>CM076577.1:549825629-550241127 GCA_034641835.2 Pinus albicaulis | reverse complement strand
TTCTCCCTTTCTTTTATAGATCTCTTGGATACTTCTAGAGCCTTATTTTATTATTATTTTAATCATGGAGCACTTTTCCCTCTTATTAAAATATTCATTTTTAATGCAGAAAAGAGTAAATTGACTACCACGTCTCCTCTGGTCACTGAAACTCTTGTCCAACCATCCCACCATGTAGGTATCCTCGTCTCGGTTCCAATGAGCTCTTAAAATAAGGTGTTCTATCATGTATTCCTCCTGGAATGCCACCTTGAGCGTAATTAACTGAGTTAAGCCCAAAAATAACTCAATTTTCTGAAAGTTGTCGGAATGCACCGGAACGAAAGGCAAGTTGCTCGGATGATGGAATACATCAAGTGAATGCCACCTAACCACATAGAAACTCCCGAACACTCCTCCAAAAAGCCCCCGGGCCTACTAATGAGACCAACCTATACCTGTGACCTGTCTGCTCCTAACTCTAGAAGTCCATCCTAGCCCTGTCATAGGTGACACCAAAAAAGGGAATATTACAGACCTTCTGCCCCAAGATTTCTTGCCCTCAAGAAATCAAAATATGTGGGCCACTCTGCTGGCCTGATGCAACTAAGACCCAATGCTTGAATCCCATACAAACCCTTGGGTGCTGCTATGCACCTATGTCAAGCCACTCGGAATAGACCCCTCAATACTGGGATCCCAAACTGATCTCTCATAGTACTTGTCATCAAACAATCCTCTTGGATCCCATCGCCACCATGGCCAATCATCGTCCAAGTCCCACGGCTCAGACTACACACTGCCTCTAGCTATAGTTGATGCCCCATGAAGTGAAGTCCACCAACAATCATCAAGGCTCCCCGACTCCTGCTGTGTTGTACCTCTAACAGTATAAGCTGCCCCATCAACTATGTACCAACTCATCACCTCTCCAATCCAAGTCTTGACTCAATCTAATGTTGAATTTGCTCTCCTGAAATCAGGATGGAGTGCTGAATAAATGACGACATGTACCCCACTATAAGCTGGAGTCTATAGCATCTTCCATGTCTAAGGGCCCCTGCTCCATTGTGCTCCCTACGAAGAAGATCATACCATAAAGAGGGTACCAAATCATGATCTCCCGCCAATATATCCTAGAAGAAGAATCCAATGAAGTGACAATTGTATACGAAACATGTCTGGGGTGTTGTCACCAGTCCATAATCAACTCACGCTGCTCTGTCCCATCTGTCAACGAGGTTTGCATGCAAAATAAGGCCCCTACCTCTATAATGGGCCAAAGTGGGCAAGATATGATGCAAGCCCCATCGATGTACTCTTGGAGAGTGCTACTCCCTGAAAGTACTGCAGCTCTACTGACTGCATGTGCATCTATCTGCACCTCATCAGTGTGTTGGCCCAAAGATGGATGCTCCACCATCTCCAACAGTTCCTCCCTCTCCTAATCAGGAATTTCATGCTCCTGCTATGTGCTATCCCCCTACAGAACTATCCCATCAACCTCTAACACCCCCAGAGGATATGGATCTGCAAATTTTGTCACCGTACTCGATGTCTGAGCATCTGAATGCCCCTCCTCAATGGCTGATCCCAAGGTTAGCTGCATATCCATCACGGACTCAATGTGAGCCTCCATTTGGCTCATCCCCAAAGGACTATCATGCATGATGTGCATAGTATCCTCCCCTACTATCTCATGCTCCATCACATGCTGCTCCAGCTGAATCATCATAAGTGACTCATCACCCTAAGTATCTCTCGTAGAGTCCCATGACTGCTCACCCTGCATACTGGAATATAGCTTCGGCCTACTGTCATCAACTCCACATGACTTCTCATGCTCCCTAGAAGCATCCTCATATGACCCCATGGACTCATCTGAAGAAGATTCCTTGTCCTGGCATACAAAAGGAATGTCCTCCTGCTCTACCTCTGTCACATCATCTGCATCACTCAAGCATGAGTGATCAAGCCTCCAAAGTTCTTTGCAGATGAAGCAAAGTCCCTTCCTCCTCAACTTGTTCTTGTTGTCTGATCCACCAAATTGGAGTAGCTCCTTCCTGGTTAACACTCTCGCGAAACACCCAATGTTTTGCTCAACCAAACTCAGCCAATTTATAAGCAACAGGTGAAACCAATTGTTCTCTCCTCTAAATGGTCAACAACTTGGTCTGCAGCATCCTGCAAATGTCATCATTTTTACCCATGACTCCAATCATGATTTCTAAGATCTTGATCCTCTTCGCAATGGCAAGACCCCGGACGTTATGTAGATCTTGAAGATTCTCTTCTATTAGTTGGAAAAATTTATGCATAATGTCATCATTACAAGGAAGCATAGGTGAAGTTATTATGATAATCTCACTGAGATAAGAAGCTACTATAAGTCTGACTCCTTCACAAGGATGCTCCAAGAATATTCGATGAATCAAAGCAAGAATTTTTGGTTTGAGTGCCCAATTTAGGACCCTCAAATCTGATTGGCTCACTTTAGGAAGATGTGATTCTAGCTTCTCCAAATTAAGGAAAGTTTTTGTGGTCATCTTTAAGTTCTTCAAATCAGATCCAAGTGTAAAGAGCCAATTCCCTACCTCAAACTCTTTTTGCAAATCTCTTATCTGCTCTAGCTGTAGGATGGCATGTATCTTCTTTGAAAAGGGTTTGTTGTTTGGTTTTTCTCTTTGATCCAAGGAAGCATTGCATCTCCAAGCACCTTGTGCAAGTGAATTTTCAAACTGTAGCTGGTACTGAATTCTTTCTAACTCATTAAATTTTTTTGTAAGATTTTTGCACAAATTAGGCTCTAGCAAAATCATTTTTGCACAACAAGATGAATTCATCCTAGCAAAGCAATCTAAACAATCTTAGGTGAGAAAACTGCTACCCCAGATGCAAGGAAATGATCTCTCTTCAAGCTCTGCGCTGACTCTAGAAATTCTTGAACTGCTGGCTGGAAGGAACCATTGTTTGAGCCTCCAAAAGTGCTCATAAAATTCTACCAAATGAATCTTGGGATCTCCACCACAAACCCAGAAAAACCCATAATTTTTTTTGGCAAATACGACTGGTCACCCGGGACCCAAAATTTAAGCTTACTACTTCCCCACTAGCTGCCAACTAATTCAGTATGTTTGGGGCACAGAAACTCCCTAAAAAATTCTATGAAATTAGGAGCCAACTCCTTGACCTGTGGCCGACAAAACCCATAAATGTTTTGGGCTAATTATAATTGACCCAAAATGTTAAAATAGTGTGAAATCCCAGCTAAACCAGCAATTCCCTTACTATAAGAATGACGATTTCAGATCCAAATATCGCCCAAAAAATTCTAAATTTTTTACCACAAACTCCTTTCACAAAACCCAAAAAAACCCAGAAATGGTTTTTTCAAATCACAATTGACACCAATAGCAAGTTCCTCCAAAAACTGTGTTGTTGCTCTAAGACTACACTGCTTCATTACTTTGGTCTCTGATTTACCCATTGAAAAATGCTCAGATAATTCTAGGACTTTAGCAAGGTGATCCTTGCCCAAAACCCAGAAAAACCCAGAAAGGGTTGCCTTTAATTCCAACTTTCAAAATATGACCCTTTGTAGTTTGGCCATCTTCCAATTTCATTTTCTGGCACTGCAACTGCTACTGTCAATCATTGCTCTCCAAAATCCCAGCCAACCTCCTCGAATGGATCTCCTATCAATCTCCTAACACCCCTGATCTAAAATCCCACCAATGCAGCTCCCACAAATGAGCCTCCTCCAATGACTGCATAGGCCATTATAACCAAAATAGTTGTGACCGAAAATGGAAAATACATAGGCTGAGCCAAGATCGAGGCTTCGATACCATTGTAAAATCCCCAAATGGGATATTTTACTAATTTTGCAGAAATCACACTAACCTAACATTTTACCATAAAATTACTAAATTAATAAACATAAGATTTCCATGTAAAATAAAACACATAAGCACTACAATCTATCAACACATCGAATAGGAAGAATCTCATCATTTTTATTATAGATAATAACTAGGGTTACAAATACATCTGACCCAAAAAGAGCTAAGATGGAGAACTGGCCATCAATATGAATTGTTGCACTGTGCTGGACTCCAAAACTGAATTGTTGCACTCTCCCTTCGGCAACAACTACCATTGAATCCACTGAAGCACCCATTGAATGTCTGAATGATCCTCACTCAAATATCTCTGAAGCTTTGCGAAACTTCTGAATGAAGTCTCTTCAAAGAGAGTTGGGTTTCGTCCAACGCTCACCAATCACCCGAAGGTTTTCGTCCTGGGGCTACCAATGAAGTAGAGAACCATGTCTCAAACCTCTCACATAAGCAAATGATCTAATCCAAAGATATCCCTCAATGGCCTCCTCCCTTTATTTTATAGATCTCTTGGATTCTTCTAGAGCCTTATTTTATTATT
Organism: Pinus albicaulis; assembly: GCA_034641835.2. Classification (NCBI taxonomy): domain Eukaryota; kingdom Viridiplantae; phylum Streptophyta; class Pinopsida; order Pinales; family Pinaceae; genus Pinus; species Pinus albicaulis. The sequence continues at coordinate 550,236,708 of CM076577.1, read as the reverse complement.
ATTTTATTCATGGAGCACTTTTCCCTCTTATTAAAATATTATTTTTTAATGCAGAAAAGAGTAAATCGGCTACCACGTCTCCTCCGGTCATTAAAACTCTTTTCCAACCCTCCCACCATGTAGGTATCCTCGTCCAAGTTCCAATGAGCTATTACACTAAGGTTTTCTATCATGTATTCCTCCCAGAATGCCACCTTAAGTGTAATTAACTAAGCCCAAAAATAACTCAATTTTCCGAAAGTTGTCGGAATGCACCGGAACGAAAGGCAAGTTTCTTAGATGATGGAATACATCAAGTGAACGCTGCCTGAACACATAAAAACTCCTCAAAACTCCTCCAAAAATCCCTTGGGCCTGCTGATGACACCAACCTGTACCTGTGACCTATCTGCTCCTAACTCTAGAAGTCCATCTTAGCCCTGTCATAGGTGACACCAAAAAAGGGAATATTACACCTATAGGAACAACCACACCCATATACCTCCTGTGTGGTTGTGAGGCTTATAATCACACTGATAAGATTGCTTCTATGTGATTGGAACTTAAACTACGGAAAACCATCTCTTCTCAGACCAAGACTTGCTGCAAACCAACAACATCAGATATTTGTCTATTTATGTCAGAAAACTTCAAAAATTAAGAATATTCTATACATCTAATGAAAATGATAATAGGTGCAGGGATATTATGGCGAGTTTCTCCCTCTAAATGGGAATCTACTTCAGTGATCATTATTCAAATCATCAACCTATCTATCATAATATTTTAATGCATCAATGGAACCATTAGATCATGAAATGAAACTATATTAGGCTCTAACACATATATTTATCATGGTTATAACATGTTAGCATCAACTAATTAATCATCACATATGAACATGACATCATAATTTTATCAAAGGTTTGAGTCATAATATTAGGGAAGCTAATAAGAGTATCATCATACTTCAAGGATTATACTCAATACATCACTTCTTTATCATATATTCAACCATCAAATTAGGTTATTCAATTTTTCCATATTTTAAAAATTACTAACCCAAGGTCAACAAGGAGATCCTTAACAATAATCATATTTTTATACTTCTATCATCACATATATCATGCTTATCACAAACACTATCAACAGTATCAAGCTCCCATATATAAGAATCAATGAGTTGATCTGCGTTATAGAATCAAGAAATACATTATGTCTAAAATAAAGTATGTTTTCCAAATATCAAGTATACCAATATATAAAAATAAATGTTTCCAAGTAGTTTCACCATGACTAAGTACCAAATTCACCATCTCATCATGAGTACCATGAACCAAACTTACTTTCATAAGAATTATGATTCATTCATGAAGGTGATATTTCCATCATACCTTATGTCTTACTTTGTCCTCCAATATTGCAGCTGAAACACAACATTGAAACAATGCACCATACATACCTCATGACATTCAAGTACATGTGCATGTTGTTATTTGAAATAGAAAACTATAAAACTTTGTCAAATTTTCATTAGGTACCTCTTTTCCTTTTCCAGCGGTAGCTATTCTCTTTCTTTACTAGACATAATACTTAAGAAGCATCCACTTATCACAAATCATGAGGAGGTGAGAAGTATCCAATTACTTCAATATACATTTAGGAATTATAATTAATAATCAAAGAAATAAAATCAAACTAGAATAGAATCACAAATAGGTAGCATAAATCTTAAAGGTACCTATCTTAAGGAGAGGTGAGCTATCCCCCCTCAAACAACCTTCAAGGGTCATTACTTTCCAATGTCCATATAGCATTGCTTCCTTCAATATATTCATCAAATTCATAAATAGTCAAGGCATAATTGAGTCTATCCCATCTAAGGCTACATCAAGCCTAACACAAGCACTTGAACATATTCATATTGATCATGCTAGAGTTTATATATTGCATGTAAAAATTATTTGACATAATCGAGGGTTTCTTCCAAACCCCATCCTCATAATATCCATCAAACCCTAATAGCCAAATTGCTTAGGGTTTCCTTCAAGGCCTATCATTCTTTTATGTGTCCTCCATATTCTCATGCTTCCATCAATGGTGTCATCATAGGGGTGATCTCCATGAATTTTGTTCAGCCCAACTCTCATACCATGTTAATTTTTCTAAGGGATATATTTTTCTTTGCTTTCATAAATAGATTTCATTATTTACATATTAAATTTTCCCCACAACATCATAACATTATTCAGATTTACAACATTATTCAACATCATATGCAATATAGAAAGAACAACATTCACATCAATGCAACAAAACATAAAGGAACAATAGAAGAAAAAAATTCACACATAGAGACACTAGGATTGGTTAGAGACCAGAAAAATTCCCACTATGTGGAAAATAATTTCAAATTATTCTTCTTATTAGATTGTCATTGAATGATTTAGCAACAGAGAGTAAAATGATTCATATCAACAACCATAAACATATCCAAAAAATTCAACCAAACACTATCCATGAGATGAGCCCAACAATGGAAATAATCAAAACCATGATTCAGAAGCCTGCGATCAACTATCATTGTCTATGGCCAACTCCTAAATCCTGTAGCCAACAAGAAAAATATTTGGTCAATTGATAAAACCAAGCCCTAGGTCCCAACCACATGGATTATGAGATGTGTGTGTGGCTAAAACACTTCAACTGCACGCATAGGCCTACATGTATGTGGTTATAGTCGAAATATTCCCATGACAAACCTGCAGTTGTGACCCAAAACCCTAGACACATGCAAGCTTCAAACCCTGCAATTTCAAACCTGTGCGAGTGAAATTTCCACAAACCATATCAGACCTGCGTGAACCAAAAACAAAGAAATAAGAAGAATGATCATGGTGATGCTTTCCAAATGAGGTTGACGTCACTTGTATTTATAGCCTTCCAAAGGTGTCCATTTTTCTTTAGGCCCGACCTCATCAAATATGCACATGTGGGCTTTAATTCAAAAATAAACTTTCCCATGTCCAAATTGAGCGCTTCAATAGTCAATATTGGTCACCTTGAAAAGAGGAACCCCTTCCCATGGTTGGAATTTTTCACTGATCTTTCAAATTAACACTCACCAAGATTTTTCATCTCAAACTCAATAATCATATGTGACTTAAATTATTGAAATAGTTCATCATTGTTCCCCTAGTATATCAAATCATCAAAATATAAGACAACTATCAAGATGTTCGATCTTGAACAAAATATATAGAGATTGGCCTCACATAAACTTTTAACTAAGCCATGATCTTGAAAATACTTGTCATTTCTTGATACCATACAAGGCCTTCTTCAACTTATAAACATAATCTAATTTTCATGGCAATTCAAATCCCTCAAGCTACTCCACATAAATTTATTCATCCACATAAGCATTCAGAAAAGATGATTTAACATACATATGAAAAATTGACCATTTTTATTATGCAACTAATGCAAAAACCATCATGATTGTATCGAAATTTTCCACTAGAGAAAATTTCTTAGTGAAATCAATGGCTTCTTTTTGTGCGTGTCGCTTTGAAACTAAACGAGCTTTTTATTTATCAATTGTGCCATCTGAGTTGTACTTGTTTTTATAAACCCATTTAGTACTAATTACATCTTTTCCCTTTGGTAAACTGTCTAAGTCCCATGTATCATTCCTCACCAAGGCATAATTATGCTTCCATAGCTTCATTCCATTCCTTCTTTCATGATGCTTCCGCAATTATGTGGTTCATCCATTTTCATTTCATGTTCCATAAGTGCGTAATTTAAAACAGAACTTTGGGATCTAGTAATCCTTCTTTCAAAATTTCTATCCGACATGTTGTTTTCTAAATGTCCCCTTTCAAGCCACTTAGGCTTCCTCTTTACTTAATGTATCTTTACTAACTTGGAATTTGATTCATCATCAATATTCACTACACCATTCTTCAATTCAAACTATACATATTCTGGCTACTAGATTCCCTACTCATGAGACAAAACATCTCTACTTATTATCATCTTCTTTGTTTGAGGATCAAACAAAACATAGTTACTGATCAAATGAGAAAATTACCGATTACCCATTTTTTTAAGGTAGAAAAAAAATCACCTCATTTTGAAGTGGGAATTTAGAATGCACCTTTTTTTTTGGAGCATATTTTTGACACTTTAAATTTTCTTATGTATCAAGTATGAACATTTTTTTTAATGTTAGTGATTTTCATGTTGATTTGAAAAGTGTTGATGCAACATCAGCCCATTTTTTTTAGAGGGCTTATTTTTTACACTTTAAATTTTTTAAAGTACAAAGTGTGGTTGATTTTTTTTAAATGTTGGTGATTTTCATGTTCATTTTGAAAAACATCAACATTTTTTTTAAGACATATTTTTGACAAACTAAATTTTCCCATGTCCTAAGTATACATGTTTTTTTCTTTTCATTTTAATTATTTAACCATTTTCCAAGTTATCTTATTCCTCTTCTTGTTTTTCTTCCTACGATGTTTGTTTTTTAAGGGTTTTCCAAACGTGTTTTTTTTTTCTTTGCAATGTTTTTTTATAATGATTTTTTAGTTTTTTTCAAAAAAGAAAAAATAGCATTAATATTTTGAGGTTAGGATTTTTTTATAAATTTATATATATCTTTAATTAATACTTCAAAACACATAAAATATTTTTCACTAAAAAATAATAATTTTAAACTCTCGATAAGAAATACACAATTTGCATATACATATAATTAAAAAAATTACGTTTTTTCAAAAGCTTTTCGCTAAAAATGACATCTTAAATAAAAGTATTTTATGAAAAAATTGAATAAACAAAGTTGAAAAAATAGAAAATTTTGTGAATTTTTTTGTGCATTTTATATCCAAAAATGACATTTGAAGTTTATTTTTTCCAAAAAAATGATTCAGATAAAATTTAAAGTAAAAATATAAAAAAATTAAAAAAATTAACATACAATTATAAAATAATAAAAAAAATCATTAAAAAAAATATACAAATAAAAAAACACATTAAAGATAAAAAAACATTAAAAATAATTAAAAACATAAAAAGAAACCATAAAAAAATCTTAAAAAATAAAAAAAAATACACCAATGAAAAAAAAAGAATTATATATATATATATATATATATATATATATATATATATATATATATATATATATGAATGAGAGTAAAAAACCACATATTAAAAATGATTAAAAAAATATTAAAATTAAAAATTGAATTATATTAAAATAAATAAATAACAATAAAAATAATATATATATATATATATATATATATATATATATATATATATATATATATATATATATATATATATATATTAAAAAATAAAACAATTAAATAAAATTAAATAAAATTTTTAAAAAAAAATTAAAAAAAAATAATAATAAAATTTTAACTTTATTAAAAGAAAATTAAAAAAAATTGCAGCCCTCGACCTAACCCCAGCTAAACGGGGGCCTGAGGGCCACCACTGGGCTAGTCGAGGGGCCTGGCCGAGACCCCTCTACCAGCTTAGTGGCGACGCTTAAGCCCCGCCTGGTTGAGGTTGATCCTGGGAATCGACCCTGGCCATTCAAGGGCCCAAGGGTCGTAGTTGGGTCAACGTAAGGGTCCTAGTCAATCCCTCCACTGGCCCAATGACAACCCTCAGGCCCAAGACTGGCCAGGGTAATGCCATGCACAACAATTTATTTAAATTTTAATTATTTTATTTTTATGATTTTAATTATTTTTTTAATCGTCATTTTTTAAATTATTTTAAATTTTTTAATTTTTTATAATGTTTGTTTTTGTTTTAATTTTTTAATTATATTTTTTTAAATGTTTTTTTTTTAATATTAATTATTATTATTTTTTAATTGCAATAACATTAAAAAAAGACACACACATATTATAAAAATAATTTTTTTTTTAAATAATTAAAAAATAAAACAATGAAAAAAACATTAAATAACATTTAAACAAAAAATTAAAATTAAAAATTAATAAAATTGTGCTAATGATGAACCACACTCGCTGGTTCGAAACGCGTCGACCAAATCTATTTTGATGTGATTTTCACCAAAAGATTTTAATCAAGAACTAATATACTATTTTCAAAATTTAAAATAATTAAAAATAAATTTTAATCTTATTAATGTGTTTTTTTCTAAATAATTTTTTTTCTTTTAGTTTATTTATTCTAATTTAATGTTTTGTAATATTTTTTTATATATTTTTTTCTTTAGTCTTTTTTTGGGTTTTTCATATATATATATATATATATATATATATATATATATATATATATATAACGTAAATATATATATATATATATATATATATATATATATATATATATATATATATATTTCGTTATATATATATATATATATATATATATTTTTTTTTTTTTCGTTATTTTTCTTTTTGTTTTTTTTTTTAACAATTTATATATTTGATTTTTTTCATATATATATATATATATATATATATATATATATATATAGTGTAAGTGTGTGTTTATTTCATTCTTGATAATGAACCATAGCAAATGGTTCAAAACATGTTGATCTGAACTTAATTTGTGATTTCTCCGAAAGATATTTTTTTATATAGTTTTTCATGTTTAATTTGTTTTTTTGTCATTATTTATCCTTTTGGTTTTTTATTTTTTAATATAATTATTTATTTATTAGTTATTTTTTTGTTTTTTTGTTTTTATTTTATTTTTAAGCTTGGTAGGACTACATGTTCAATATATTACCCCGACTGGGGCGGCAAATTGAATCGATGACTTCCCATCAAGGAGTGTTTATCAGAGCACTCGATCGCCAGTTATCCAAGAAACCATTGATCTTTTTGTTTTACTCCCCGACAACGACGTTAAAGTTGATATTTTGATTAAAAGTAAAAAAATATTAGAAATTAATGTCGATTTTTAAAAGTATACAATGATATTTCCATGATATTATTTATTGTTAGCATTTGTTGATATTTTGATTAAAATTAAAAAAATATTAGAAATTAATGTTGAACTTTTAAATTATACAGTGATATTGACAAGATATTATTTATTGTTATCATTTGTTGATATTTTGATTAAAAGTACGAAAATATTAGAAATTAATGTTGAATTTTTAAATTATACGGTAATATGGCCAAGATACTATTTATTGTTTTCATTTGTTGATATTTTGATTAAAAGTAAAAAAATATTAGAAATTTATGTTGAATTTTTCAATTATATGCCTCATTAAAAGGAGACACTTCGCTTCGATGGCTGATTTTTAGGTTTTTGTTGCAATAAGATAAGTTTCCTTAGGCTAAGATTTGAAAAGATATATGCTTTTAGCCTTTAAAATAAAAATTACTCTTGGTATAATGAATCTTTCATTTACTTGTTCATTTAGAAAAAAAAAATAGTCATTTAATTTGTCCATAATTTCATGTTTTAAATATGTTAAAAACTTGAGGTTCTTAACTCCATGGTTAAAAAATTGTCAAAATATTAAGGGTTTTCTGAGTTGACACATTTTATCTTTAATGCTATGGTTGAAAACAATTACAATTTTATGGTTTTTTAGAGCCAAGATATTTTATCTTTAACAAGATGGATGAAAATTGTTGGAATTATAAGGCTTTGATACATGATATTTTATCTTTAACATCATGTTTGAGAATTGTTGGAATTTTACGGTTTTTCAAATTCCTAATATTTCATCTTTAATTCCATTGCTAGAAAGTGTCAAAATTGTAACCCCCCCGCCTTTTTTTTTTTTTTTTTTTTGTTAATTCCAGCATCAACGCTTTTTGAAAAAAAAAAAAAATGGTTCTTAAAAAAATATCGAAAATTTACCCTAAAAAAGAACATCGTTCTCGAATACACAATTTTTGTTTTTGGGTTGTTTTTTCATGTTTTTTTATTTTATTTTTGGGCTAGAGTTATCTTTTTGAGGTAATAGTTCATGTTTGGTCAATAACTATGTTACAACCTATAACTCCTTGTTTCAGTACTATATCCAATAAAGATAAACTTCACTTTTTTATCATCCAATTTCTTCATATTTTCCTTAGGAACATGTGCATATGCAGTACAACCATAAAATTTAATGTGTGCAACACTTGGTTTGTATCCTAACCAAGCTTCTTCCAAAGTCAAATTTAACACTACTTTTCTAGGACATTAGTTAAGAGTGGATACTGTTGTGTGTACTTCTTCATCCCAAAACTCATTTCCAAGAGACGTAGTTTTTAACATGCTCCTATTCATTTCAACTATGGTCCTATTTTTTCTTTCTGCAACACCATTTTGTTGAGGAGAGTATGAATTGGTAAAATCTCATATTATTCCATTCTTCCTACAATAACTCAAAAAATCATTTGACTTGTATTCCCCCCCATTATCTATTATTAGGGTGATAATTTTCAAACCACTTTGCTTTTCAACTAAATACTTCTCTTACAAAAAAATACACCCAAGTCTTCCTTGAGAAATCATCAACGAAAGTGAGAATATAATGCACCTTTCCAAAAGACAAAGTATCCATTTGACCAAACAAATATAAAAGCACCAATGTTAAACATTCTCTAGCCTTCCATGTTCTATTTGAGAAACTTTCCTTTTGTTGTTTCCCAAAAATACACCCTTCACATACATCATCATCCAAATTTATATAAGGACGAACATTCACCATGCTTTGCTTTCTCAACAACACCAAACTCTAAAAATTCAGATGTCTCATCCTCAAGTGCGAAAGCTTACTATTTTCTTCTTCTATTTCTTTTAAACTCTATGAATTTCTTGAATCAAAGGAGATATTTAATATTTTGTCTTCACTCATTTCACCTCTTGCTACAACTACATTTTGATTCAACTTATCCATGATTAAACACTCTTTATTATCAAACACTAACTTATAATTTTTCTAGATCATTTATACTACAGAAAGTAGTTTCTTCTTAAATATTGGTGTCAAGAAAGTGTCTTCAATTAACTTCTTGTTTCCATGCAATGTTGGTATTGCAACTATGTATTTCCCTTTCACTTTAGAAACACTATCATCACCGAATATGACTTTACCAGGAAAATTGCCATAAATTTTGGTAAAAAACTCCTCTTGAGATGTCATATGAGTTGAATATCCCGAATCAATATACCATGTTTCACTTTCTTCAATATGTGACATCACAATTTGAGATGAATAAATTCTCATTATTAGATTCTTCAACAACTGTATTGACACCCTTACGCTCCAAATATCACATTTTTCAATAACAATCTATTTCAAGATGGAAAAAAATCTATTAATAATAACATTGTGTTCCTCCATTTCTGCCTCCATCTCTTCCTTTTCCTCTTCTATGAGATCTATCTCTACCTATTCCTCTAAACTGACTAGGATTCCTTTCTCCACCTCTCGAAGGAGATGCATTTCCTTGTGAACTTTGGTGATTTATTTTTTGGCTATGATTATGATATTGACCCCTTCTTCATCCTCTTCCTCTCTTCTTTGTATAAAAATCATGTTCCACTTGCTTAAATGGTTTATTTTCTTCAACAATTAAGAATAATCCACTCAATTCATCAATGTTCATGGTATTTACATCTTTGGAGACCATAATACTTGTGGTGACCAACTAAAAATTAGGCAAAAAAAAAATTTAAATATTATCAAGTAGCCTTATTTTTGGAACATCTTCCCCTAATGACCTCATCTCATTAACAAGGTCTTCCATTTTTGTTATGTAATCATGAATAGATTCATTACTTTAAATATGGGAATTTTCAAAATCCCTCCTTAATTTTTACAATTTAGCTACATCCACACCCTCATATGTGTTCTTTAAGATATCCCATGCATCCTTATATGATATTTCACCACAAATTATTGGAAATATAGATTCTTTGACAATGCTCCCTATAAGTTAAAGTGGTTCATTATACTTCTTAACAAGTTCTTTAAGATATTTATTTTCCTTGTCACTTAATGCTTTGAAATTGTGAGGTGAAGGTATAGTATATCCATCAGTTACAAGTTCCCATAAATCGTTATTGATGAATATAAGTTGCATGTGTTGGTTCCAAAAAAAATATTTTTTACCCAACAAGTTTAGGCAACATCATAGTGCCTGTCACCATTGGAGAATAAGAGAGAGTTAGAGAGAGAGAAAATGCAAAAAAGAATACAAGGTGTTCCACTTCGACCCGGGAGGAAAACCTATGTCCCAAAAATTGGGACTCAACCATCACCCCAAAATATGCTTTTATTAATGTTTAAGTACAAGAAAGAGCTAAAACAATCAATTATATCAAAGGATAAACAAGACTCCTTCAAGATTTCCTCTATTAATACATACATTTTCCAACTGAGTACAATGTCTATTAATGAAAGAGAAAATCTAATATAACATTTGACACCACTAGTTAGAGAATATATAAAATATCTTTACAAAACATTTCCCACAAAAACATTGATTTAAAATATTCCTCCTATAAGAAAATTCTCATTTACAAAATCCCTCTACTAATTCTCTCTCCTACTCAAGTTGTATTCTCCACTAACTCTCACACTCATAAATATTTCACATAATACAAAAAGGGGATAATTTTAAATGATTTTAAATCCATAATGAAAAGTCACTCGATTCACACTTTCACATCCACATGTAATGGTATATAAAATATCTTTTTAAAAAATCACTCATCTTATTACTCCCTGCCATTAGGTATGGGACTATAGTAATCGAAAATAAGTTTTTAGCATTAGTTTGCTTTCTTTTTATTGGTTCTTGCAGTTTAGACACCTTAACTGAGTCGTTAAACGCATAGTTTTGTTTTTCATGGTTTTGGCCTTTTCCTAAGGCGAAGAGGGAAAAAAGCTTATATTATGTTTCATTTTTTATTTCAGAAATTGAACTAATCGAACTAATGTTAGCATTAGTTCCATAGCAACAAATTTTCTATATTTGATGTTAATTCAACTATGATTTCTACCCTTAAGCTTTGCTGCCACATGTTTTTCCACCGCCATGTGAGTTTTGTGACATCTGGGCTCCGAGTATCAAATTGCTGTCACTTACTGCTCAAATAAGGATAGAGAGCATCTTCAATACCTTAAAATCAAATTGATCGAGAAGTATAGCTTCCGACTATAGCTACTGCTATTACATTTTCTCAAAGCTAACAAGAGGAAGAGGAGCATCACCACCGCTTTCGTCTCCACGCTCAATGTTGCAGAGAACTGATAAGCCCATTCACCAGTTCATAAAATGTGAGTTTTTAAAAAATAAGCCCATTCTCCAATTCGTTCTAGTTCATTCCTTCTGTAATGCATAACGAGTTCAGGTTTTGTTTTGATAAACAGTCTTTTGGTTGATTCCCATCTTCCCCATGAAATGCACTTTCCCATCTGGGTTTAATGTCAAGGGACCCTCATTTTATCTTGTGATATTCTCCACATCCTGTCATTATATTAGACTTCCCGGTTAAATCCATGGTGGAGGTCGGGTATTGAGGAACAAAAAGCCCACCATCATTATGCAAAATAAAAGTGTTTACGTGCGAATCAGTGGAAATTATGACTGGAAATCCCAGTAGACATGTTTTAAACAAATATCCGTACCTACATACATGTGAGTTAGTAATTAATACTTATGCAAATATGAATGGTTTATAAAATTCTCTGATTAATATGAATTTTGTGATTTTTAACATAGATACCTTCTACTTGTTTAAAAACAAAGAGAGCCAACTTAAAATCCACAAACAAAATACAACGAAAAAGTTTAAAAACAAAGAGAGCCATCTTAAACTTTACAAACAAAATAATATGGAAATGGCACTAAAAAAGTGTATATATCCATTGTATAACTAAGGATGTCATTAATATTTATAATTCTCGGAGAAGCGCAAAAGATTTTGGTTAACCGAATATCTATTAGAATCTATAATTGAGAATTTGTCAATTTTAGTTATATATTATTTGCATTTTTGCACGATATTTCTACTTCACAGGATATTCAACTGGGGTTCCTAAAAAAATATTAAATTATGGGTGTGCATATCCCGACATCCTTAATTCAAAGATAAACTTGTATAAAGTTTAATAGAATTTTATTTGTAGCTTGAAATTGAAACTCATTCTGTGCTTTTGTGTGTTCAGGAAATACTTCATTGCCATGTTTGGATTGATTTTTTGCATTGTGTCATTAGCATGGCACCTTTTTTTCAAAGATATCAACTTTGAATAGAAGCAGCTTATGTCTAATGGCAGCCAGATGCACAAATTTTCCAGATAAAAGGAAATGTTTTCCATTTTTTCTTAAAGAATTTATTGTACTTAATTGTTAGTTAGTTACCAAGAAGATTGTAATTTGATGAATTGTGAATGTTTTAATAATTAGAACTGAATTCTATGAATCGTTCTTTCTGGTTTCTTTTCCCACAATTATATTTTTTCTATGGACTAGCCAATTTACAGGGGCTGCCACTTGGAACCAAGCATAGTTCATCATATCGCGTCTCCTTCATAATTATGTGAAATTATAGAATATTATGTGTGAATAGATATAGACCCGGACTCAGTAGACGCATGCATAATTTTAGTTAAGCAAATTTTTTTGGTTAAAGTCGATTACATTTTTCCTTTAACAATATATTTAACATTGTATGGGGTATATTACAGCTAAAAGTTTAATTTTTATACTATGAGGAAGAAGAATATTTTTGATCTACCTCTATAACTCCCAATGTGACATCGCTCGACCATAGCACTGTAATGGCCTGTTACTGCACCGACGCGGCAATTACCCATCCATAGACCCTTGTTAATGAAAAATCCTAGCAAAAACTTTCCAAGGAATGAGCGAGATCTTTAGACAAACAACTGGATAAGGGGATCTCTTCTTCTTTGACTTCTCAAGATTGAACCTGCTACCTGTTCGTAGTTCAAGGGACTGAAATTATAGTAAATCCTCTCAAGATCGAACCTGTGACCTGTTCATCATTCAAGGTATTGAAATTCCAGTAAATCGTGTCGAATTGCCTGGAATAAACTATAAATTATCAATCATTGCACGTTTAGATATTTGGTACTGAAATTCTAAGGTCAAATTTCTTGGACTAAAATATAAATTAGCAATCATTGCTTGCAGGTTTAGATATTGCTTACTTACACTAACAAAAAAAAGGATGTGATAACCTTAAGATGTGATAACCTTAAGTCCATAGTACTACCTACTGACTCCTTGATTTCTGCTTCCTGGTAACAGGATAACTATAAGCCAAGGCAGACAAAGCCATAAGCAAGAAGAAATTAGAACACCCATGTAGATTAATACACCTTATTTTATAGAAAGTCTAGGTATTCCTATTACTTGGACTATCCTTCCAAATAGCATAATCAACGTTATGTTCACAGAGGCTTACTTCTGGATTGATCTAGACAACACTATACTTTTATGAAGGCCACCCTCCTAGCCCTGGTCATGTGTAGAGGACAAAAATAAACTTTTAAATAGATAAAACTCGAATGGTTCCACCCTAATTTTCCATCTAATTTTCTCGATCTATTTTACTTCAGTGGTGAGGGCACATGTAATACATGAAAATTCATTGAACGTCTATGGTTTTCTTTGCCATGTACATGTTTCTTGATATGTAATACTCCACGCGGAGTTTGATGCCAGAGGGCCCACTCTATCACCATTTGTTCCACTATATCATTGAATAACAAATTCGTATTTATAGATAATAAAAGGCATTTTTCATGAATGGGAGATACTGAGCTCTTGGTTTTTATTAATTTGTAATTGAATTTATTTCTAAAGTATTTATCAAGATTCTTGTTCCGAGATGCTTCAATCCTCATGGCTAAATATTATTGCTTTGACAAGCCTATACAGATTCTGGGTCAATAACATTTTCAACGGATTCAAATTATACTTTATGTGTTTGATAGTTATAATTATTTGAAACATTTTATTTGGTAGAACTTTTGTTAATAATAATGAAATTGTTTGTAGTCTATAGTTGATGACTTAACCATTTTTCATAATTATGTGCTTCTTGTCAGGCAATGAGGCATCTTTAAAAAGCACCGGTACCATAAAATCTTAAAGATTATGGTCTTGAGGCGACATTTTCATTTGTCACTGACACTTTGACATACACGCATTTGCTTTTGCATTGTTACTATTTATCAAGTCTGGATGATGTTGCATAATAGCGTTACTTGCTTTTCTTATGAAAATATTGCCATTTTCAAAATCCGCAGACTACAATTTTGCTCTGGGAATTTGGCTTCAAAGTATCTCTTGTTTTTCATTACTGTCATAATTGTTACTATTTATCAAGTCTGGACAATGTTGCATAATAGTGTTACTTGCTTTTCTTATGCAAATATTAGCAGTTTCAAAATCTACAGACTACAATTTTTCTCTGGGAATTTGGCTTCAAAGTCTCTGACTCCCTTACCGTGTTTTCTTTTTACTCAACGGTAGGGACTTGCTGCTTCGCAGCCTCCCTTGCTTCCCATTCAATCTAGGTTATTTTTTAAACTATATTAAACCCCTTTAATGCACACCACTTTATGCCTTAAAACAATTGTGTGCATACCAAAACTAATGCACAAGTTCAACAAAAATTCTATGGTTAACAAAATGCACATGATATGGATTTATGAAGGAAAAAAATGAAATACAAATATAAGTAGAAACAAAAAGTTATAATGAAACAAAACTTTAATTCATTGATAATAAAGTACTAAAAATTGTTTACATGCAGAATGGGAATAAACTAGCTCGAGCGATGGTAGCGTAACTTTGAGAAGAGATGTGGCAGCTGCATGCCTCTAAACTGTGCTACAATGAGGTGTGAAGGTCTTTTTATTATTGAGAATCAATGGAAACCCTAAAAACCAAAAAACATAACCCTAGGAGATGAAGCACCAAAAGTGTGTTGGTCCCATTGGGGTCATTCGGTACATCAACTTACTAGGGTCATAACTTTGGCATATTATTTTCATTTGACGCACACGACACCTCATTAAAAATATCTATCTCAGGACTACAACATTAGCTTGCATACCCATCCTTTTGGCCATGGGTCTACTCATTTCCCAAAAAAACGTTGTTTAAGGCCTGAAAATGGTTTTGATGTTTAGGACCCAAAAAACTGCCAAAAATAATAAATTGTGCTACAATTAAGGAAACTAAAAGAAACCGTGGTGGGGGTCTAAGTGGAATAGGTGGGTGGCCACCACTATCCACCTATATCAACACATGTCAATCAAAAATGTGTGCATGCTAATTTATTTTCTACGCGGGTCAAGAAATTCACACAATCTGATTTCTTAATGCAAGGAACATTGCCACTTTATGCAACATGCAAGTCACCATGATCCACACATGTCTTCAACACACAGATATGCAACAAATCTAATGCTAATTCTCATCCAATACTTCTTAATGCAAGTTCTTCACACACACAGGTTTGGCACACAGGTTATGTGCTCGTTACTTACTCCATCCTTCACACACAACAATTTGAATCATCAAACTCTATGCATTTTACATAGCCTCAAAGGAAATTCTAGAAATGGATTATACTATATATCTCCAACGCTAGTCACATAAGCACGTAGCTACCATGCATAGGCCTTCACTCCATACTACATATATAAATATTTTCATCCAAATTTCAAAAGCACTTTGCATTCGCTCTTATACGAAATGAAGAAAACACAATAAAAAAATTGCAGAGCATAAATCATTCAACAATAACACGCTAGCTCTCAACATATTTCATTATCAAAATCATGTACTTATACATTATGAGAGGCTTTCACGAATCTTCCATATCCACAATCTCTCAACCATTTCCTATAATATTTAAATAATCATTCCACAAATCACTCCACCAATCTCTCCATAAATATCTCTCACACAAATTTAAAACTTTAACATTTAATATTTAACAAATTCTTCATTATTCCATCAGTAGTATTGTGTAATTATAATGCATTAAATATGGACATTGGGCTTCATTCAATGAACTCTGACGTATCACGCCAGTTCATGGAATATCATACAATACTCTTAATTTGACTACATATTGAAAAATAACTCTAAAGTTCACAGTATTTAACCTGCTACAAATACGAACTCAATAAACCTTCCCAATTTAAAAAAACCCCCACTTTCACTAGATATTGTCCATTTTTTCATTAACATTTTTTATACCTAATTTATATTTTTTCATTAACTTTGAGTTTTATTTTTTGTACTTGTCAATATAAAAACCCTTTACATCTCCCAATATATTATGTCATTTTTTACTCAATATAGATCCCCCAATATAAGAACCCATGTGGTATGGTATTACTCTCCAAATTAAATCCCATAAATATGGATTGACAATGCTCAATTCTTATAATTTTCTTATCTTATTTCAAACCATCCATAATACCTTATTTTATATTGATTATTATAGTCATTTCAATGGGTTTCATTAATTTTCTAGGCATGCTAAAAATGATCAATATCCATGAGGGTATATACTAACACTAAATTTACATGCTAGTTCAAGAAGATTACTTGAAAGCACGCATTTCTATAAAAAGATTCCATTTGCTAATTCGATCTCACAAGGATAACGATAAATGACTACATGT
This sequence comes from Pinus albicaulis, assembly GCA_034641835.2. Lineage (NCBI taxonomy): Eukaryota > Viridiplantae > Streptophyta > Pinopsida > Pinales > Pinaceae > Pinus > Pinus albicaulis. The sequence goes on along the minus strand of CM076577.1, from coordinate 550,220,033 downwards.
TGTTAGACTATTCTATTTTTTTACTAAATAAAGTGGTAGTAATATTAAACCCAAATCATCATTATTGGTAAAAAAAACTGTTACATATAGAAAATAAGATACGATGTAAGTCTTCTAATAGGTGAAATTTCTCACACAAACAATAAAGAAGTTGGAATATTCAAGTTTCATTCCAAACACAGGCTTTTGACAGCCTTTCTCTGCGTCAGTCTGGTTACGGTTATTTTCACTTAATTATGGGGCGGAACCGCCTTTGGAATTTTAAGAGTTTTCTTCTCTGCAAAACTCATCTTTTCGACGGGTGTAATGTGGTTGATTTTAATTACAATTTTCATTTTTGTGTAATCCTATGCATAAACGGAATGGTTAAGGGGAATTGGTTGAATCTGAAGGTGACCTACTCAGTTTTATTGGGCCAGACTACTGATTCATTTCTACGCACAGAGCTTATATCAAGTATTAGGAACGCAAAAAAAATTTTGATCATCATGGTTAAAGGGAAAGATGGGAAGGCTAATCGCAACAGACAAAACAGTCAAGAAGCAGGATGGAGCCGACGAGGAAGGAGGTCGAATGAGCAAGTATTGTAGGATATAGCTAAGGTGTATGAATTTGGGAACTTGGTTCAAATCAAGAACAAAATTCATGGCTGGGAACGACAAACAGATAGTGAGGATGACGATATGGAAGAACAAATTTCCAAAATGGATTTCATAATAGATCCAAGAAGCACCAGGGGTCAGGTATCCCTCTTTCAGCAATCGGTGAAGACGTACTGGAAGATGAAATGCCTTCTTGCAAAGGCAATGGCATGCAAAGAAGAAAAAGATATCAGTTCTTCAATTCTGTTTGAACTGCAGCAAATGAAACGAGACATGCATGAGATGTTTAAAGCTCATATTCAAACAAATGATAGGATTGCAAACATAGAGAGACAACTTCAAAATATTCAACGCAGTGAACAGTTGTTGGGTACTACTGCTAAAGAGACAGCACCTGTAGATTCCTCTGATGATATCTCTACTTAGATGCTTAGTTTTTTCTATGGTTTTGGCATATATTAGTATTACTACCTGTTTTATTTGCAAATATTATGGACATACTGAAGTAATTAAGGCTGTAAGTAGAAGGATAAGACAATTTCGGTTTTGGTCTGCTTTTAAATCGTTACAATGGCCAACAGATCTGGTTTCCTTCGGGCAAGTTGAGGTCACTGTAATTGTTACAATTTGTATGACAATTTTCCCTTTAAATATATGAAAATAGAAAGGTACTACGAAATTTACAAAAAAAAAAAAAATGTTAAATTAGAAATCCTAACCAAACAAGTCCTGTTGTAAATAATATCCATGGCTCATTTTTTTACTCAATGGAATAGTACTATCAGACAATGGGTTAAAAAATTTCGAGGTAGTAGAGAATGCTCAAATATTCATAATAAACCTTTCTAATATGACATGACCCCATAGAAGCATGTCTATTATGAAATATTTTCCAAACTTATCTGTACATCGAGCTGAGAAAGGTAGAGCTAAAGTAGCTAACCATATCACCGGGATTTTGGATAGTTGCAAGTGCCATGATTCAAAACACCAAATTTCATCATAAATACCCTCATAGTTGACGAAAAAAAAAAAATCCAGCGCTAATAATTATTTTGAAAGAAAAAAAACCAAAAAAAGGGTTGCATTAAAAAACAATCCACTCATATATATGGCAGAAAATTCAATAAAATTGTATTTTAATTTCTTATTAAATTTATAGTCGGAATATGGAGCCGAAAGGTCTTGGCTCTCCTCCCACTAACAATTTCTTCACTCAAGGCACTGATATGGGTAACAACAACATCTATGGTAGAGGTTGCAACAATTTGGCTGATCTTCCCTCGTGTTTGAGATGTTCTAACCTTTATCTTCTTCTCCATAGGAATCCCTTATGTATAGAAATTTATCCAACTCGTATGATTTTTAATTTAAGACAAACATGTATATTGTGCGATTTGCAATTAAGACGTTATATATATATATATATATATATATAGTATTTTCTTAAAATAAAAAAAAATTAACTATGGTAAGACAAGGTAATTATTTGGAGTAGTGATATAGGACCAAGATGCAAGATAAACATAGGATTATAAACATTCATGGCTTTTATCCTTATCATGGATTCCACCAAAATAAAAAAATCGGGCTGATGAGTATGCACCATGGTGAACTATGGTCCCAAGTAGAGTTATTAATGTGGTGGGTGGTGGATATAGGTCTATCCACTTATATCAACCACATTGGTAAATGTGGTTGTGCTACCAATGTAGTTGTGATTCCTCGTAAATATCATACTATGGATAATATCATGGAAAGAACATTTCCCTTTAATAGTTTACATAAAAATAAATGCACATTTTTATTTTTATATAAACTATCAAAGGGAAATGTTCTTTCCATGATATTATCCATAGTATGATATTTACGAGGAACCACAACTACATTGGTAGCACAACCACATTTACCAATGTGGTTGATATAAGTGGATATGCCTATATCCACCACCCACCACATTAATAACTCTAAGGTGTATTTTGTTAAAGGATTACTATTTATAATTATTATTAACATTATGATTGAGGTGGATATTGGTGGCCACCCTCCTATTCCACTTGGACCCCCAACATTGTTTCTTTCAGTTTTTTAGTTTCCTTAATTGTAGCATAATTTACTATTTTTTGAAGTTTCTTGGGTCCTGAAATTATGGAACCATTTTGAGGCCCTAAACGACATTTTTTGGGCATGAAACCTCTAGCGAATATGAGTCTTCCAAACTCGATATTCACTATAAAGAGTTGTAGTCCTTAGATAGATGTTTCTAATGATGTATCATGTGCGTCAAACGGATATAGTATGCCAAAGTTACAACCCCGGGAAATTGATGTACCAATTTACCTCAACGGGGCCCATAGTCTGGTGTTACATCTCCTAGGGTTAGTTTTTTGGATTTTTATGGTTTTCCATTGTTTCTCAATAATATACAGACCTTCGAGCCTCATTGTAACACAGAGTTCAGAGGCCTCTAGCCGCCACATCTCTTCTCAGAGATAAGCTACCAACGCCCTAGCTAGTTTATTTTCATTCTGTTTATAAACAAAGTTTAGTTATTTGATATTAATGAAATGAAGTGTTATTTTCGTTGCATCTTTGTATTTATGGTTATATCTATATACTATTGAGTTCCTCCATAAATTCAAATCACATTAATTTGTATATTAATATAATATTTGTTGTTACATATAATTTTGATCATATATTAATAGTTATATTTAAAACTTTAATATAATTCACACACAACATAATGATAACATTTAGGTCTTATTAATAATATGTATTTTACCATAATAATAATTATATATTTATGAATATAATTTCCAATATATTTTATATATTTACTTGTAGTCTATTAATAATATTAACCATATGCATACTATATATTAAACTAAAATATGTTATTATATATATAAAAAGAATATATTATGTTATATTATTTAATAAAAAAATATATAATAATAATATATTAGGAATTTGGCTTCTGTGATCCATAAATTGTGAGAAAATATTTCGGTAAAAATCACATCAGAATAATTTAGGTCGACACATTTCAAACCAACCAGTGTGGTTCATCATTAGGACAAGATGAACAATCTGATCAGATAACCCAATTAAATAGATAAAAAAAATCTCCAACTAGCCGTTTGTAAGATAACGGCTAGTTTGACGACGAGTCTCTACATCTTTTTAAAAAGGTTAGATCAGATTTCATCTTAGATACCTGCAAACATGCCCTTTCAAATTGATGAACTTTAAGCGCCAAGGCCCTACTGAGCAGGGTTTCAATATTAGGAATTTGGCTTCTGTGATCCATAAATTGTGAGAAAATATTTCGATAAAAATCACATCAGAATAATTTAGGTCGACGTGTTTCAAACCAGCCAGTGTGGTTCATCATCAGGACAAGATGAAGAATCTAATCAAATAACCCAATTAAATAGATAAGAAAATCTCCAATTAAATTGTGATTTTTACCGAAAGATTTTCTCACATAATAATAATATATTATTAAATTTTGTCAATATATTAATGGTTATAACTCAAACTATAATATAATTCAAATATAACATAATAATAGTATTTTAATATTATTTATAATAAGTATATATCTCATACGAGTATCCACAATATTTTTTATATATTTATCAATATAACTCTTAATATCTTTCATATATTTACTTTAAGTAAATTAAAAGTATCAACTAAACCCAAGGGATTAATATGTAGAAATTATACAGCATATATGTATATCATGAATTCAATCCGATCTAAAAATGTACTAAAGATAGATACTGAATCACTTCTACAAATCAATTGTGGAATTTAAAACACAATCACCAATCACATGAAGCAAAGATTAATCAATCAAACCACAATATAGATAATTTCCCAGGGAAAGGTTGCTCCTCAAAACCCCACTATCTTCTATTGTATATTCAACATGGATACATGAAACAATTACATACAACTCTTCTCACAAGAGCATCATGTACTCAACAAATTGTCTCACACAGTCCTGGACAAAACTGACCAATACTTAGCCAATTATCAGCCTCTAAACAACCTACCTTGCTTGCACAATTCATGTGGAATGCAATTCCTATTCCACAGGAATTTTGGCCTTCCTTGACTGCGCAAAGTTCATGGGAAATCCAATGGGTGTTTGGTTTCATAGGTGCAACCCAATAATCTTACAACTGATAGTCAAAATCCCTTTCACCTAGATCTCAATTGGGTATCCACTGGAACTGACATGCATGCAGCTAATAATAGTAAATCATCAATTTCATGTGAGATCACTAATTGTGAATTAAATAATATTTAATTCACTTGATCTCTCACTAGTGTATCAAACAGCTACAACTAGCACAACTAACTTTAACTCACTTAACTGAGTTAAACTGATTACAATCTGCATTAACTAATGCACCACTGCACTTCGAACTCTGTTACAACTAGAATTACTCTGCATGCCTCACCAACTACCCTCAAATCAAAATTCATGAGCTAACTGAGATTATCACACTCATTTAACTATTACAAGTGCTTTTGAGATTAGACTACATTTTATTGTCCATATTAATTAAGGGATAACTAAAATAGACATGCACCAAATTGAGCCCACACCAGTGTAAGTGTTGTTAAGACCTGTGGTCCCACACTATTGCAGGTGCTACTTTAACCTCCTGGTCCCACACTAGTGTAGGTGTTGCAATTTATTGTTGGAATTCAACACTCCCTCTCAATAAGAAAGGGATTATCCTTCACCCTGATCCTGTCTCTATGGTATTCAAATTTTCTCCTAGTGAGCACCTTCGTTAGAATATATGCATCTTGATCTTTGGTGGGAATGTGTTGAAGTAACATTATGCACCTCTGCACAAAATCTCTAAGATGGTGGTACTGAATGTCTATGTGCTTGGACCTACCATGAACACATGATTAACTGAGATTTTAATGTAACTCTGGTTATCAAAATGTATCACTGTCGGATCCATCTGAGAACTGAACAAACCAAATGGGATCTTTATCATCTAGATGGCCTCACATGCAGCTTGACTTGTTGCCATGTACTCTGCCTCCATTGAAGTGAGTGCCACAGATCGTTGCTTCCTGGTGTACCAAGAAAATAATGTCAGTCCTATGCTGAAGAACCCTCCTGATGTGCTCTTTTTTTCTGATGGACTGCCTGCCCAATCTGCATTCATGAAGATGTGAAGCTTCACTCCCTTTGTCCGTATGTACCATAATCCATACTCTGTTGTTCCACTCAGGTATCTCAAGACATGCTTCCCCACCTTCCAAAAGAGCTTGGTAGGCTTAACCATAGCTTGACTCAGCTGGTTAACTGCATAGCAAATGTCTGGCATGGTGTAAACTAAATACATCAGTGAACCAACTGATTGCATGTAGACAATAGCATCCACTACCTCTCTAGAATTAGCATCCTCTTTCCTCCAATTTACCGGAAGAGGAGTGTCCATGGGTTTACATCTCTCGATGCAAAACTTACCTAGTATCTCTTTGGCGTACTTTCCTTGAGAAATAAAAAGTTCACCATCTCGCTACCATATTTACAAATAAAGGAAATAATGAAGGAGTCCCATGTCCTTCATTTCAAATTCCCTTACAAGATCCTCCTTGAATGAGTGTATCAACTTCTCATCACCAGTCAAAATTAGATCATCAAAATAAAGTACAATAATCAATAACTTACCCTCAAACACAATCTAGTACATGTTTGCATCAGCTTCACTTTTGGTGAAGCCCAATCCAGTGAAATAACTGTCAATCTGAGTGTACCAAGAATGAGGTGCTTGCTTCAGCCTATATCATGCTCTCTTGAGTCGACACACATGTGACTCACCGTCAAAGATCTTGAAACCTTCTGGCTGCTCTATTTAAACTTCTTCCTCAATAACTCCATTGAGAAACACATTTTTCACATCCATCTGATGAACGCACCACCCCATCTACGCTGAGAGTGAAAGGATGGATGTAATGGAAGAGTACCTTGCAACTGGTGAAAAGGTATCATCATAGTTGATCCCCTCAATCTGTGAGAATCCCCGGGACACAAATCTGGCCTTGTACTTCTCCACACTCCAATCAACAACTTTCTTTACCTTGTAGATTCATCTAGATCCAACCACTGATTTACCAACCGGTCTTGGGACAATCTTCCATGCAATGTTCATGAAAATGGAGTCATACTCCTCCACCATTGCATCGGCCCAAATAGGCTGCTTCACTACCTCCTGAAAGGAAGATGCTTTTGTCACAATACACTTGCTCATAAGAGCCATGTATCCAGTAAACCTATTTGAAGACTGTCTCTATCTATGTTTTGAAGTAGGAGCTCCTACATTCTCTGCTACATCAAGTCTCAATCTATCAGCTTCCATGGTGCGCCTTCTACCATTTCTGCTAGATGGCTCTGCATGAGTGTTTTCTACCACTCCATGATCCTCCGCATGTGACTGCTCCAGATCTTGAGGATCATCCTTAGGAACCAAGAGTTCCTCCTCTTCATACAAACCCATCTCCCTCTTAAGGGAAAATCGCATGGATTTCTCCCCATCAAATTTATATCCTGTCGCACAACAGTCATTTTGCTGTTTGGAAAATACACCCGATAGTTATGGAGATTTTCAGTGTACCCCACAAAAATCTCAATCTCAATTATTGGTTCAAGCTTCTTCCTGGCGTCTTTGGTCACATGCACATAAATAGATGAGCCAAAAATATTAAAATGTGAAAAAACAGGTTTCTTACCAGTAAAAGCCTCTTCTGGTGTACTCATTCCAAGTATCCTAAGAGGACAATGGTTCTGCACAAATATCGTTGTGTTGAATGCCATCCCCCACAAATGCATCAATATGCCTCAATCATGAAACATCGCTCTTGTTGCACCCACAATGGTTATGTTTTTTCTTTCAGTGATCCGAATATATTGTTAGTTATGACGCACTGTGAGTTCTCTTCGAATTCCATCTTTGATGCAAAATTTCTTGAATTCCTTGGAGATGTACTCACCACCATTATCGCTCCTAGGAGCCTTCACTTGCTTCCCCATGTATTTCTCCACCAGTTCTTTGAACTCAAGAAAATTTGAGAGCGTCTGATCTTTCTTCTGCATGAAGTAGATCCATCACTTCTAAGAAAAGTCATCAACAAATATCACGTAATACTTATGCTTTGTTATCAAAGAAACAAAGAATGGTCCATAGACGTCTGAGTGAACTCTCTCAAGGATCCCTGAGGCTCGGTTCTCCTTCTCATGAAAGGTGTCCTTTACATATTTTCCCATGGTACATCCCTTGCATGTGTCTGACTACATAAGTGTACCCTTGGTAAGACCCGTAGAAACCTGTTGCATGACTTTTAAGGCTCCGTAGTGAAGATGGCCCAATCCCCTGTGCCATAACTCACCCTCATCCTGGCTCACCATTTTGTTTGCCTTACCCATCAATTCTATGTAGCCATCTACATCAAGTTTATAGATAATATTAACTCGAATCCAAATCTTCTTGGCTTGTCCTGTTGTTTTGTGTTGCAAGAAAGCTTTTTCTTCACTGAAAACAACATCATAGCCTCTATCCTCCAACATTGTAACTGAGACTAAAATTTTCTTCAAGCCTACTACATGCATTAAATATTTTAATTGAAAGGGTTTACCTGACTGTCTCTAGAAGGTAATGGTACCAATCCCAGTAGCACTGTACCTTCCATCATCACCCATTTTGATATGCATCTGGAGGTCCTTCTCCTCCAAGATACTGAAAATTTCTTTGTCTCCCGTCATGTGAAAGGAAGCACCACTATCCAAATACCACACTGATCACATTGCACTTGACACCATGCATGCAATGAGCGAGAAGTCAATCTCAAATTGCGAGGCCAAAGCCTCACCAACTGTAGATTCGGAAGCCTTCTTGTTGTTATTATTTTGTGGATAATTAGTGGCATAATGCCCATGCACGTGACAGTGAAAACACTTCACTCTGGACATGTTGTGCTTCTTGCCATATTCACCCAACTCAGATTTGGAATGGAATTTACTTCCTTTCCCCTTCTTTGCCTTGGCAACCAAAGCACAATATTCTTCATCTTCATTCTTAGATGAAGATACATCTCTGGTATTCTGTCTAAACTCCTCCTCCACCAAATCCGACCAAAGTCATTCCCAATCTGGTAGTTTTCCCCTTCCATTAACAAAGTCCTGATAAATATGGAAATCCTTGGGAAGTCCTAGAAGAGCTAGGCCCACCAAATAATCATCAGCGATAGTAATGCCAACGCTCCCAAGCTCATCCCAACATTGGAAAAACTTTGTTAAATGTTTTGGCATGGATTTGCTTTTCTCCACCTTGATCTTCCTGAGTTTATCTTTCAGTGCCAATTTCCTATGGTCACTACGGCTCTGAAATAGATATGTCAAAGCTTTCCACATAGCATATGGTGTCACTTTTCCATGGAGAATTGAGACAATGTGGTATCGTACTCCCTCTAATAAGATCCTCCTCGCCTTTGCCACTTTCTTTTTCCATGCATCAAGATTTTCAGCATCTATCACAACGGGTTTAGGAACATCATTGTCAATGAATTCCTTCAAGCCATTGTCTTCGAGTAATGTCTCCATCCTGTCTTTCCAAGAAATATAGTTAGAGCTTCCCTTGAGTGCATATTCCAATCTCAAGCCATTGAAAGCCATTTCGATCCTGAATCCATTGTAGCACCAAGAATGTCTTCTACAAATTCAAATTCTATTCAGTCACAAACTCATATCCTCCTCCACTATTGTGATTTCTTGTGCTCTAATACCATGTAGAAATTATACAACATATATGTATATCATGGATTCAATCTGATATAACAATGTACTAAATCTAGCTACTTAATCACTTCTACAAATCAATTGCGGAATTTAAAACACAATCACCAATCACGTGAAGAAAAGAAGAATCAATCAAACCACAACAAAGATAATTTCTCAGTAAATATTGTTGATCAAAACCCCACTATATTCTATTGTATATTCAACATGGATACATGAAACAATTACATACAACTATTCTCACAAGAGCCTCCTGTACTAAGCTAATTGTATCACAATGTCTTGGACAAAACTGACCAACTCTTAGCCAATTCTCAGCCTCTAAATAGCTTGACTTGCTTGCACAATTCATGTGGAATTCAATCCCTATTCCATACGAATTTTAGTCTTCCTTGACTGCGTAAAGATCATGTGCAATCCAATGGGTGTTTGGTTGCATGGGTGCAATCCATTAATCCTATAACTCATAGTCAACATCCCTTTCACATATATATTAGCTGGGTCTCCACTGGAACTGACATGCATGCAGCTAATAATAGTAAATCATACGTTTCATGTGAGATCACTGATTGTGAATTAAATAATATTTAATTCACTTGATCTCTCACTAGTCTATCAAACAGTTACAACTAGCACAACTAACTTTAACTCACTTCACTGAGTTAAACTGATTACAACTTGCATTAAATAATGCACCATTGCACTTCAAACACTGTTACAAATAGAATTACTTTGCATGCCTCACCAACTACCCTCAACTCAAAATTCATGAGCTAACTGAGTTTATCACACTCAGTTAACTATTACAAGTGATTTTGAGATTAGATTACATTTTATTTCCCATCTTAATTAAGGGATAACTAAAATAGACATGCACCAAATTTAGCCCACACCAATGTAGGTGTTGCTAAGACCCATGGTTCCACACTAGTGTAGGTGCTGCTTGGACCTCCTGGTCCCACACTAGCGTAGGTGCTGAAATTTCTTGTTAGACTTCAACATAATAAACACTCATGATTATTAATATTATAAACTGAAATGACTAATAAACCTAAGAGTTTAATATTATAAATCAAATCAATTCATAAACCCAATGGATAAATATTATAAACATAAAGGATCAACAAACCCAGGGAATCAAATTAGAAAACAAGAGATTAACATTAAACCCTAGGACTAATATTTAACACTTAATATTGGGGTTTAATAAACCCAAGGGATTATTATTATTATAAACCCAAGGGATTATTAATATTATAAACACAGGGGATCAATAAAACAAAGGAATTATTAATATTATAATCCTAAGGCATTAATATTATAAACACAGATGATTAATAAACCCAAGGAATCAATAGACTGAGAAAACTAATATTAAAAAACCAAACGATTAATAAAGATTAGGAATTAATATTTTAAACTCACGAGATTAAAAAATCCAAGGGATTATATGATAAGCCAAATGAATTATTAATATTATAAACTTAAGGAACAAATAAACTCAAGTTTTTAATATTATAAACCCAAGGAATTAGTAAACCCATTGGAGAAATATTATAAACCTAAGGGATAAAAAAATGCAAGGGATCAATATTCAAAAATTTAGAAATTAATAAAGCCTAGGAATTAATATTTTAAACCCAAAGGATTGATAAACCCACATGAATATTAATAAAAATAAATCCAAGGGATCAATAAAACCCAAGGATTGTTAATATTATAAACCCAAGAAGTTAATAAATGTAAGGGATTAATATTAAACCTTTGGAATAATATTTAACCATTAATGTTAAGGTTTAATAAACCTAATGGATTAATATTACCTACCCAAATAATTAGAAAAATCAAGGGATTGGTGTTATAAACCCAATGGATCAACAAACTGATGGAATTATTAGCATTATAAACACAAAGTGTAGTGGAAGCACTTCAACCACATGGTTAAACCCAAGATATTATTAATATTATAAACCCAACATATCAATATTATAAATAAAAATGATTAATAAACCCAAGAGATTAATAAACCCAAGGAATCAATAAACCCAACAAATTAATATTAAAAACCCAAGCGATTAATAAACTCTAATAATCAATATTTTAAACTCGAGGGATTAATAAAACCAGGGGATTATTGATATTAAAAACCCAAGGAACTAATAAACCCTAAAATAAACATAGTTGACCATGGCCCATTTTCATATTGAGACAACCTTTGTCGCAATGCGACATTCCACCATGTTTGATTTTCATATTGACAAAATATTTGTCATGATGTGACATTGGACCATGGTTGACCATTATTATAAACACAATGGATTTATATTAAACCCAGGGGTTAATATTATAAAACCTATGAATTATTTATAGCCTTGGAATATGAACCATTAGATCAATAAACCCAACAGATTGATATTACAAACCCAAGGAACTAATAAACCCAAGGGACTAATACTAAAAAACCAAAGGTTTATAAACCCAAGAGAATAAATTTAAACCTAAGAGATTAATATTATAAACCCTTAAGCATATAAACCCTTATATAAATACTATAAATCGTGAAATAAGCATGGTTGACCATGTTTGATTTAAACATTGAGAAAATCTTTGTCACAATGTGACGTTAACCCAAAAATTCCATGGTTGGCCATGGCTCATTTTTATATTGAGATAATATTTGTCACAATGTGACATTCCACCATGGTATACCATGATGGACTATGGATGACGATGATTGACAATGGTTTATTTTCATATTGAGACAATTTTTGTCATAATGTGACATTGGACCATGGATTAATATTAAATTGTAGGAATAATATTTAACCCTTAATATTGAGATTTAATAAAACCAAGGGATTAATATTACCAACTCAAAGAATTATAAAAATCAAGGGATCAATGTTATAAAACCAATGGATCAATAACATGGGGAATTATTAATATTATAAACACAAAGCATTAATAAACCCAATGGATTATTAATATTATAAAACCAATAGATTTATATTATAAATACAAACTATTAATAAACCCAAGCGATTAGTAAACCCAAAGAATCAATAAACCCAAAAAAATAATATCAAAAACCTAAAAAATTAATAAACCCTGAGAATTAATAGTTTAAACTCAAGAGATTAACAAACTGAAGGGATTATTAATATTATAAACCAAAAGAACTAATAAACTAAAGGGTTTAATATTATAAACCCAAGGAATTGGTGAAACCAGGGGATAAATATTAAAAACCTAAGGGATTAACAAGTCAAAGGGATCAATATTAAAAACACAAGGGATTAATAAAGCATAGGATTTAATATTTTAAACACAAAGGATTCATAAACTCACATCATTATTAATATTATAAACCCAAGCTATCAATAAACCTTAGGGATTGTTAATATTATAAACCCAACGAATTAATCAACTAGAGGGATAAACATTATAAACCTAATTGATTAATATTAAATCCTAGGACTAGTATTTAAACCTTAATATTAATGTCTCATAAACACAACTGATTATTAATACTAAAAACCCAAGGGATTAATATTACCAACCCAAATAATTAGAAAAAAAGGGATTAATATTAAAACCTCAGACTAATATTTAACGCTTAATATTGGAGTTTAATAAACTCAAGGGATTATTGATATTATAAACACAAGGGATAAATAAACCAAAGGAATTATTAATATTCTTAACCCGAGATATTAATATTATAAATACAAATGATTAATAAACCCAATAAAGTAATAAACCCAATGAATCAATAAACCCAACAAACTAATATTAAAAACCAAAACAATTAATAGAGCCTAGGAAATAATATTTTAAACTCGAGGGATTAATAAACGCAAGGGATTAAATGATAAACCAAAGGAATTGTTAAGATTATAAACTTAAGGAACAAATAAAACCATGTGTTTAATGTTATAAACCCAAGGCATTAGTAAATCCAAGGGAAAAATATTATAGATATAAGGGATAAAAAAAACAGAAAGGATCAATATTAAAAATACAAGCGATTTATATTAAATTGAAGGGTTAATATTATAAAACCTATGAATTATTTATACCCTTGGAATATGAACCCTTAGATCAATAAACCCAACAAATTGATATTACAAACCCAAGGGAATAATAAACCCAAGAGATTAGTACTAAAAAGAAAAGTGTTTATAAACCCAAGGGAATAATACTAAACCTAAGGGATTAATATTATAAACCCTACTTGTATATAAACCCTTAGATCAATACTATAAACCATGGAACAAACATGGTTGACCATGCTTGATTTAAACATTGAGACAATCTTTCTCACAATGTGACGTTGGACCAAGGCTGACCATGGTTTGTCATGGTTGATTTTCATATTGAGACAATCTTTGTCACAATGTGGCATTCAACCATGGTAGACCATGATCCACTATGACTGAAAATGATTAACAACGGTTGACAATGGTTGATTTTCATATTGAGACAATCTTTGTCATAATGTCACATTCGACCATGGATTAATATTAAACTATAGGACTAATATTTAACCCTTAATATTGGGATATAGTAAAGCCAATGGACTAATATTACCAACCCAGAGAATTAGAAAACTCAGGGGATCAATGTTATAAATTAAACCCAATGGATCAACAAACCCAGTGAATTATTAATATTATAAACAAAAAACATCAATAAACCCAAGGGATTGTTAATATTGTAAACACAACATATTAATATTATAAATACAAATTATTAATAAACCCGAAGAATTAATAAACCCAACAAACTAATATAAAAAACCCAAGAAATTAATAAGCCTTAAGAAGTATTATTTTAAACTAAAGAGATTAATAAACCCAAGGGATTATTAATATTATAACCAAAATAACTAATAAACCCAAGGGTTTAATATTATAAACACAAGGAATTGGTGAAACCAAGGGATTAATATTAAAAACCTAAGGGATCAACAAGGCAAAGGGATCAATATTAAAAACATAAGATATTAATAAATCTTAGGAATATATATTTTAAACACAAACAATTGAGAAACTCACATGACTATTAATATTATAAACCCAACGAATTAATAATCTAAAGGGATATTCAATTTCACAATCATTTCAACCAAAGAAAGAACATGGAAATTAACATATATATCTATCTATCTATATATATATCTATATATATATAGCTATATATATATATATATATATATATATATATATATATATATATATATATATATTGTCTTTACATCAAAAATTTCCTACAATCCCGGGATGCGGTGCGACGTTACGATAATTAATGTGATGGGATTGCAGGCGTGGTGAGCGCCACTTTGCCCATGCGCAAGCGAGTGTCATTCGCTCTTAAATTCGGGCACACGAGGTTTCACGCCATTTTATCGCTTTTAGGCGCTCATCTCGCTCCTCGATGCACCTTCGCTCGTTGCGCCATGTCTCAGCCCCCGGTTCATACATACGGTGGATTATTGCATTCGATTCGCATTTGCACGGTAGATTGGGCTATTATGATGGAGCGCTCTTCTGGTCTGCACAGAATTCCCCCGCCTGTTAATCTTTGGTGCGCTCCAGGAGCGGGGCTCTCTAATGTGCGCATTGTAACTGGTAAACGGAGCTACCTCAACTGTTGCTTGGATTTTGGAGAAAATATCCATTTCTCCCACATTGACTCCTGCATGCTAGCTTCTGTCACCCTCCTGCCTCAGTCTTCTGTCATTTTTTTGCCTCCCGGCCCTGTTGACTCAACTGCAACTGTGCCTCGCCTTAGGCAGAGAATGTGATGCAGAAGGGGTTCCACGAGGAGCCAAACTCGTCGCTCTCCCTCCTCCACGTCTACCTCTTCTGAGTCTACTTTCCATTCTGACAACCGTCACAGAGGACACCTTCTTCGCTCGGTTCATCGCCTTGTTTCACCCACTCCTTCCGCTCCTCCTGCTCATACCCACACCGCTCATTTTGCTTTCAATAGAAATCTCATACGACCTCGTGTGACCGCCTCAATTACTGTCGTGTTTCATGAAGAGCCTCAGGATAATGTCCCATGCTCTGTTCCGATGGATTGTAGCATCTCTGAGGCCCAGGACGCGGTGCAGGGAGTTTGGTTGAAGGACCCGGCTAATGAGAACTTACAGGGTCAGTTGATCACGGACACGCAGGACAAGGCGATCATGGATGCGGAGGGTCAACCTTCTGCGAGGCATGATCCGGTGCAAGCGAGCGCGGCTAAGGACACTCCTCCTCCTCCCGGGAAGGTCATCCACTCTATTGCAGACTTGTACAATGCTGACGGGGAACCTGATGAATGGTGGTGTAGATTTGAACACGTTCCTCTTGATGAGTAGGTCTACCTCTCTTCTCTGGTTTTTTTCTATAGCTCTGCCCATTCTCAAGGGCAAGTTTTTGTTTCTCCTGCTGAAAACGAACATGCTTCTATTTCATATCTATGTTATGGTCTTTTGTTTTTCTAGTACTCTATTTTTCTGGTTCCCCTGCGCGGGACTTTTTCTAAATGAACTGCTTCAAACTGGTTTCCCTCCTGTAGGGCAATCCTCAAACCATGGTTTTTGTTTAAAATGCCACAATACGTAGCAATGATCAGGCCTCAGCACGTTGTACTTTACTCCTTTTGTTAATAGATTACTTTTACTTAGAAAAAAAAATTCCACTACAAAAATGGACTTGAAACATTACATCAAAATTCAGTTATCAAATAGCTGCTTCTAAAACACAACCAGCCCGCTGACAAAAGGAAGACCAATTCAAATCAATATCATAATGATCACAATACTTAACTCTTTCCAACCAATCCATTCTTGTTTTCCTTCGAGCTCCTCAGGAGCACATTCAACAAGTATTTTACATTCATTTTAATTTCATCTAGCACACAAATATTCTCATCAATAATAGAAGGATGGAAGCCATGTTTTCTATCAAACTTGTTGCGAAGATATGCAAGAAAACTTATCGCTCTAGAAATATTGTCCATCTCTTCATCATAATAAATGCCATCATTATTATCCATATCTGCATTTTAAAGCAAAAACTATAAAATCAGCATTAATGCACACATGCAAAAACACCTAAGCATACGCATATATAGATATATATACATAAAACATAACACCCCATTTTTATTAACGTTAAAAAAATTAATCTTATAAACCTCATGCTATAAAATAACCTAATGCTACATGAACCAAATGATATAAAAATGTCTACAAATATAAATATAATTAGAAATACATATTGTACACATGAAATGAGTGATAAAATGAAACGAGTGATATGACCTTTATTACAATAGTCAACAAGAATTCACAATTTTGTAAACTTAATGTTTAAAATCAAATATTATTAATGTAAGTAATCCTATATTTGTATTTAAATTTATTTTAATGTTCATATTAATATTATTATTTTTTCAATATAAATATTAACATTAAAATAATTCTTATTAATATTAAAAAAATTATTCTTATAATCCACATTTATATTAATATTAAAAAACTTAATCTTATAAGCCTTATGGGGTAAAATAACATAATGCTACATGAACCAAATGTTATAACAATCTCTAAAACTATAAAATTGTTGTCATTGAACCTAAATAAACCTAAGGTTATTAAACCTAATCCTCAATAAAAAATATTTACATCAATGTTTAATGCTAATGTTCCTATTAATGCATAGACACAATATTTGTTTGATTTTAATATTAAACATCATTAACATTAATTAATAGACATATTAATAGACATACTAATTACCGTTATTAATATTGGTAATTTTCAGTATGGTGGCGAAATTTTTCATTAGTATTGGATATCATTGGTAATATTAATATTAATAGAATTTAGTCCATAATTTTTTATTTCATCATAAAATATGAATTTACAATTTTAATATCAATATGAACCAATTAACAAATTGCTTTTTAATGATTGCCTCATATAACTAGTTGTTTATGTTTGAATGGTTCATTATAAACAAAAGAACAATAGCCACTTTAAAAAAAAAATTTGAACGACATGAAAAATGATGTAAAAAACTTTCTCAAAGATTACTATGAATATGATGAATGCATTCATCTCATTAATATATGAATATTATTATTATATTAAAAGTAAATAAAGAGGACAATAAAAGAAATTCAAAACATATTCTATAAATAGGTCACAATATTAATAGTTGCATGTCATAGCAATATGGACTTCAATCTTGATTTGTAATGATTGGCTCGTTTAACTGGTTGTTTATATCTGAATGGTTCATCGTAAACAAAAGAATAATAGCCACAAAAAATAAGTAAATTGAACAACATGAAAAACATTGTAAACAACTTTCTCAAATATTACTATGAATGTGATGAATGTATTCATATCATTAATATATGAAAATCATTATTATATTAAAAGTAAATAAAGAGGACAATAAAATAAATTCAAAAAACATTATATAAATAAGTCACAATATTAATAATTTCATGTCATAGTGATATGGACTTCAATCACTCCTCTTATTTCTTCCTAAGTGTAACATATGCACTATCTTTCATCTTGGCATACACTGAAAAGAGAAAGGAGGTGCAATGTGTAAACCATCTATTGATTTCACTCTTTATATTCCTGTGAAGGTTATGCCTTGCTACTCTTTATTCCCGATATCAATTAATTCTCATTCTAAAGTAAATCCCTCTGACTTGTGGATGGTAAGAGCCCATGCTATCTGTAAAGGAATTTGTTTTCGATTTCCTCTTATCACTGGTGTGATAGGTACAGTGTTTGGATTTCTTGCATCAAATGGAACACCAACATAGGGTTTATTAATACCATAGGTTTTTAATATTTATCCATTAGGTTTATTGATCCCTTAGGTTTATAATATTTTTCTCTTGGGTTTACTAATTTGTTGGATTTATAATATTAATAATCCCATGGGTTTATTAATCCCTTCTGTTTAAAATTTTAATTGTTATAATCTATTAATAATCCTATGGGTTTATTAATCCTTTGGGTTTAAAATGTTAATTGTTAGGGTTTATTAATCCCATGTGGCTTTAATATTGATTCACTGGGTTTGTTGACACTTTGTGTTTATAATATTTATCTCTTGGGTTTACTCATTCATTGGGTTTATAATATTAAATCCTTGGATTTATTAGTCACTTTGATTTATAATATTATTAATTCCTTAGGTTTATAATTTAATCTCTTCGGTCTACTAATCAATTGTCTTTATAATTTTAATTCCCTAGTTTATAAACCCCTTGTGTTTTTAATATGTATTATTGGGTTTGTTGGTCTCGTAGGTTTATAATATTTATCCCTTGGGTTTACTAATTCCTTGGGTTTTATAATATTAAGTCCTTGGGCTTATAATATCAATAGTTTCTTGGGTTTTTAATTGAAAACCTTGGGTTTATAATATTAATAGCCCCTTGGGTGTATTAATTACTTGAGTTTAAAATAATAATTCCTAGGGTTTATTAATTCCTTAGGTTTTTAATATTTATCCCTTTGGTTTGTTGATCCCTTAGATTTATAATATTTATCCCTTGCGTTTACTAATTCATTGGGTTTATAATATTAATAATACCATAGGTTTATTAATCCCTTCAGTTTAAAATGTTAATTGTTAGGGTTTATTAATAATCCCATGGGTTTATTAATCCCTTGGGTTTAGAATGTTAATTTTTAGGGTTTATTAATCCCATGTGTTTTTAATATTGATTCCTTGAGTTTTTTGATACATTAGGTTTATAACATTTATCCCTTGGGTTTACTAATTCGTTGGGTTTATAAAATTAATCCCTTGGGTTTAAGCGCCACTTTGATTTATAATACTAAAAATAATTTTGGTTATAATTTAATCCATTTATCTATCATTAGGTTTAAAATATTAATTCATATGGGTTATTAATATCTTGAGATCAATAATTTTTGGTAAAAGCATTCATGCTGAACCATGGTCAATCATGGTCAACCATTTTAGAACGTTGCATTGTGAAAATGGTTGTCTCAATATGAAAAAAAAACCATGGTACAACGTTGCTTTCTCACAAACATTGTATACATATCAAAATCAATCATGGTAAAGCAGGGTCAACTATGGTTCAATGTTGCATTGTGCAGAGATTGTATCAATATCAAAATCAACCATGGTCAACCATGTTTGAATTACGGTTTATAATATTTAATTTATGGTTTATATAGCTTGGCTTTATAATATTAATTTTTGGGTTCAATGTTATTTCCTATGGTTCATAATCCCTTGTGGTTTTAGTATTTATTGTGTGGGTTTATTGTTTCCCTGGGTTTATAAAATAAATCACATGGTTTTATTAATATAAGAGTTGAACCATGGTCGCACATGGTCCAATGTCACATTGTGACAAAGATGGTCTCAATATGAAAATCAACCATTGTAAAGCATGGTCAAACATGTTTATTTAAGAATTTATAATATTTATATTAAGGTTTATATACCTTAGGTTTATATTGTTTCCTTTGGTTGAATGTTATTCCCTAGGGTTTATAATCCATGGGCAGTCATGCTATGTAAATAAATCATGGTCAACCATGGTCCAATGTCACATGGTAACAAATATTTTGACAATATGAAAATCAACCTTGGCTAACCACAATCCAACATCACATTATGACAAATATTATGTCGATTTGGAAATCAATAATGGTCAAACATGGTTGACCATCATCCTATGTCTCATTCTGACAAGGATTTTCTCAATATGAAAGTAAACCATGGGAAACCATGTTTATTTTAGGGTTTACAATATTTATATTTGGTTATTTATAAATTAGGTTTATAATATCCATCCCTTGGGTTTAATATTATTGTCTTGGGTCCATTGTACCTTGGCACTTTTAACCCCAAGGGACTTTGTAGTTAACCATAGGTAATCATGTTTATTTTAGTCAACTATGTTTATTTTATGGTTCATAATACTTGTTTTAGGGTATATATACCATATGTGTATAATATTAATCCCTTGGTTTTAATATTATACCATTTTGTTTATAAAACGTTGGGAGTTTGGAATTAATTCCTTGGGTTTATTATTCCCCGGTGTTTATAATATCATTCTCTTGGTTTTATTAATGTAAGGGTTCATATGCCTAGGGTATAATATTATTCATAGGGTTTATAATATTAATCATAAAGTTCAATATAAATCCCTTGGGTTTATAATCATCGTCAATGATGGTCAACCATGGTCCAATGTCACATTATGGAAAATATTTTCTTAATATGAAAATTAACCATGGTCTACCATTCTCAACCACGGTCCAACATCATATCAGGAAAAATATTGTACCAATATGAAAATCAACCATGGTCAACTATATATATTTTAGGATTTATAATATTTATCTTTCAGTCTATATACCTTGGGTTTATAATATTTACCCCTTGGGTTTAATATATTCCCTTGGGTTTCTAATAATGGTCAAACATGGGGGACAAAGTATGAATGTGAACATTTCAAGGTTTTGGAAAGAAAATCCTAGCAGAGCTCTGCACCAGGTCGACCTCCATGACCTAGGGTTTTTTGGTTTCGGCATTGGCTGCTCTCAGTAGACCTCCACCCCTAGACTGCTAGGCCGTGATTCCTCTCTTAGACAGCTTAAGGCTCACCGATGACCGACTCCAGTGGGGGAACAACTGCTCCCCCCATTACAGGCCAGCCTCCCACAGGGGTTGATACCATCAATCAGCACAACTCTGGCCTGTCTCAAGAAACTATAGGGGTGACTCCCATAGCGCAGCCGAAAAATATACCTGTAGCAGAAGAAGCGAATACTAAATCAGAAACATGCATACCAAATAACTCCAAGAAAACAACGATCAAACTCCCAGCGCATCACATCAACGACAGAATCCAGTTCATGAAGGATCACACCTAATAGGCAAGTTCATGGGCTTCTGGCCCATGGAAAAAGCATTGAGAGGATGGATAGCTTCGAAATGGAAACCCAAAGGTCACATTGACCTACAGCTGTGCGCTAAAGGATTCTTCAATGTTCTCTTCACTTGCAGTGAAGACAAAGATAGAATCATGGATGGAGGCCCTTATTTCTTCAACACCACAGGTCTATACCTCAGACCCTAGACGGAGTGATTCAACCCTGACAAACATGATCTCACTTGGGCACCAATCCGGATCCAACTCTACTCCCTCCCACAGGATTACTGGGATGAGATGACCCTTAGAGACATTGGCAATGCCCTGGGAGAGTTTGTCAAGATCGCAGAGGAGACCAAGATCAACTGCTACGCAGCTTATGCCCACATATGTGTCTACATGAAATTATCGAAACCATTACCGAGTGAGGTAAGTATGTTGCATGAATGTTTTGAATGGACACAAACTGTAGATTATGAGCACATTCCTTTCAGATGTAGGAATTGTCACCAACATGGGCATCTCTTCAGAGATTGTCCCCTAAACAAGAAATCTATGGCTAAAAAGGAATACAATGGTCAGGAAGCAGAAGGATTCACGAAGGTAGCAAGAAAAAAGGGCACAACAAGAGAGCTACTCCTCAGCAAAATAATTAAGGACCTGTGACTAGCAACAAATTTGCAACCTTAAATCAGCTACATGAAAATGAAATTGAACTAGTCATCGAAGCTAGGAATACCTCCATGGAGCAGGCTCAATCCTCAAAGGCTCAATAAGACAAGGTCCCCCTTGAGACCTCCCTGAAACCCCCAATTGCAAACTCCACAGAGGAAAACAATACGTTAAAGGGAAAAGAACAAATCATGGAGTTGATCCCAGAAGCCAGGGAGGAAGAACCAGAAAGCATTGATCTAGAAGGCATGGACCTCCTAGGGTTAGAGGATTCCTGGAATAAGAAAGACTTCAAATCTATCTCAGAGCAACAAGCCCAAAAGATGGAAGAAATCCTTTCCAGAGCATAGTGGCTGCCCTCTGTGGGTATCCAAGGGGGCACGCTCATTAACACCAAATAATTCTCAAAAGAATCCCGCAAAAGGGGCAGGAAAAAAACTCTGCAAAGAACCATAGAAATCGGGAAAGAAATGGTGGATTCCAAGAAATTCCCCAAGCTGACTAGATTCTTCGGCTATACCTCAAATAATTTCCCATGAAGATCATCTCCTGGAACATAAGAGGGCTCAATAGCCCCACGAAGCATAGGAAAATAAAGAAAAGGATTACTGAGGAATGCCCTAGAATATTCTACATGCAAGAAACCAAATTTTCCAGCTCCACTATGGCTACATTCTTCAAAATTTTTTGGAAAGGTAGCAATAATATAGTGGTGGACTCCAATGGGGTGTTTGGAGGCCTGGCAATAATCTGGAACCCCCAAACCATCTCCCTAGAGAACTTTCATGCTAACAGACACTTCATCCAAGCCAACTTTCACCTGATTGGAACGAATTTGCATGGTCTTCTTACAAATGTATACTTACCACAAAACGCCCAACAAAAATTGGCGCTCCTGGAAAACCTAGCGAAAACCAATAAACAGCGGGCCCTTCCACTCTAGCTCCTGGGAGGAGACTTCAATATGATAAAAAAAATTTAGGAAAAGAAAGGAGGAAGGATGCATCTGGAATCGGAAAGTAATGGATTCAAAAAATTTGTCCAAGGTAACAACCTCATAGATCTACACATCTCCAATGGAATTTTCACATGGAACAACAAAAGAGGAGGTGCCCATCAGATAGCCTCAAGATTAGAAATATTTCTCATCACAGAAGACCTCATTCGGTTAGGGGGTGACATAGTTGCTACTATCATCCCTGCAGTAGACTCTGACCATTGGCTAATACAACTTCAATGGTCAAGACCAAGTAAGCATGCTCCTAAACCTTTTCGCTTTGAACACTGCTGGTTCCAGCACCCAGGGTTCAAGGATATGGTTTCCAAATGGTGGACCTTGTTAGTACCTCCGCAAGGCACAAAAATGCTCCAGTTCTAGATAAAATTGAAACTGCTCAAAGGAAAATTGAAGGTCTGGAACAAAAAAACCTTTGGCAATATCTTCACAGAACAGAATGAACTGGAGGAAAAAGTGAAGAAGTTGCAACAAAATATTATCCAGGAAGGACGCTCAGCCGAGTCAGAAATTCAGGAGAAGACCTTAACAATGCAACTGGAAAAAAGAAGGAACTAGGAAGAAGCTCTATGGAGACAAAAATCAAGAATCAGTTGGATCAAAGAGTGAGAAAGAAACACCAAATTCTTCCGTCATTCCACCATTCAGCACAGAATGCACAAAAAAATTAAAATTCTAAAGAACCAAACTGGGGAAAGGTTGGAAATGCAAGAGGCCATCACTGAGAAGCTGCGCAATCACTTCAAGGACATTCTACAGGAACCCAACCACCAAAGGCATGAGGCTATTGGGGAAATCACTCAACACATTCCCAACCTAATAATGGATGAACAAAACAGGATGTTGCTTGCAGCTACCACTATGGTTGAGGTGGAACAAGAAGTCTTCCAGCTAAAGGCAGGGAAAGCTCCAGGTCCTGATGGATTTACCACCAACGTCTTCCATTTTTCTTGGGAGACCATTCAAAAAGAAGTCTGGGACATAGTGGAGGAATCATGCACCACCCACTGGCTTCTACCAGCACTAAATGCTACCTTCATCACTTTGGTTCCAAAAGAAGACAACACATCCTTGCCAAGTAAGTACATGCCCATAGCCCTCTGCAATTTCATTTACAAAATTATCTACAAAGTTATGGCTAACAGGCTGAAGCAACTCCTTCCCATAATTATCTCCCTAGAGAAAACAAGTTATGTGGAAGGCAAGAAAATTCTTGATGGCATCATTTTAACCCATGAAGTCATTCACTCTCTCAAAACCTCTAAAAATCATGGCATGCTTCTCAAAATCAACCTATCCAAAAATTTTGATAAACTCAGCTGGGAATACATCAAAAAAGTTCTCATAGCCTTTGGCTTCAGCCACACCTGGGTTTTTTGGATCATGAGTCTCATCACCTCCCCCTTTCTCTCCATTTTAGTCAATGACATCCCCTCTGTTACCTTCAATCCCTCAAGAGGTGTCAAACAAGGGGACCCCCTCTCCCCCTTTATCTTCATCATTATGGTTGAAGGATTGGGTCGCCTTCTCAAAATTTCCATACGGTCAGGTGCCCTACTTAGATTACCCATCCACAACCATCTCCCCTGCTCTCACCAACAATTTGTGGATGAAAATATGATTATGGGCTACCCCTCATTCCAAGAAGCCCGCTCCCTCAAATCCATTATCGGCTCCTTCTTTGAAGCATTCAGCACAAAGGTCAACCCTGAAAAATCACAGATATTATTCTTTCATACCCCCACTCTCACACAACGCAACATTTCCTGCATCCTTGGATTCTCCATTACTTCTCTACCCTCCAAATACCTAGGAGCTCCTCTTACTGACTTTGCCATCAATCACTCCTCCTGGCAAGCCCTGCTGGACAAAATGGAAACCTAGTTATCCAGCTGGACTCATCGCACCCTCAACATTGTTGGCCGCCTATTCCTCATTAAATCTATCTTGCAATCTCTCCCCATATATCTCTTCTTTGTCCTAGAAGCCCCCAATGGGTCCTCAAGGTCAAGTGCAACTTGCAACGATCTTTCCCATGGGGCGACACCAAAGAAAAAAACAAATGGGCCTTAGTCAACTAGAAGGATGTTTGTACCCCCAAAATTCAAGGAGGATTAGGATTGTGCGATCCTAAGCACAAAAATAACATAATGGTAGCTAACATCTCGTGGAAATGGGTCTCCAACCCCAACACTCCATGGGCCAACCTATGGGAAGCCAAGTATGCACACTCCTGGCCTAAGGAGGACCTCATTCGGTACAACTTAGAATCTAGGGGATCCCAAATATGGAAAGCAGCAAGTAGCCAAAAAAGGATGATACAAAGTCACAACTTCTGGGAGCTGCAAAGTGGTACCCAAGCAAGATTTTGGGAGGACTCCTAGAAAAAAATGCCAAGCCTTTCCTTATCTTTCCTAGACCTATATGGAGTGCGACTCTACAAGGGTGGCAAAGACATAATGTACAAGGCTTTTGGATAGACGACACCTCCCAAGGATATAGGTAATGGCTACACATGCACAGATGGCAAGACGACTGGAACAACGAGAGCCATACATACATTTGGGAGGATCTCAGCACCAAAAGAAAAATCAGAATAAAGACAAGGCTTGACATCCTTCGTTGGGGGCATATGCCTAGTTGGAACTACTCAACCAAGGAAGCTTACAACATACTTCATTAGAAGAACCCCCACCCAATAGATCTCTTCTGGAAAAAGATATGGAGGGTCAATCTTTGGCCAAAAGTAGCCATTTTCCTGTGGCTACTCAGTAAATGACGCATCCTCACATGGGAGAATATTTTGAAGAGGGGGATTGTAAGACCCTCCAGGTGCCCTTTATGTCAGGAAAACCTGGAAACCATCGACCACCTGTTGGACCAATGTCCCATCACTAATTTCTTGTGGGATAGAATTGCAGTCTTATGTCATTGCTCCAACCGAGTAAGGGGTAATATCAACAACACCATCAACATCCAGATGGATAATACTTATACCAATACACTCCTAAACAAACTCTGGCAGATCATTCTGGGCATCCTCATTTGGAACATCTGGAAGGAAAAGAATAGCCACATCTTCAAAGAGAAAGCATCCACATCAGAGAAGCTTTGGAACTCAATTAATAACAACCTCTCTGAAACATTGGCCTTAGATGCTTGGAGTTAGGATGACCTCCCCACCTCGGCAGCAGAGCAACACGTATGGAACAATTGGCAAATGATTCTAAACACCCCCTTGGATATCAATCTTAGAAGCACAGGTAGAACTTTTACCCCAGAAAAATGGCATCCCCCCCCAAATGGCTTCTTCAAATGAAACTTCGATGGTGCGTCCAAAGGAAATCTTGGAAATGCAGGATTCAGAGGCATCATCAAGAACTCTCAAGGCAATCCTCTACGGATTTACTACGGCAACATAGGTTGGGACAACAATAGTTTTGCGGAGTTGGAGGGGCTTATACAGGGTATTCAAATTTCAATCGAGTTTCATTACTTCCCCTTTGAGATGGAGGGAGACTCGTAAGTCATAACTATGGCAGCCACAAAAATCCTCCAAGGATCATCTTCCTCAAAGGTTTCCAAAAGCTGGAGGCTCACCCATAAGCTCAAGGTTCTGGAACAGTTGATACACAACAACGGAGCCATTGCTTTTGGCCACGTACGCAGGAAGGCTAACTCTATTGTGGATCTACTTGCGAACAAAGGGGTGGAAAGAAACTATGAGATGCATCACTCCACCCTAACCCAGGTTGAGGAGGAATCTCTCAGACAAGAATGTCACACTCTCATTTAGAAGGATCTTCTCCCCCCGGGTGTGGGTGACAAAACTAACACGTATGACAATCATATCTCACATACCCTGGAGGAGAAAGATCTTCTACACAACTCCTCACCTTATGTGGATCCTCAAACTGATAGCCATCCACACGAGACTAACACAATCAGGAATGATGATGAGACGCCAGTAACTGTGTCACCCTATCCAGGGCACCCTGTCACATCTATCACCTTAATTGATTATCATGATTAAACTGTATAGTAGTCATCCC
Organism: Pinus albicaulis; assembly: GCA_034641835.2. Lineage (NCBI taxonomy): Eukaryota > Viridiplantae > Streptophyta > Pinopsida > Pinales > Pinaceae > Pinus > Pinus albicaulis. The sequence goes on along the minus strand of CM076577.1, from coordinate 550,192,907 downwards.
CCTTCCCTCGAGCCTAATCAAGTGATCGATATTGGCACGCAGCTACGTGTGAGGCTTTCTCATTGCCATCCTCCTCGCATGTTTCCACGCCTCTTTAAAAGGATGATTTCTCAACCCCGAACAACCCATAGTATTTTCCCTCTGCCTTTTGATTTTTTATTTATGCTCCGACATTTCCCTATTTTCCGAAGGCTGTGAAGCCTTATCCTCTGCGTTGCACCGCGCAGTCCCCTTTGGGTGGCTGCATCCCATTCTGTGCACCTCTTCCCCAGCCTTTCCTACCCCCCTAGCCCTAACGCTTATTGCCTTCCTGTTGCGTGCCCCTACCTTGACATCTCCCACCCGCTTTACTGTGTAATGGCCCCCAAACTTCGCCAGAGAACCATCTGAGGTGGACAGAGAGGGGTTATCCCTAGTCATTATCACCGTGGCGAGGACAATCGACTAGAGTCGATGGAAGGCTCCTCCTCTGGCACTTTTGCACGTCAGAGCCCCAACCCCGAGTAAGAGGAAGCAACCCCTAGGCATGCTACGCAAAGAGGTAGGTGCGGCTCACAGAAGTCCACCATCTCTCTCCAGATGCACCCCTAGCCTCGCAAGACTGACCCACTGCTGGTTCAGGAGAAGGAAGATGATGATTTAGATGTCTGGGTGATGAATTCTGATGGAAAATGGATGCGTGTCCCTGACGGCGTAGATCCGGATTCCCCCATCCTCTACGCACCGGTCCACAAACCTAGGCATTCAGTGGAAATTTCGGAGCAAAGGTTTGCGCAGGCGCCTGCTTGCCCCATTGAGGAGGAGGTCCCCAATAGTGATGACGAAGACGAATATGAGGCTTGCGCAGCTGCACAGCTCTTCCATGTTTTTTGTCAAGCTTGCCATCAATGATTTTTTTCTTCTGCATATTTTGTGCTACTTAGATACATCAACTTGCACAACTTCACGTAACGTAATTCTCTGTCTTAAGTTTTGTTCGGGTTGGTTTCCTCCTCTGAAGCAGCCTCGAAACCGAGTAACTAAGGTTAGGATTGGCTAAGTGCAGCTTGAAAACCTTGCCTGTAGCATATGCAATTTCCCTATTTTCGAATTAATAGAATAGCTTAATTTAAAAAAAATAAAAATAAAAAAATAATGGTAAAACATGTTAGACCATCATCCTACATCGCATTGTGACAAGGATTGCCTCAATATGAAAATCAGCCATGGGAAACCATGTTTATTTTTGGGTTTATAATATTTATCTTTGGGTATTTATTAATTGAGTTTATAATATTCATCCCTTGGGTTTAATATTATTGCCTTGGGTTCATAGTCCCTTCAGGTTTTATACCCCAAGGGACTTTATAGTTAGCCATAGTCGACCATGTTTATTTTAGGGTTTATAATATTTACTTTAGGGTTTATATATAGTAGGTTTATAATATGAATCCCTTGGGTTTATAAAATTTTGGGGTTTTAGAATAAATTTCCTCACTTTGTTATTTCCTTGGGTTTACAATATTAATCCCTTGGTTCTACTAATCTAAGGGTTCATATTCCTAGCGTATAATATTATTCATAAAGTTTATAATACTAATCCTATGGTTTAATATAAATCCCTTGGGTTTATAATCATGGTCAATGATTGTGAGCCATTGTCCAATGTCACATTATGACAAATATTGTCTCAGTATGAAAATCAACCATAGTCCAACATCGCATTGTGACACAGATTCTCTCAATATGAAAATCAACCATGGTCAACCGTGTTTATTTTAGGGTTTATAATATTTATCTTTGGTTTTATATACCTTGGGATTATAATATTCATCCATTGGGTTTAATATTATTCCCTTAGGTTTAAAATAATGTTCAAATATGGTCGACCATCATCCTACGGCACAATGTGACAATGATCAAGTATCAATATGAAAATCAGCCATGGGAAACCATGTTTATTTTAGGGTTTATAATATTTATTTTAGGGTTTATATACCTTGGGTTTATAATATTAATACCCCATGTTTAATATTATTCCCTTGGTTTTATAAAACATTGAGGTTTTAGAATTAATTCCTTGGGTTTATTATTCCCTTGCATTTATAATATAAATCCCTTAGTTTTATTAATCTAAGGGTTTATATTCCTAGGGTATAATATTATTCATAGAGTTCATAAAATTCATCCTAGGGTTTGATATAAATCCATTGGGTTTATAATCATGGTCAAAGATGGTCAACCATGGTCCAATGCCACATTATGACAGATATTGTCTCAATATGAAAATCAACCATAGTCAGCCATGGTCGAACATCACATTGTGACAAATATTGTCTCAATATGAAAATCAACCACGGTAAACCATGGTCAACCATGTTTATTTTAGAATTTATAATATTTATATTTCAGTTTATATAACTTGGGTTTATAATATTTATCCATTGGATTTAATATTATTCCCTTGGGTTTATAATCCCTTGGGTTTTAGTGTTAATCCGTTTGGATTATTGTTTTGTTTGGTTTATAATATCACTCCCTTGGGTTTATTAATCCAAGGGTTCTTATTCACATGGTTTAATATTATTCATATGGCTTATAATATTAATCCCTGGGTATAATATAAATCCCCTTGGTTTATAATCATGGTAAACCATGGTCCACCGTCACATTGTGACAAATATTTTCTCAATATGAAAATCAACAATGGTCTAACGTTGTGATAAAGATTGTTTGCATATGAAAATAAATCATGGTAAACCATTGTCAACCATGGTGCAACATGGCATTGTGACATAGATTGTATCAATATGAAAATCAACCATGGTCACACATGATAATTCTAGGGTTTACAATATTTATCTCACGGTTTATATACCTTGGGTTTATAATATTAATCCCTTGGGTTTTTAGTATTAATTTTTTGGGTTTATTATTCCCCTTGATTTATTATATCAATCCATTTGATTTATTAATCTAAGGGTTCATATCCCTATGGTGTAATATTATTCATATAGTTTATATTAAATATAAATCCCTTGGGTTGGTTTAATATATATATATATATATATATATATATATATATATATATATATATATATATATATATATATATATTATTGTTGACTAATTAATTATTAATTTAAAATGCATGAATCTTAATTGTTATTATTATTTAATAATAATTAATTAATTATTTAGTTATTATTAATAATGAATTTTTAAATTAAAAATATTAATATTAATATTATTTTTTATTTTTATTATTATTAAATAATATAAATTATAAAAAATAAAATTTGTATCTTCATAATTATTAGTTAGTTATTGTTAATTAATTAATTAGTTATTATTAATTAATTAATATTATTATTTATTAACTAGCAATAATATTAAATTTAATTAACAATACAACTAATAATATTAATAAAAATAAAATAAAAAATAAAAAATAATACTAATAAAAAAAAATTGAAGACTAATAATAATTAATTTAAAATTATTATAATGATTATAATAATAATTCATTGACATTATAATTAATTTTTAATATAAATTATAAATAATAATAATAATAATAAGGTGTCAATGTTTCCACAGTCATATACATTAAGTTGTAGAGGACTTCTGGAGCCCTGTGTGCTATGATTGAAGATCATAACACACAGGTCTCAAAGTCTTCTACAAAATAAAAATATTTTAATAGTAATTTTTTGATATTATTATTATTTTTATTATTATATATTTTTTAGTATGAATATTAATTTCATGATTAATATTGAATTTATACCATTAATGTTTATATTTTTTTTCAACTACATTTACTAATATGGTTGGGTTAACAATCTCCAGGGTTTATAATATTAATAATCAATGTGGATTTATGATTCTTTTGAGTTTAAAATATTAAAACCTTAGTTTCTAAACCCCTTGTGTTTTCAGTATTGATTTCTTGGATTCAATTAAGTTTATAATGTGTATCCCTTGGGATTACCAATTTCTTAGGTTTAATAATATTAAACCCTTCGGTTTATTAGTCCATTGGGTTTATAGTATTAATAGTTCCTTGGGTCTATAGTTTAATCATTTAGGTTTATACTATTAATAACCCATTCTTTCAGTTTATAGTTTAATCCTTTAGGTTTATATTATTAATAAACCCTCGCGATTATGAATTTCTCAAGTTTAAAATAATAATTCCCCAGGTTTATTAATTTGTTAGGTTTTTATTATTTATCCATTGGGTTTGTTGATCCATTAAGTTTATAATATTTATCATCGTTTGTAGAGTTTATAATATTAATAATCCCATGGGTTATTAATCCCTTTGGTTTAAAATGTTAAATGTTAGGAGTTATTAATAATTTCATAGGTTTATTAATTAGTTGGGTTTAAAATGTTAATATTAATATAATAATAAATATAATTATATAAATAAAAAATAATATGACTATTATTATTTATATAGTTATTAATAATGAGAAATATTTAGCCTTTAACAAAATCTACTTAACAATTATTAATGTGGTAAGTTGTGCTTATTGATAAATATGATTGTAGATATATTTCATATAAATCTATCCACTTATATCAACCATATTGATAAATATAATTGTGCTAATATATTGATTATTATAATCATTTAGAGTTTAATTAATTTTCTAGGCCCTACCCATTATCAATATCCCACCTAGTATAAACTCACACTAAATTTACACGCTAGTTCAAGAAGATTACTTGAAAGCACACATTTCTATAACAAGATTCCATTTGTTAATTCGATCTCACAAGGACAATGATAAATCACTACAAGTGGTTAGAGTATTCTATTTTTTTCCTATAATATTAAACTCAAATCATCATTATTGGTAAAACAACTCTATATATAGAAAATAAGTGCTATATAGTAGCTATTACCTGCCACTTAATGTAATTATAGAAATGTTGTAATTTGAGTTTGAGTATGTTTATAAAGATTTACTTTGTAATAAAATATAGTTAAATTAAATTAGAAATATTGGATTTAAGTTAGTGTTATTCAAATTATGCTAGTTTTTCTTTTTGTCAAAAAACATATCTATGACTTAATTTAATAATTAAAAAAAATAATAATAAAAATATAAATATGTTTAATCACACTACTAATTTGATAATTGAATTAGGATAATTTCTCATTATGTAAAAACAAAAAAAATGATTTTTTAATATTAATATGTGAAAAATATAAAAAATTAAATATATTAATAATTAAAAAATAAATACTCAATAAAATATATAAATATGTTAAAAATAAATGCAATTAAATAATTCAAAAAATAAAAATAAAAAACTACATGATTTAAACTGCATAGAACCAATGCTAAAATGATAATTTGTGGGTCTTGGAGACGGTCATCAACCTACATGATTCTTCGTGTCTACATGTATTAATTATTGAGGTTGTCCTGCGATTGTTTGATAGAAGGCACTCATTAACACAATTGAAAGTGTCAAGCCAGTCATATGGGTTTTCTGGTAGCCAATAAGTTCATTCGGGGCAGTCTGAATGTAATATTAGAAATCCTATTCTATGATTACTTGCAACAATTATATATTATTTATGGATTGGGGGTAAGACAACACCTTGATTCCTTCCAGAAGATGATGACAGGAAAATAGCACCAGTTGCATTAATTCAAATGTTATTACATTGAATTAAGATGTAACGAGATAAATTCTGAAGAAATCTTTCGGTAATAATCACATTATCATGAATAAAGTCGACGCGTTTCGAACCAACCAGTGTGGTTCATCATCAGGACTAGGTGAGAGATCAGATCAGTCGTTAAGTTTAAATAGATGTAGGAGATGCAAAGAAAACAGATATAACAACTATTTTGACTAAGAAATCCACAACGGCTAGTTTTAATAATTAAAACAAAATAATAAAAATAAAATAAAAGTAGTCTACTAATTTAAATATTAATTACAATTTGAAACGGATAGTTTGAATATTCAAATTAATTATATATTATTATATTAAAATTCTACTAAATATATTTATTTATTTATTATTTTTATTTTAAATAAAAATAAAAGTAATAAAATAAAAACAAATAAAATCAAATAATAAATAAATAAAAACAAAACTAAAATTAGTTAAATCAATAAAATTAAAATTAAAAATGGTAACAACTAGTAGGATATATTTATTTATTTATTTATTAAAAAATATAAATAAATAAATAAATAAATAAATAAATAAATAAAAAAATTAAAATTAAAAAATAAATAAAAAATATTAAAAAATAAAAAAAATATATATATAAATAATAATAATAATAATAATAATAATAATAAATATAAATATATATATATATATATATATATATATATATATATAAAGCTGACATTAGACATGGCAGGTCCCGCACCTCTGCCCTAGCTGAACATGTGGAAAAAACTAACCACCATATCTGCATCGAAGAGGCTAAGGTCTTAGCCAAGATTGATCATTTTCATCATCGTAAGTTAAGAGAGGCCCTTGAAATTGAAAAAAGGCCCGTAAATCTCAATAGAGATGATGGTTGGAATATAAGCAGGTGTTGGATTCCTGCCTTATATTCTTAATATATATATATATATATATTTATATATATATATATATATATTTTTTATTTTTTATTTTTTTTATTTTTTAATATATATATATAATATTTATTTATTTATTTATTTTTGAATGAATAGTCGATATTAGAAAAATAAAAATTTTATTTTAATTTATTTATTTTTTATTATTTTATATATATATATATATATATATATATATATATATATATTTATATTTATTATTATTATTATTATTATTATTATTATTTATATATATATTTTTATTTTTAATATTTTTTATTTATTTTTTAATTTTAATTTTTATTTATTTATTTATTTATTTATTTATATTTTTAATAAATAAATAAATAAATATATCCTACTAGTTGTTACCATTTTTAATTTTAATTTTATTGATTTAACTATTTTTAGTTTTGTTTTTATTTATTTATTAGTTGATTTTATTTGTTTTTATTTTATTACTTTTATTTTTATTTAAAATAAAAATAATAAATAAATAAATATATTTAGTAGAATTTTAATATAATAATATATAATTAATTTGAATATTCAAACTAGCCGTTTCAAATTGTAATTAATATTTAAATTAGTAGACTACTTTTATTTTATTTTTATTATTTTGTTTTAATTATTAAAACTAGCCGTTGTGGATTTCTTAGTCAAAATAGCTGTTATATCTATTTTCTTTGCATCTCCTACATCTATTTAAACTTAACGACTGATCTGATCTCTCACCTAGTCCTGATGATGAACCACACTGGTTGGTTCGAAACGCGTCGACTTTATTCATGATAATGTGATTATTACCGAAAGATTTCTTCAGAATTTATTGATGGATCACAGAAGCCAAAAATCTAGTAACGAGATAAGTCAGATGTGGTAAGATTAATATTTTTGTACATTATAAGGTGTGCAAGGTGTGCTAATCGAGGTTTTGGACAATAAAAACTTAATTATATCAGCAAATAAAAATCAAGAAAAATAAATTTAAATAAAAAATATAAAAAAATAATAAAAAAAATAAAATAGTAAAAAAAATAAATAAATAAAAATAAATTAATGTCAAATCAGTGAGAAACCTGATGCAAGCAAGTATAATAAGAGCTGGGGCATATCTTTACGAAGAAAGACAATAATATGCATAGGAAGCGGATGTCGCCATCCACTTAAGGGTATCCCATACTTAAAGATGATGTAGAATTAGCATTTGCACGATCGTGCAAAGGGAATGTTGAGGCGTACGCAAGTTACAAATTGACAGAGTTGATAGCTTTCAAATTTCTATTGGTTGGAGGGACAAACACATATCAAAATCTCATTGGTAGGAAGGGCGATAGTCAAGCTCTCTTATTAGCTGGAGTGAACAGTGTTTGCCCACCCAAAGCCAACAAAGAAAATGCTTCCAACATAATAAAGAGAATACATCCAATTTAGATGTGTGCCGCTATACGCTTAACCATTTTGGAGAGTAACAAATAAGATTTGTGTTGTGCATTTATTATTTGTGTTGTAAAGGTACAGAGAAAGAGAAATTTGGGAGAAATATTATCTAAATTGTTTTGTTTATTTCAAATAAATGGGTTGGAATTGCGTAAAAAGTCAAGAGTTTTAGCTACGTGAGAAAACTTTGAATCAATTTTTAAACGATTCAAATTATTAATTTTGTAAAAAGAATAAATAACAGGTCTATTGATTCTCTATAGTTGACGCGAGTTGCACAACGAGATAAAATAACATTTGGACATATGGAACATTTGGATAAAAGTTACACTCTCTGCTACTCTGTAAGATCACAGGTAAGTTTTGTTGGGTAATAGGACCTTTCTGAGAGGGCAGTTGGTTTTTTTTTTTTTTTTGTAGGGGAAGAAAAAAACGCTGTTATATTAAAACAGTACATATGCTTGATACATGCTTAGTCTTGGCACTTTCTGAACTGAGAGGGCAGTTGTTATCGTCGCTAGCAATTAGGAGTAGCCCAATGGGCTCCAAAAGAGATGATATCCGTTGGATGTATTTAAAACTAATTAAATTGAAGATAAACGCTAATCAACGGTGGATTTCAGTTTATAAACTTGAACAATTCCAAGCAATATTTAGACATGTATAAAACAAATAGCAATCTGGCCATATAACTTTTAATGTTAGAAATCCGAGAATTTGAAGAAAAAGTGTGGAGTGAATATAACTTTCAATAAATGGCTTTAGGTCCGCTCGAATCCCGAGAATAAATTTGAACCGTGGATGTGTGAAAAGCGCGTGTAAAGCCTTGAAGACAGTGAAAAGCTGCAAATGCTAGACTGGTCAGATCTCTCTGAAATGCTGTCAGAATTTTTGCACTTTGCAGGGTGTGCTAATCGGAGGTCTGCGGCCATAAGAACTTAATTATAATTATATCAGACAATAAGGATCAAGAAAAATAAATTTAAATAATAAATATAAATAAATTAATTAATTAATTAATTAAAGTTTATTTAACAATAGAGAAAGTAAAAAATAATTTAGTGTAATTTAGTGATGCGTTATACACGCTGGGAGCAGGTATAATAAGATACGATGTAAGTCTTCTAATAGGTGAAATTTCTCACACGAACAATAAACAAGTTGGAATATTCAAGTTTCACCCCAAACACTTACAATATGTTAAATTACAAATCCTAACCAAACAAGTCCTATTGTAAATAATATCCGTGGCTCAATGGAATAGTACTATCAGACAATGGGTTAACAAATTTCGAGGTAGTAGAGAATGCTCGAATACTCACAATAAACTTTTTTAATATGACATGACAGATAAAAATGACACTGAATTGAAAAGAAGGAGTTGCAGCTCACACGTGAGTACTGCACCTGGAGACTGCACTCAAACAGAGAGAACACTCTGAGTTTACTCTTCATTCATGAATGAGACATTACATCATTAAGTACATCACTAGGAATTAGGAAGTTGCAAACAAACTCCTAAATTGTAGGAACTAAACCTAAACTAAGGAGATACGTTACAACTTGTGTAACCATTTCTCCATTAATATAAAATAATATTAATTATTTTCAACTCCCCCCCTTAATGGAGAAAGGATTATCCTGAACTCCTACCATCCTTCTAAACAATTCAAACTTTACACGCCCAAGAGGCTTAGTAAAAATATCAGCCATATTATCACAAGTTTTACAATATTCAACAAATATCTCTTTTGGCTGTAGTTTCTCTCGAACAAAATGGAACTGAGTGTCGATGTGCTTGGTATTTTTATGAAAAACTGGATTGTATGCAAGCTTGATGGTACTCTGGTTGTCAGTTTTGATGATAGTTGATTCTTTCTGTTCTTCTCCTGCATCGTTGAGAAGTCTTCTCAACGAGATAGCTTCACATGTGGCTGCACACAATGCTTGGTACTCAGCTTCACATGAAGATAAGGCTACAGTGCTTTGCTTTTTGCTGCTCCATGCTATGACCCCGGATCCAATGCTGAAAGCGTAACCTGTGATAGACCTTCGATCATCCAAGTTACCTGCCCAATCTGAATCTGAAAAACCTACTAGAGTAACATCAGAAGTGTCAGTGTACAAAATACCATAATTACTAGTACCACTAAGATACCTCAACACACTTTTTGCTGCGATCCAGTGACTTTCGAGTGGTTTTGACATGAACTGGCTCAATGTACTAACAGAGTATGCCAAATCTGGTCTAGTTGTAGTGAGATATATCAAATTGCCAACTAGTTGTCTATACATAGTGGCATCCACCTCTTTAGTACCATCATCACTGCTCAACTTTAAGTTCTGCTGCAATGGTGTTGCTGCTGATCTGCACTGCTCCATTCTAAACCTTTCCAGCAAGCTTCTGGCATACTTCCCTTGTGTAAGAAAAGTCTGTCCAAAATCTCTCCATACCTCCAATCCCAAGCAGTAAGGTAGATTTCCGAGATCTTTCATCTCAAACACTTGTGACATCTGCTGTTTGATTTCTTTGATCAGATTGTTAGCATCCCCTGTTATGATCATATCATCTACATACAAAGAAATCAAAATAACTTGCCTCTGTTTATTAAACTTGGTATACAGATTTGGATCATTCAAGCTCCTATGAAAGCCATGCTATACAAAAAATGAGTCAATCTTCTCATACCACGACCTGGGTGCTTGTTTTAAACCATAAAGTGCCTTTTTCAATTTACAAACAAGATGTTCCTGCACCTTTTTCACAAAACCTTCAGGCTAAACTAAATAAATTTCTTCTTTCAAGTCACCATTCAGAAATGCAGACTTAACATCTAGCTGGTGTAGCTGCCATTTATGTTTTGTTGCTAAGGAAATTAGAATTCTAATGGTGTTTAATTTGGCTATAGGAGCAAAGGTGTCATCGAAATCTATTCCCTCTTGCTGTGAGTAACCCTTTGCTACCAGTCTAGCTTTAAGTTTTTCTATACTCCCATCTGCATTTATTTTAGGTTTGTACAACCATTTGCATCCTATGGGGGTTTTACCTTCAGGCAATTAAACCAAATCCCAAGTATGGTTTCTGTTTATTGATTCTATTTCCTCATGCATTGCAACCCTCCATGCATCAGATTGACATGCTTCTTCATAATTTGCAGGTTCTACAATGTTTAAAATCTTTGACATTAATGCATAGTCTTTCAATTTAGATGGTAATTGAGTCTTCCTACTTGATCTCCTTGGTAGGGAACTTACCTCAAATCTGTCTATTTCAGCCTTCTCCGGGCTTGCATCATTCATTACATTACCTGTTACTTCTTCTTCTTGTTTCTGCTCCTGTTCTTCATCATCCTCAATGTTTTCTTCCATTAGCAATGGAATGTGCCAATCTCTGTTACAGTCATCCTTTCCTTCTTCAACCTATTCATGAAATATGACATCTCTGCTTGCAAAAACCTTATGAGTCACAGGATTAAATAACTTATATGCCTTGAACTCAGTGCCATATCCAAAAAAGATACATTTCAAGGCTTTTGGATCTAACTTCTTCCTATCTGCCTTAGGTATATGAGCATAAGCTTTTGACCCAAATATTCTTAAATGACTCACTGCTGGTTTGAATCCAAACAATGCCTCAAAAGGGGTTTTGAAGCCTAGACATTTAGTAGGACTCCTATTCTTTAAGTAGACAGCAGTGTTAATAGCTTCTGCCCAAAAACCATTTGATAGACCCTTACCTTGAAGCATGCTCCTTACGCACTCCACAAGAGTTCTGTTCTTTCGTTCTGCCACTCCATTCTGCTGAGGAGTGTGGGGCACTGTGAACTATTGAATAATCCCATGCTGCTTGCAGAAATTCATGAATTCTCCCAACCTGTATTCTCCCCCTTGATCTGAGCGGAGAATTTTTATCCTTTTTCCTGTCTGGTTTTCTACCATAGATTTAAACTCTTTAAAATACTGAAAGGCTTGACTCTTTTTACTCAGAAAGTATATCCATGAGAACCTAGTGCAATCATTTGTAAATAAGAGAAAATAATATGCACCTCCTAATGACCTAGTCTGCATAGGTCCGCATATATATGTATGCACCCGTTCTAAGATATCTCTTTCTTTTCCATTAACATGCAAAGGGAACTCTTCTCTATGCATTTTCCCTAATGCACATCCATCACAATCCAACTTAACATTATGGAAAACAGGGAGTCCATCAACCATACCTTTTCTCTGAAGTAAGATGAGGTCTTGCAGATTAAGATGGCCAAATATTTGATACTAGAGATCTTCAGCTGTCGATCCAATTGCAACCATTGCTTGCTTTGTCATACTTCTTACGTCTAATCTGTACAAGCTCCCCACGCGCACTCTTGTTGCAACTGTTTCCATCTGGCTATCCTTTATGACACAGTTAGTCTTAAAGAATTGAACTTGCATGTCCTGATCAGTAATCATTGAGACAGAGATCAAATTTTTCTTAATTCCGGGCACATACAATACATTTTTAAGGCGTCTAATGTTACCGCTAGGTAATTTTACCGGAATGTCACCATATCCTTTGATCTCATATCCACTATCATCCCCTAAATAAATTTTCGACCCACATGAAGTTTCTTCAAGACATTCAAACCAATCCTTCTTACTTGTCATATGTGAGGATGCACCAGAGTCGACATACCATATGTCGTCCTCATCTCCCTTTGAAGCTGAAATAGCACAATCAGCTGTAAATAGTCGAAGTTCCGTGGCTATGGTCTTCATCTTCCTCAACAAAATAACCTTTGTGCTTTCTCTGTTTATTCCTCTCTTCATTTGTCTGCGCCCTCTTGTAACAATATTTAATCCGATGGCCATTTTTTTCCACGAGTAAAAACATCTCTTACTTGGAAAATTGTTAGTAGAAATACCTTTAAGCGAGTCTCTTTTGAAATGTATTGGCTCCTCTCTCGCTTCGTTGTTGCTGTGGTTGCTGTTGTCGTTGTGGATGCTTCCCTCTATATTGTCGCCTTTTTCACCATCGAGAGCAAGATCATTTCTCTATGATTTCAAATTCTACCATCGCTTTTCTTCTTGTAGCAAAATCCCGTCAATTCTTCAAATGCGAGGGGCTTTCTCCCTTGTCTGCCAATCCTGTAATAAACATCGATATTCATCTTTCATTCCATTCAACGTGATCGTGACCGGATCGAATCGGACACTTTTTCTACGATATCTCCCAATCTGTCCGTCAGGGTCTTTAACCCCTAGCAATGAATCCAAACGACGGGACTCGTTTTCCTCCATCTTCATTGCAAACATCTTGCCTTTGAGTGAAAAAACACGATTTCTATTACAGTATCACGGTATAGATTCTTGATCGTCGTCCAAATATCGGTGGACGATTTTCTATCTCTAATATGTGGGATAATATTGTCCTTACGGACATCTTACGTATGAATTTTTCTTTGTTCTCCCTTTTATCCCAGTCTTGTTCTTGAGCGAGATGTTCCGTTACCAAATTTGGTCTCGTCTCATTTCCTATGACAATCGACCACGCATTTGCGCTTTCAAGTAATGTACGTATCTTGAATTTCCAATTGGTGAAAATTAGATCCATCGAGTTTGCCGACTCGTGGAGATACGATTCTATGTTGTTATTCATATCGGAGTCGATAAACTTTCGAGATCTTCGATGAATAATTCTACTCAAGCTGAATAATTGTAGGATACACTAAAAAAAAATCAATACATACCGAGATCCCCGACCATCGATCTGTCTGAAACTCAGTCACTTCAATGTGCCACCACCGAGCAAGTCCAATCCACTACCACCGAGCAAATGCGGAACTTCAATACGCCACCACCGGCAAGTCCGATCTCGCCACCACTGGGCAAGTCCGATCTACCACCATCGGGCAAATTCGAAACTTCAATGTGCCACCACGGCAAATCCCAGAACTTCAATGTGCCACCACAGGACAAGTTCGATCCGCCACCACGGGGAAAATGCGGAACTTCAATGTGCCACCACCGACAAGTCCGATCTGCCACCATTGGGCAAATCCAGAACTTCAATGTGCCACCACCGGCAAGTCCGATTTGCCACCACCGGGAAAATCTGGAACTTCAATGTGCCACCACCGGGCAAGTCCGATCTGCGAAATTGCGGATCTTTCCAAAGAGAAAGAGGTTGGTGGTTTCAGAGCTGAAAAATCCGCGCCCAAATCAAAATTGGTGCATGTCCCAAAAGCGGCGCGGGTATGGCTTGCACCTCCGCGCCAATGGCATATTTCGGCGCGTTGGGCGCGGGTATGGGCCTCACGGGTTGCGCCAATTTCACTTCTTGGCGCGGCGAGAGCGACAAAAACACGCCAACCCTCTCTTACGCTCGAGATGATCGGGTCATGCGAGACCTATGATTCGAGCGTTGTTGCGGTCCACCTGCTCCTATGAACACGAAGCTCCTATGAGCACAAAACTTACGTGTACACCTCGGCTACTAAGGCTCACGTAGTCAATAAAGCTAAAAGAGGCTCCCCCTACTACGTGCTCGATGCAAGATAAAAATCACTGTCGAATTGAAAAAAGGAGGTTGCGACTCACGGTGAGTACTGCAGCTGGAGACGCACACAAACGGAGAGATCACTCTACGTTCATTAATCAGAAAGATACATCTCTAAGTACATAGCAAATAAGTAGGAGGTTGTAACCGAGACTCCTATATTCTAGGAACTAATCCTAAACCAAGGAGGTACGTTACAACAATGTAACCATTTCTCCATTAATATACAAATAATATTAATTATTTCCAACTATTTCTACAACTTCAGAGAAAGCATTTCAAGGCTCTAATTCCCAAAACATGAACAAAATAAAATTTGATAGAATAAAAAAAATAAAAAAAATCTAAATAAAAAATCAATTAGTGTGGATAACTTCTATGTAAATCCATAATCATGTGTTAACGATACAACTTATAGAGACATATTCCATAGATGTTTTTAGCGCACCATGTGCTAAAAATGGCCAACAAATTCTATAATTTACGCTAAATTATAAGTGATAAGCATGTGATAAAGATTTAACTTACAGAGACATATTCCATAAAATGATTATCCGTGACTTGTGAGAAATTTTCAAGTTTAAGGTGAGAAAATATTTTAAATGTTAATGGAAATAAAAAAATGTACAAGGTATTCAATATGCTCAAGTTTTCGAGCGTGTAACTATAACGGGACCATAGTTGTTGTTTATTTTTTGGTCAACACAAGAACAACCCTTGCACTAATTTCCATGGCTTGTTGTTGTTGTTGGACAACACAGTCATAACGCTTAAAAAATAAAATATTCTCTAAATAAAAAAACATTGTCAGCTATATATGTATGTTTAGTTAGTTGTTCATATGATGTAATATAATTTTATATCAACTTTAAACATAGATAAAACAATTAGAAATAAAAATATGTGTGAGTAAAACATTATACTTTTCAATAAAGTATACTGAAGATCTATGTTAACTAATTTATATGAATATATCAACTTCATATTTATGTATATAGAAACAAATTGTAATGTTATATATAATAAAATATTGAATATCAAAAGAAGTAAAAAGTAATTAACTAATATTGACTTAAGAATATATTAATAACAAAAAAAATCATTTTAATGTGCACAATATGTCTTAATGAACATGTTACATAAAATATTTTTAATATCAATATAAAAATTATGTATATATCATATAAAGTAATTGAAAAAACAAAATTATATGGTTAAAATGTTTGAAGTAGTCTCAAAATTTTTATAGTTTTGAATTTTTTTTAGAATTATGTTTTTTTTGAAAATCCAAAAAAAATAAAAATTATACTTGTTATAATGGGATGAGACACTTCTAATTAATGTTAAATTTATACTTAAAAAATAGATCTATATTAATTGTATACAATTAGTAATTATGTTATATATATTCTTAAAAGTAAATCTGTACTAATTATATAAAATCTTAAGGTTAAATATTATTACAAAATACATAATTTTATTTGAATGTGTTTTAAAAAGAGTTTCTAGAAATATAATTTAATTTTTAATTTTTAAATAAAATTTTAAATTATTTATTATTTTTTAAAATATTATTACAAAACTTCAGACAATTTAATTTTTTAAAAAACCGCATTTATAAATAATAAAAAGGGGTTTTATCCCATTAGAAACCGTTAACCAATTATATTTACCAAAATTGCTTTAAAAAAAAACTTTTAACAAATGATTAACGAATTTCAATGGGTAAGATGGGACTCTAAATGGTGAATTTAGAATCCATCATTATGAGAAAGCAAAAGCCTGTTTTCTTTTCATAAAAATATTGCACAAATAAGTGGCAGATGGCAAGTTGCAGTTTTCTTTTCATAAAAAATATTGCAGAAAGAAGTGGCAGATGGCAAGTTGCGGCAAAAGTGTAAAGAGAGAGAATGTATAGATGGCGGTGGGTTCTTCTTTCTTATTGTAATCTTTAAATGTCCCACCGTTTCCCAATGCATTTAAAATTATGGGGAAAGAACATCATTTTAAATGCCTTATAATGCATCATTTTAGGCTTTCAAAACATGTGATGAACGTTATTTTGAAAAGGCGCTTACCCATATTATCTATCTCTACTGGTGGAAGTAATTTATTCTGTTTTTCCAAAATCGTATTTTAAAAAATGGGTCCAAAATCGTATTTTAAAAAAAAGGGTCTTTCGCAGAAGTGAATAAGAGTTGGCAAGCGACATTCAGAGTGTGAGCCTTTCTGTCATCCATTGAAAATGGGTCAACGCTCTCTCTTTGATATTCAGCACGTGCATTTAGTGCAGCTGCCCTTTTTAAAAGGAGGAGTCTTTCGTTCGACGAATCGGGAGCTGATGTGACAGCTCCCGATCCGTCCCTCCGGCAACATTCTATTCTCCGGCTCCGGTCCCCGATGGTGGACCCCGCGACGAGGCAGCAAACGGCAAACGGCAAACGGAAGACTCGCCTCCTCCACCACGGCTCAGCGGGCGCAGCTCCCGCCCCGCAATGCGCCACCCCACGACTCCGGCCGCTTCGCAATGCGAGATGGTGGAAAAGACATCGCCGTATAATGCATTCAATGCTTTAATCCTCCCAAACTATTTCAAATTCGAATTCGCGCGTTTTTTTACTGCTCTCTTGTTTCTTCGAATCGCGCGTTGAGCTTTACCTGCCCGTTTGTGAGTGAGTCTGTTTCATTATTTTTTTCGAGCGCGACGGAGTCCTTCGGTGTTTCTTTCTTCTCGGCAAGTCGATATCTCACTTTGCTCCTACCATAGTTCCGAACGCCAAGTTATTTCGGGTCAAAATCCCTATCTCTATTGCACGGTGCCATTACAATGTTGTTGGGAAGAGTTTTCGAGGATTGGTTGGTTGGATTAAAAGCTGAAATTAAAAAATGTTTGTAAGCTTCTTCGTAAGCCTTGTTTGTAAGCTTATTATTTGATTAAAAATGTTTGTAAGCTTCTTCATAAGCCTCGTTAAACTATGCCATCCAAAATTGTTTGTGGGGTTATGTAAATATGGAAGGATAGAAATCTATGTATTTTTTTAAGACAAGCCTCCCATGATCCATAATATATGTTCCAAAATTTTGGTTTTGTTATCGGATGGTCGGCCTTCCAAGTGCTTTGATTGTCTCCTTACATCTTTGTATCCTCCATTACGAGTGTTTTTTCCCTACTATGTTTTTTTTATTGTGTGACCCGTGATAGCGATTTCGGTTGTGGTGTGTGGCTTACGATTAATATCCTTATACATTTTATATTTCACTTGTTTTGTGGTTCTAGAACGAATTAGAAGGCGAGGGTTTCACGGCACTCTAGAGTCTCGTTGGTTGTAGCAAAGCATCTACGAATCATAACTCTCTCAATTTATGGGTACTCCAAATATATCATACATAAAAGTGGTTGGGTGATCCACCTTCTCGGCTCTTTCCTTGATTACTTGGATGAATTCTACGGAAGTATGGTTCTTTAAAAATATTTTATACAATTTTTTTTGTTAAAACCGGGTGAATTACTATAAGTATAAATATTGGTAACAATATATGTGATAGCTATTAAAACATATACTTCATAATATATTTCATATTATTTTATAAAAAAATGTAAAAAAAATAAATAAATATAAATATTATATATATATATATATATATATATATGAAAATGTATTTTACTTTTGAGATATTTTTTTTATTTCTAAATAAAATTTGTTTAAATTGATATCATAATTTATTAATAATACATATTCAAAAATTTTAAATTTAATTTATTTTTAATCGTTTTATAATATTTGATAATTAAATTAAATTAAATAAAAATAAAGAATGAGATGAGATATCGGATCTAAACATTCCGCTTAAATAAAATTAGCCAAATTAGTTTGACTTAGTTAGAAAAAAATTAGCCAAATTAGTTTGACTTAGTTAGAAAAAAATTAGCCAAATTTTATATTTAATATTTTTTAAATTTCATTTTGTTAAAGATTTAAATATTAGAAATAATTTAAATTTTAATTTGTTAAAGTTTTATATAATATAAAATTATATTCTAATTTTTTTTATTTTTTTTCAATGGTTTTTTTTTAATATTCAAAAAATTAAACTAAAAATATAATTTTCAATTTTTTAAAAAATACTTATCAATTAGTTTATATTTATATTGATAAATATAGAGATCAAATCTAAAGATTAAGCTTAAATAGATGTAGAGAGGTCCGAAACTAGGTGTTTAGAATAATAACTAATTTGATTTAGTGAGAAAAAATCAGCAAAATTTTATATTTAATATTTTTAAATTTCATTTTTTTTAAAGATTTAAATATTAGAAATTATTTAAATTTTAATTGGTTAAAGGTTTATATAATATAAAAATTATATTAACTTTGTCAACATAATTAATAAAGAATGAGATGAGATATCGAGATCTAAACATTCACTTAAATAAAATTAGCCAAATTAGTTTGACTTAGAAAAAAATTAGCCAAATTTTATATTTAATATTTTTTAAATTTCATTTTGTTAAAGATTTAAATATTAGAAATCATTTAAATTTTAATTTGTTAAAGTTTTATATAATATAAAATTATATTCTAATTTTTTTTTCAATGGTTTTTTTTTAATATTCAAAAAATTAAACTAAAAAAATATAATTTTCAATTTTTTTTAAAATACTTATCAATTAGTTTATATTTATATTGATAAATATAGAGATCAAATCTAAATATTAAGCTTAAATAGATGTAGAGAGGTCTGAAAACTAGGTGTTTAGAATAATAACTAATTTGATTTAGTGAGAAAAAAATCAGCAAAATTTTATATTTAATATTTTTAAATTTCATTTTTTTTAAAAGATTTAAATATTAGAAATTATTTAAATTTTAATTGGTTAAAGGTTTATATAATATAAAATTATATTATATATTTTTTTTAATTTGAATGGTTTTTTTAATATTAAATAATTAAACTAAAAATATTATTTTTTATTTTTATTTTTAAATATTTATTAATTAGTTTATATTTATATGGATAGATATATTAGGTTTTGGAATATGATTTTTAATTTTTTTTATTTAATTAGTAATTATTAAGTGGATAGTAAAGATTTGATACGTCCTCAAAATATTTAAATTTTTGATTTCATATTTAATTCTTAGAATTTTTAGATCTCGAAATTAGTGTTTTTAGTTTTGAGTGTTATTTCTAGATTTCTAGAATTGTAGTTTTCTTTTGGATAATGTTTGATTGTAGTTTCGATCTTGAATAATAAAGAGATTTCTTTTTTGAGCAATTGGTCATTTTGCGTTCTTGTGAAATAAGATTTATTTTCATATATTCTTGTTTTGAAGGAAAGAATTGTTTTAAAAGATTGCATCTCTCGACTCTTTCTTTTAGATAGAATTCATTGAAAGGAAATGAATTGTTTCTCATAATAGATGCATTTTTAGTGTTTTGAGTCGGGTCATTACATATCATCAAAGTTTCACTTTCGCACCTATTGTCCTAAGAAACAACCTATTAAAAGCAATGCTTAAATTAAAATCAATCTAGTAATTTTTATATTTCTAGGACTTTTTTTCACCAACATAGCTTAGGCTAGTGTCTTGGAGTAGGGAGTAATTAACTCTCCAAGACAATTAAAACAAACAAGTAGTTAATCTTGTGGTAGGAAAAAATCCAATAGTAGCTTGTATACTACGGGAAGCTTCTCTTAAAGGAGTCAAGCACGAGATCTTATCCGAACTAGTGAGGTGATCAATTCCAACTCATTGGGAACGATAGAAGATGTGCGCGTATTAACAACGGTAAACCTCGGATTGACCATTGTTGAGGAGCACTGGGGTCACTTGTCGGTATACCTTGGATTATGTCAAGGAGCCTTCAAGGGGATTGAGCTTTGTTACTACGCCCTTGCGCGTATATCGGATCGTAGATCGTTCCCCCGAGTATATTTGTTCTGTTGGTAACCATAGTGGCCATAAACTTTAAGATTTTTTTCCCTAAGGTGACGGTGGAGGAAAGATCCCACTGTATGCACGGAGCGAGACGTCGACTAGACTCACTTGGACTCTCCGGAGGGTTATCTTCACTCGAGATGGTTTAAGTGGAGAAACTTGCACCGGTCTGTTTCATTAAGCGGGTTGTCGGGGTAAAGCTGTTCCAACCACCATTTCTACATTAAATTACTACGATGTTGGATTTCATCACCAACTAGTGTTTTTTAGTGTGGGAATCTACCGTTTGTGTGTGGTTTGATCTCCTAGATTTTATAAGTGTTTGATTACTTGATTGTTTCCTTAGTGACTTTAGGAGTTTTAATTGAAATTTTCTTTGATTGCATGTGATTAATAATTTTTAATCGTGGTCTGAATTACCAAGACAATCACGTAGACTTCAGGGAAACCCCTAAGTATACACCAAGCCAACTTGAAGGGTGAAAGCTGCGGTACCGCATACTATCAATAGAATTAGATCAACGAACTAGGAGAATCATCCATAATTACTCATCTTGATTATCATGAAGTAAATCAACCTCAAACAACAGAATATATTCAAGAGCCAATTTCAATTTCCGAAATCAACGACATCGCTTACGCAACCAGTGAATTAGATGAAGAACCTAAAATTTCTGAGCTAGACACTAAACTTGCTTTCGTGTTGGAATCATCTTCGGGATTTGTTACTCCGACTTCTAGTGATCATGATTCACCTAGGGTAAGACATCGCATTACCGAAAACCTTCCTTTTGATCTCATATGTATTGAAGAACTTGTAGGTCAGGCACGAAGATGTAAATCTTCTTGAAACCCAAGAAACTTTGAATCTTAGGGAGAGTGAATCAATATTCTACGAGTCCTTTTAGAGCTGGTGCTTAGTATTTATCATTAACAATTTTTTTTTAAAAACGCGAGTCTTACTTATTCACCACACACGTAATCCTTTTTACCCTACACCGAGAGGTTATCAACGTTCATTAGCTATGTCGGGTGAGTCATCTATGTTTTCCGAATCCCCAAAAACATTTTTATTCGGTGGTTTGTCTATTCCTCGGGGATACCGGTCACTCTACGGTATCTTCTCGGAGCAGACTCCTCAACCAATTGAACAAATGTTATCATCTGAGTACGAATGGAACAAACACTCGCAACGTTGAACACAAAATATATTTATATGATGTCTAGAAATATTCCAAATCCTCAACCTCAAGGAAGTCGATTACCGCCTAGGGGAAACCTCAAGGAAGTAAGTTATTGCACTGGGGGGGCAACCTCAAGGTAGTCAATTACGCCCGAGGGCAACCTCGGGGGTAGTTTTTTTACCACCCGGAGGTCAAACTATAGGACAATATTTCTTTCTTGGGGACCAACTTCAAGGACGAGTACATACCTCAAGGTGAATATCAACCCCAAGGACAATACATACGTCAAGGTCAATATCAACCCCGGAGTTAATTCATACCTCGGGGACAATATCAACCCCAGATTCGGTACATTCCTCAAAGTCAATATCAACCTCAAGGTCGAGTATCCAGTTCAAGGTCTTAAACCTCTTTCGAGTCAACCATTATTACAAGGAGTTGTAAATTTTCCGGTTAACTATCAACCCTATGTTCAATCGGTTATGGTCCTTCATATGCACAACCTTCTATGGGTCAATATCTCGGAATTAATATAGTGTGGGATCCATCTCAAATTCAACGAGACTATGTATAACCCAATGTGCGAGTTACCTAATCAACTCTGGACTGCCCATAGGTTACGGGTCCAACCCTGAAAGAACCTTGTACAACCTACCATTCAAGTCTCTCGCACGGTTGCATTCGTCGACACTGGGCCTAGTACACCTCGACTCGCCTCAATCTGCTGCTTCTGCCGCAACCCACGTTCAACCTACCACACCTATTTACGGGAGTATCTTCGACTCCCGTTTCTACTACCCTTTTATTAATGCAAATTCTCAAGTATACGTACCCACGGTTTGGCAATATCAATCTGGACATGCTACACAAAATCTAGCATATTAGTATCAACCTTATCCTAGTTATAGCTTATCAAGTATCTCAACAATCTCAGTTTGGTCCGGGTTAATCTCGGTTACCTAGGAGGTTACACAATTCCCAATGCAAATCCAATTCCGGGATATCCCGGATATCCTCCTCCCTGAACTGGTCCGAGTCACACAAGGTTATCAAGACCCTAGTCATTGGTTACCATTCATAGCAACTTTAGATTTACCTTATCTATCACGCCTTACGAATGATCCCATTTTTTATCTTCCGTATTGGCCGTTGATTCCTAATAAGTTGCCCCGTTAATATTCCAAAGTTTGAAGGTAAGTCAAAGAAGATCCATCTATTCATGTTATGACTTATGACCTTTGGTATGCATCCAATTCACTAGTCGATGATTCAATTCGATTACGTCTTTTTCGAGAACTTTGTCATTGGTCTAGCTACCAAATGGTACATTGAGTTATCACGAGGCTCATTTAATAATTTTAATGCACTAGCTACGCTTTCTTAACCCATTTTCGAGTTGTCTTTCGAGATACGAAAATGGCACGGATTGTTGACCTCATTAAAACGGTCTACGTCTACGTACATATTCGATCACTTTCATGAATGGAGACGTAGGATACGTTTAGTGAAAGTCTTCATTCGGATCAAATTTTGGTTGAATGGTTTATCAAATCATTATTGCCCAAAATTACTGAGGATGTGGCCAAAGGAGGCGTTGTTACGGAAGAGAAATTCATTTCTCAAGCTTAGTACCTTGACCTTGTATATACACGATCGAGTACTATGTATGACAAAATCATCGATTTACCAAGACCTTCATGTTAACTACAACTCCTTTAGGCTCTCATGTCACTCGATGGTGTAATTGGTTCTATTAGCACTAGCAAGAGTAAGACGAAAACTTCCAAGACGACTTCTCCTATTATAACTTTACCCAGATTCACCCAAAGGAGATTCGAAGTCATTGGTCTTCTTCGAACTTATGTGTGACTTCTCAAGCTACGACACCGTGTGCGAGAATATCGATCGCGGATGAATCTTTGTTTCTTATCGGTACCCTCGATCCTTGGTATGGAGATATCATCATTTATCTCCAAACCCAAACTTTTCGGCTCGAACTCTCACGATCCACAACTACAAACACCGTCCTCGAAACACAGTATGCAGACTCTTCCTATCAAATGAAAAAATAGCATATAACATTCACAAATAATGCGATTCTTGAGGCGGTGTATCAGCTAAATCTATTCAAATCGTCATATGAACCGACGGAATGGGAACTTACTTACGGTTCTGATCCGGATGTTGAATATTTCTTTGTATATAGTTCCGATGATGAAGAGAATCTAGATATATTTCTTTCTATATAGTTCGAGATCCTACACGATCAAACACAGTCCTCGAAACAGAGTATGAAACTCTTCCTATCAAATGAAAAATAACATACAACATTCACAAATAATGCGATTGTTGAGGCGGTGTTAAACATCGACACTTTGGAGCACATAGGGAGCGGTGTAAGACATCCACACTTGACGTGGACCTCCATAAGAATCGGTCCCAACCACGTGGAGAAAATGTGATGAAGGTGGACAAGAACCGGTGAGACCGGACATCACATCCTATGATGGTTAAGATAATCACTCAACCACTTTCTTTCAAACTTTATAAGGTCTAATGTGCATTCACTACGAAAGCAAGCAGACTAGAAACGAAGACCCTCCTTAAGGAGGTCTGCATCTAATCGATTTTCGGAGACTTGCCTTTTCTCGCACCTTGAAAAATGATTTTCCAGCACCTACGGGAGTACTAGAAATCATTTTCCACTACATCATTTCATGGATATGCAATTACTATATTTCTTGATGTATATGTACAAATCACCTTCTCATCATTTCGAGCTCCCTAATATGTTTTCACATTTTTTTACGGACAGTCATCCAACATGGAAAACAAATGGAAGTCGGTCATGGCTCTTGAGGTGCAAGACCCAAAAGACAAACTCATTTTTTCTAGTAAAGATTTAGTTTGGGCTGAAATCTGCAAAGAAAACATGAATATTGACCGTGTTGCAAAAATTCCTAAAGAAAGAGTTGATGATTTTAAAAAAAGGAGAGGAATCAAATCCGGATGCTCCATGTTCCTTCTCGCGTCTACAAAACAAACGCTCGAGCACAAAAGCCTTACGATATGAGTCGTAAGTATTTTAGAACTACATTGTTTAGATGTTGATATTAAATATGCTTTATATTTACCAGATTTGGTGACATTCTTGTAATTTATTTTGTAGTTATCATTGCTCATATGGTCCAGTGACAAGAGAGAAGAATGGAAAAGAAAAGGAATGAAGTCATATGCCAAAAAGAGGGGATGTCAATGCCATTTTATTGTAAAGATTATGGTTCAAGATCCCAACATAGCGGTAATAACATACAATCGGTATGATCATGAAGATGGGCAAGGATGGCCTTGTCATGGTAAAGATAGCACT
This sequence comes from Pinus albicaulis, assembly GCA_034641835.2. Classification (NCBI taxonomy): domain Eukaryota; kingdom Viridiplantae; phylum Streptophyta; class Pinopsida; order Pinales; family Pinaceae; genus Pinus; species Pinus albicaulis. Next base: position 550,167,845 of record CM076577.1, on the reverse strand, counting down.
ATAAGTGATGATGTTACTCAAAGAAAGCCAAGACTTTCGAAGGACATGATTTCTTATTTAGAAAGCTGTTATTTTCTTCAACTGCCAATTGACTCTATTTGTAAAATACATATAAAGAAATATCTTGACATAGATGCTACATCTAGAGATAGGGATTTCTTTTTACGTAGAAAAGACGTTGTAAACATTTATAATCGTCTGATGAAAGAAAGTTATCAATTGCATAGCAAAGATGAAATGAGTTTGAATCTTTGGTATCAAAGAAACCAGGATGATTTCTTCTTCTACCAGAAGCCCAATGGCGCAGACATCCCTTTTATAGCTGGAATACAAACAAAATGGATGTTGGAAACTATGGTCAAGTTATCCCACAATAGTTTGATAGCCATGGACTCAACATTCAGTACAAACAAATATGGGGTGAGTTTTTTTCCAATGATTGCTTCAAAAAAATCATTTATGTTAAAATTAACTTAATTTTATTTAAAATGACAGTATCAATTGTACACGCTTGCGGTCTTTGATGAGCAAAAAAGTGGGGTACCAGTTGCCTGGGTGGTGATGTCACGTAATACATCACAAGATATACAAGTATGGTTGGAGAGCCTCATGCTTAGGTGTTTTTGGACTCGTCCCAATTGGAGGGTCAACGCCTTCATGGTTGATGATGCTATGGCTGAAATCATTGCTTTGAAGTAACATCAATATTCTTATTTGACATTTAAAATTGCATTCATTTGAAGAATTTCTCAAAATGAAGTAAATGTCACAGGAGAATCACGAAATGTGAAGTGATTTTGTGTATTTGGCACGTAAGGAGGGCATGGCTCAAGGATGTTAATCGGTTGGTTAGCAGCTCAGATAAAGAAAATGAAATGTTCAATGAACTTGGCCATATCATGAAAGATTGTTGTACTGATGAAATGGATAATGCAATCAATGCTTTTTTCATCAAATATGCAACTGAGCAGAAGTTTTTGGACTATTTCTACAAGACTTGGATTGCCGGTGACAAGATTCGTAAGTTTTCATAATATTCCTTCTGTGTTGTATGTTTGTCATTTATGTTGGACAAATTATATTTACTAATTGAGTCTTTCCATGTAGGCATGTGGGTTAAAGGCTGCAGAGATTTTCCTCATGCAAACCAGGAGACAAATAATGCTGTGGAATCATACCACGGTTACCTGAAGTCAACATTTCTATGTGATAAGCGAAAGAAATGTTCTCGTAGAATGGATTGGCTATTCTACACTCTCCTAAAAAAATTTTGAGCCAAGTTATCGATTCAAGGCAATTTTGAAAAAAGAAGGATATTATAACAACCACAAGAAAGAGATGCAACTTGAATCATCAATGGAAAAGGCTAGAAGAATTACAGACAGTGATTGCAGGCCTCATGAGAGCATATCTCATGCTTATTGGGTAAGGAGTCAAAGCAAAGCCGATAAGGAATATCTTATCATTTTTCATCGCAAAAATTTTATCACTTGCAATTGTCCATGGTCTATTCGGGGCAACATTTGCAAGCATTCTATAAAGGTAGATTGGTTTCATTCCTCCTTGATGGATTTAGACCCTTTTTTGGATCTTCATACCACACCTAATCAGTTGAATGCTCCTTTTGAGATAAGTACAGAGGCGCTAAACCTTCCTGCAAATACTATCCCAACAAATATTGAAGATGACAATGTTGAAGAACTTGGTGTGTTGAGAGAGGAGTTGTTTGGTTATCTAGACCTGATTCGGAATAGTCCTCCTTCTACTGTGAACAAGACAAAACAGTTGATTGATCTGGCTAAAAGATTTGTGGATGATGCTAATAATATTAATATTATGGATTATGACTTCGTCCGTGGTTTGGGTGCTTATGAGTCATCCTTGAAGAGGAAGAAGAGTTTCCTTAGTCCAAAAAAAATAAATAAAAGGAAAAGGAATGTCACCTTAAATATTGATTTGAATGTCTCTGCATCCGAAGATGAACCATTTGAATTTCCACACCTCAACAGGCGTGGTTGTCCTCCCTCCAACAATGCTTCCTCTACTGTTCCAAGTAAGTTTTATAGAGAGATGATATCAGTTTGTTTAAATCAAATTTGTGATCTTCCAAATTTGTTGCTATGTTTAGATCACTTTGTTGATTTATCAATTTTGTTGTAATGTCTTTGATCTTTGCTATTTCTTTTAGCTTAATGTAGTATTGTAATGTTTGCAAGGCCGTGACATCCGAATAATGTGATTACAGAGGAAGGATGTTCACAGACCCACAATCAACCTTTTGATCACATGAGTCAAGGTACATTTGACGAGATTGTTGATTGATCTGCTATGTATTCTGATGCATCTATTATTTGACATGTTATTTTTTTCTCTGATGGAAACTGTGTTGTCATCTTACAAACACAGCTGGTTCGTCATTGGGCCCCCCTCGACCAGAACATGATTAGGCCACTGACATCACAGAAATTGGTGAATTTCCATGTTTATTTGCATTGACTTCGCTCCTTACATTTAGCACTGGTTGTTGTTCATGTTGTTAATGTAGTGTTGGAATGTTTGCAGGGCTAGAATGTCCAATCAATGTGATTTCAAATGAAGGATGTTCAAAGACACCCTATAACTATTTTTATCAGATGAGTCAAGGTGCTTAGGACGAGACTTTTAATTGATCTTCTTTGTATTCTGATGCATTTATTACTTGACATCTTATTATCTTCTCTAATGAAAAATGCATTGTCATGTTACAAACACAACAAATTCTTCAATGGGTCCCCCTCTATCTGAAGATGATTGGGTCACTGATATCACAGAACTTGGAGACAACACAGAAATTGGCTTCAGAAAAAAGTTGTGATAGAAACTACATTCTTTTGTTTATTGTCCGACATACCGATTCATGATGGAGTGGCCAACTTTGTTTACATGTGATTCCTAGTGTGGAGCACTTTGTTGTTATGGTTATATTGGTTTCCATAGCTAGGGTTAGAAGAGCTTAAAATTATTCCAGCTTCTGATAAGCTACAAGTGTGTACATGTACTTCATTTTTTCTATATAAATGAAAAGAGAACATGAGGAACTCGATGATGCAGTTAATGGATATTTGTGGTTTACTTTTAAATGTTATGTTGGAAAACAATAAATTTGCTTGATAGTACTGTAATACATAGGCACATTTTTATTCAGTAGCAGAATTGGCGTGCTTTCTTTAAATGCCTCAAACTGTTTTGTGATTTCAAATTTCACTGCAACATTTTTATCTCCATCCTTTGGTCAAATGTGTTTGAGGAGAATGAAACATTAGATGGTGGAGAAGATTAATTTGAAATCCGTTGAAAACTTAAAGACGACTCGTTTTTTTAAATGTAAATTGGTTTTTTCTAATTGGTTATATAGAAATTATATTAAAAAAAAAAAATCTAATAATGTCATAAGCCTTTGCACAACACAATGCCATGTGGATAACTGTCTCATATTTTTTGCCATAATTTTTTGATGCAGTTATAATATTTATGCCACGATTTTTGGATACTTCTGGAGTTTTCATTGTTAAGCTTCATAGGAAACTATCAAAAAATAAAATCCTTTGAAATAGTTCATATTCATGTAAATAACATATTTACTATCAATTACTACCCATCATATTTTAAGCAAATATTTGTATAACACTTACCACAGTTGTTACTACCCACCATTATTTATGTTTTCTTCCCACCATTATTTATGTTTTCTTCAGCACTTTATTAAGTAGGAGCAAAAAATATAAATGTGATGACTTTTTAGTAGTTACTATCCATCAAAATTTATTAAAGTCTTTGCCCCTTGGTAAGCAATTAATTTTTTTCTTTTGGTTAGCATATTTGATAAATAAAACACAATCCTTTAAAATTAAATAGATTAACAAAAATTAATATTTCAATTAATATTATTGAAATCGTAAATAAAATTGTTTCACTCTACCTCAATATATGTACAATAAAATTAAATCAATAATTCATATAACAAAAGTTGAAATTTTAAAAATATATATAGATTAAAATCAATTTATTATCCCATCAAAAAATGAGAGCTTAAAACGTATAATGATTCAAATCCAACCTTAGTTCTTTCATATAGTTTCAATTATTGGAATAGCCATATTTGAATAATGATTTAATAAAGAAAATATTTCCATCTTATAAGCAGATATTGAATAAATGAAAACAAATGTTAAGAGGATTAAGCCAATGTAAAGGAGAATGATTGAATTTGGTGCATTGTCCAAAGTGTTTCACTTTTTGGAACAAATATTTCCTCTAACATTGCCAAGCTTCATCATCTATTGAACAAAATTGGAGAAAAATTTCTTGAAAAAGGGGCATTTATCATTTCCAAGTGTTTCTTCTCACTATTCAAAATGTGTGTTTCTCTCTGGCATCATATTTACTTTCATTGTTGGTAAACCTCCCACCTTATCCATTGTTAAAAGCATTTGGCAAGCTAGGAGGTGCATTTTTCTGCTGAGAGTTGTTCTTCTTATAGCTTGCCACATTCTTGACACCTAATGTTGCCTCCTGATCACGCCATCCGCGATTGGGTTTTTGCAGCTCCAGGGATCCAGACACCCCTTTAGAGACAGGGCATGCACTAGGAAGATGCTCGGGCTACTAACAAGATCTGCATCTAAAAGAAATCTTATCACTTTCTAGAGGCTGATGATGTTCCTTACCATCCCATTTTAAAATGATTTTATCTTAAAGACCTTCACATAAATCCAATTTAACACAAATACAAACGAATGATATGACCCATTAGTGAGTGTTTCGTTGTCTATTTTGATAAAGTGTTCAATTTAGTGTTTCCAATAGCTTCAATGAAATCCGGTGGAATCCACTAAAGAGATAAGTTTGATTATATATATATATATATATATATATATATATATATATATATATATATAAAACTTAACATTTACAAAAATATATTCCTATTTATAATTTTATAAGAACATATTATAATGATTTAAAAATTTAATTTTCAATGTTTTAGAAATGTTTTTCATTTTTGTTTTTAATTTCCCTTAAAATTCAATCATCAATAATTTGGGGGTAATTTTAAAACCAATAAGAATAAAATTTAAATTTTAAAAATGATTTAAAAAAACTACATCCATGAAATGTTTATTGTTAGGGATTTATCTTGGAAAAGCACTCTTGCAACATTTTAAGCAATGGTTTTTGTAGAAGCTCCTCTAGCCAAAATCACTATTAAAATGGTAAATTGGTAGTGTTATATATTTGATTTTTAATTATAAATATTTATTTTATCAATTTAAAAAAAAATGTATATATATATTTTACTATAATATTAAAAACTATTATCAAGTTACCACCTACAATAATTAAGTAGTATTTATAATCAAATAATATTGATGTGTATGAGAAGTAAATGAAAGGTTTCATCATGTGTATTCAATGGAACATTTTATTAGTCATTGTCTAAGATGTATTTTAAGTTAGTCTGTACATTGTGTTGGCACTAAGAGCTTATAAAAGTGAAACTTTTATGTATTTTATGTTGTGTGTATAAATGATACATCAAAATAATGTATCTGGCCTAGACATATAAACATGTAAATTATACACCTAATTCATTCACATAAGTGATATACCTAACTAACATAGATAGATGAGAAATCAAAGTCATGCACCAAAACAATAAGTCTAAGTCACACTCGTAAATGTTGCACCCAACTTACACACATAAATGACACATTTAACCTTCACAAACAAGAGACATACATAAGCATCCCACTTTATATTCCATATGGACATGAATGAGAGACCTAAACCCCACCCATAAATGATACACCCATCCCACAAAAAAGCAATATGCCCAACACACTAGTTGCTTAACACAGATTTAATGATCCTAACCATCATGTCCTTAAACACACAATGATGGTGGCTAAATGGTGGCAAGCTTAAACTATTGTTTTTTAAAAATATAGTGTCAAAAACTTATCACAATGTCTTTTTATATATGGTAATTTGCAACTTTTTATCATTGCTAAAAATGTCACAAAAATTCATGGTATTGACAAGCTTCATGAGGAGGGGATGAAGATGGAAGCAATTTTTTGGAGAATTAAACTATCATAAAGGAGATACAATCTCATTCATTCTTTCATTTATATTTTAGCCACTATAAATTTGGCACAAATGTTTACTAAATATTTTAGCCAAATCCAAGAGAAACTATCCAATGTAAGAAGGGTTGAGAACCATCCTCAAAACACTCCTCTAAAATCAATATGAGATAGGGTCCTATACAAACATTAATTACTAAAATGATGCATGTGATCAACCATTAAAGAATGTGATATATGATATTTTACTCATATTTTTATGATTTCACATCAATTTAAAAAGGTGACTAATTTAATTTATTGCTCTAATACCTTCATTATAATTGAGAAATCTCTTAAAATAATTAATAACCTAAAATACAAACTCCATTATAATATATTTTCACTATACATTTTTAAATTATAATAAATTAGAAAATTAATTTAATATAAAATAGATATTTATTTGTTTTAATTATAATTTTATGAAACTTTATTACATTAAATAAATTTATGTCATATATCATATACTATGATATTCTAATAAATGTATTTTAATAACAATATAAGGATAATGAACAATATATATGTGAATATTTTTTATTTTATCATTTCCAAATTTTTAAATAAAAATTAAATAATATCTATATCTATATATATATATTCTATTTTTTAAAATATTTTTACAGTTTATGTAATATTAAATACAAATTTAATATGCTTAAATTCTCTATTTTAATATATAAATTTACATTAAATAAATCTACATTAGAACATAAATATATTAAATGAAAATATAAACAATTATACATATACCTCGATTCTCTTATAAAGTTATTTTAGGACATCTAACGTTGTTCACCTATACTCCCAGTTGAATCTTACGCAACCGACGTCAAAGGTTTCCATCTTTCCCTTCTTCAAGAGGAATCATATTCTATTTGGACATGGTGATTTTTAATTAGGATGTTTATTCTTTTTAACAATGGTAAATCATAAAAGATCTTGTTCACTCCAACGAACTGAGAGAAAACCGTTATGAATATATTTTGATTCAAAAATTATCACAAGGACAAAAATGTGTCATTTTAGAACTTGGAACATCCATTATACATACCAGTCGTCCCACAAAAAGCCCTTATGAACGTTACTTTAATTAAAAAATTACATTGATGAAATACGACACTACTACTCATCAAACAATATTTCTCCTCCAGCTTCCAGTTTTTGCGCAACGATAACTTACAACACTAGATTCAAAATCCTTCGGCCAATAACGCAGATAATTTCACTTGCCGGCTGAGCTTTATCGTAGGCTTTCCGCCTCGAGATTAAGAGAAACCTAAGGAAATGAAACCCTATTTACAGCAATGAAGATTTAAACTTCGGTAGCATTTGACATTCCAATCAATCATTCTTTGTGCCATGCTTAAACGAATTTGTTATTTTCTCAATACCCGGTCTCTGTGTGTTCGAAGACGGCACTGTAAGAGAAGTTTAAGCTCCATCATGATATTCTTATTGGCAAAGAAGTACTTTCACTGCATATAGACATGATCGCAGGTTTGAAAATAAGAAGAAACTGGAAACCGCTTGGGAAAGAAAACTCCCCGTCTGTAAAAAAAAGTAAGTTGGGAAGGAAAACGCCAGTCTGTAAAATACACTGAATGGAATCAGACACCAAGCATAGATTTGAACTGGATACCACACTTTTCAAAGTTAAAATAGATTTTGAACAAGGAAATAGTTGGATAAAAGCTCTCGGTGAAACTCTGTCAGGTTTGGGCTAAAATTCGAGTTTCTCTCCGGACAAAATACTAAGGATGAATAACTCGGTTAGCAGTATAAAGTTGCCATGAAATACATATGGAACACAGAAGCAGTTGCCATGAAATATATATGGAACACAGAAATAGCCTGTAAATTCCTACAATAACAATTGTTGTCCTAAAATAACAATAGAGTTATATCAGGTTAATTTTCTTCATATACCACCAGTGCATATGCATTGTCCATCTTTCTGGCATTGCAGAAGGAATTTTTCATTTCAATTTAAAAAATTTAGGCGGCATGGTCGACCATCTTACATTTCATTTTAAGCTCAAATTTTGAGCGGGAATTCAGAATTTGAAATCTTGAGCACGGAGGTTTCATTGAATGCATTATACGGCGATGTCTTTTCCACCATCTGCATTGCAGCGCGGCCGGAGTCTTGGGGTGGCGCATTGCGGGGCGGAGCTGCGCCAGTTGAGCCGTGGTGGAGGAGGCGAGTCTTCCGTTTGCCGTTTGCTGTTTGCTGCCTCGTCGCGGGGTCCACCATCGGGGAGCTGGAGAATAGAATGGTTGCCGGAGGGGCGGATCGGGAGCTGTCACATCAGCTCCCGATTCGTCCAACGAAAGACTCCTCCAATTCCAACCCTATGCATCCGATCCGACCATCGGTAAAACCAGAAATAATTTCTCCATCCTTTGAGCAGACACTGAAGATGATCACAGACCTCCCTTGATGCAACTAACCTCCCCTTCAAACGATCAAAAACTTCAAGGCTACAACCAGCTACTCTTTAAAGACGACTTCTGTTTGACAAGCTGAACTGTCAACGTCTAGAAGATCCTTAACACCTTGAACCGTCCATATCTATTCAGGAGTAGTAAAAAGAGCTCCGAAGGTTCTCAAGGAAAACAAACAGTATCGGTCCACTATGTTAGTGAAAAAACTCGATCAGAAACCATACCATCTACAATGGCCGTCTGGCTCCTCTTTCCCCTGGCATCTCTGGACAGGCACTCTTTCTGGAAATTCTGTAACTCTTGCAAAACATGGCCTCGAATTGTTCAGAAAATGATAATAGCTGTCCCTGCCTCCGAATCTACAGTAAGAATGGGCTCTTCCAGGGAGAATTTCTGTTCTTCCACTGCATTTTCCCAACCTATTTCCTTATATTTATCCCTTTGGACATCATGGCCATCCCACCCTCTATGAAATCTATAACAAATCCCTATTTCTATTCCCCGGAAATCCCACAGAATTTGGGAATAGGCAGAGTTCGACTTCTGTGAAATTTTCCCACGATAGCGTCTGAGGCCTTGTTCCAGATTGTGGGCTGCTTGCGTCTCCAACATGGCCAAACTTTGTTTAAAAAGAAAGAACTAATCTGAAAAACACATTGAAAATGGCTGAAAATCCCAATAAAGCAGGAACTCCTATCCAATACCAAGATGTTATGAATCTTGAGGGTAGAAACACCCAAGTCTGTGGTATTCTTTGCTCTGAGCCCAACAGTGTTCCACGAAACCCAAAAGCAAATATTTGTGCCTCAGGTAGACCCGAAGACAAGAAAGGTTTCAGGTATCTTAAGAATGAAACATGCGTAAAACAAAATTGAAAATTTATATCAATATCAATTAAGGATGGGCTAGGGTTTTTCTTATTAAAAAAATTTATTGAGACATCAAACCATAGCTGTGACATGTTACCTATGGAATCTCACTGCGAAAACCTGTATCTGTAGTTATGGATAGGGTTTCATCAAATTCCCAAAATATCGCACAGGGGAATGCAAAACGACAAGAAACACAGATTTAATCCAAAGAAACAAAATAATGTTCTAATAATGTTCCTTAAAAAGATCATAAATAAGAAGAAGTTGTCTCAACTTTCACTCATTGTCTAAAATCTATAAGCTTTACTTGAAATTAGCAAATGAAATATGTGTGGATTTGCAGAACGGAGTGGATGCAGTGATGGCTCAAAGATGTGCCAAGCCACTCGAGGATACTACAAATAAACAAAATAGGAATTTTGAGCGATTCAAACTAAAACAACGTAGGAGGACAAATATTGTTAATCTATCAAGGCAAAACCTGTATGATACCACCTGCAGTGTATTGGAGTACAATATCCAGCTTCTTGTTGAAGAGTTAATCTGCAATATGGAAACAATTGTTAGAAATATACCTATAGATACTGCTTAGGTAATCAAATAAGAATGTATTGTTCTAATAAGAAGGAAAAAAGTACCAAAAAGAAATATTGCCAAGGATGAAGAAGCGTTTCTTGGAAAGATTCTTGACATGAAATTTTTTAAGTCTAACAAATGTAATGCTACAGTCATTGTGACACTACCGAATACAACCCTTGCATCCCGTTCTCTCACCAATTATGACGACTGCAGTCATGTTTTCTTTCCAAATGTCACAATTGTTACGTTCTCGCAACGCGAATTTGTTTTCCCAACATCGTGTCTCAAACTTAGTCAAAGAATTCATCGCATTGCCTCTTCAGCAAGAACACCGCAGTTCTATTATATTTGTAATAAATCTCTCGGTCAAACCAGTGGCTGCAACAAAGTGCAATTAAATTTGGTGATCCTACAAAACTTAAATTAATTTTAGGGGCAGACACATATCATGAACACAACAAAAAGGTAGACGAAAATGTGAGGTGACATGATTCAAAAAGAAGGCCTATCAGCTTAATTAACTTGTGCTTTGTCTTCTTCTTTTTTAATTGTTGGGTAATAATTAGATTTATTTTATACTTACCATGAGTTGAAAATTGTTACAATTATTTTAATACACATGTAAGATGGAAATCCTGCAAAATAATTATGGAAAAGATGAGGAAAATATCACAACTATTTATCAACAAGTCATAGGAACCCTAAAGCACATCCACAACCTAACTTTAGTGGGCTTAAGGAAAGGGTTATTTTCACCAAAAACAAATCAAAGGAGAGAAGACTCAAATTGTTTCAGCATTGTACTCATAGTTTTAATTTATATTACAATCTATAATTCACATACCTTTAATAATGTTTTATACATGTTTTTATATGTAAGACATACACATTTGATTTGAGTGTGCATGGATAGAATCGCGAAAAATTTTAGAGGCTAATATTTGTAGGTGGGCTAATTTTTCATGCTTTTTCCAAAAAATAGATTTTCTAATCTCCACTTTTTTCTAAAAATGATTCACCAAAATTTTGTAGTATAGAATTATTTTACCTTAAAATTAGCCAAAAATTCATATAGAGACTATATAAATTTTTTAGAAAGTTGAATATTTTTAAAAAAACTATTGGGCGCGTGTTATATTATTTCCACGACTAGCCTCACGCGTGAAGAAGGGGCAAGAGGGGGGGTAGCCTCCCCCCCTTTGTTGCGTTGGGCACAACAGGGGGGTCACAACGATTGGGGTTTATATATGTTTCAATATGTATATATATGTGAATATAATAAAAAATCTATCTAGTAGTCTCAATTTTGGGATCTAAGGGAAAATCTATGTCTATATATGTTTTATGTTTTATGCTCTCGCTATTGTTTATTTTATATTTTAAGAGTTCATTTGCAGAAAATTTATGTATAGGGTTAAAACCTACATTTGGTATCACAGATTTTTCGACCTCAAGGGGATGCATTTTCTGCCGAGGGGTTTTGTTCGGGCCTTTGGTAGACCTTGTTCAGTGGGAGATCTACGAGATTGATTCTTGTGGTATTTTAGAAATGAAAAGTATTTCCTATCATTCCCTTATCAAAATCATTGTCCTTTACCATCTCAATGGGATCAACATTGCATTGGATACCTTCATAGCCCATGATATCTTGACAAAGCCTCCTACTCAGCATGCTCAAAATCTGCCTTTATCATCTCATCCATCCACTTCCATCCCTCCATGTCAGCCTAATGTACATTCACCATCATCATATCAGTCCTCTTCATCCACTTCACCACCATTATCTTCATCTCACACTGAGACTAAATCCCCTATCAGAAATGAGATATATGAGGTATAGAGGGCTAGTATGGTTAAGGTTGAGGCATTGTCAAAAACCTACCAGAGAGGTCACAGGCATGTGTTTTCTCCACACATATTGGAGGGGCCATTTCTTCTACATCAGCACAATAGGCGGACAAAGGTAAAGAAAAGGTCATTGAGGCACTCATTCATGATGAGGAGGACAATCATGAAATTGAGCAAGAATTTCAGATTGTTGACCTAGATGAGGATGAAGATGACAAATCAATAATGTTGCTATCAAAGCAAAGGATGCCAAGATTAGTGAGCTCCAAACTAATCTTGACATGGAAAGATATGTAATGCACTTCCTTGAGCAATAAAATGACCAATTGAAAACCAAACAAGTCATTAATGAGGTTAAGTATGTCACTGCTCAAAGGGAGACTCATAAGGCCAAAGTCATGCTAGATGAAACACTTGAAAGGTATGGCTTACTTGATTATGAAGAAGAATATGTACCAAGACAGAGACCTAGAACTAGAGGGCTGAAAATATCTCTAGCTCTAGAAAGGCAAAGGGAAGCTGAGCTTGTTGATCACTTAACCCTAAATGAGAAGCTTACTATAGCGATCAATAAGAACAAGGAGCCATGGCTTGATAGAGCCAATCAAAACTTAGAGAAGCTACTAGCAAAGGAAAATAAGGATAATGACTTGTTGAGGAGGAAAATCAAACATCAGGCACGGAAGGAGAAAATTTCATTAGCCAAGCTCAAAAGAGCTAATGCCAAAATTGAAGCTCTCACTCATCAAAAGGAGAAGGACAGGTTGGAAATACTTGTTGAGGCTTCATTCCAAGCCTAGCCACCTCATCAACATCCCTTCCACAAATTTTGAGGAAAGTTGCAAATTTTTTGTCAAATTTGTACATGATTGTGTTTTTCTGCAAATGCAAATATCAGAAAAATGGTCATAAGTGTAGTGCCCTTGGCGTTGCGCTTATGTTTGGGGCACTTTTTGAGAGAAATAAAACAACCATGAGATTTGTACTGACATATAAATATATAAAACCCACTTTGGCAAGCTTGATTTGCAGTTTCAGGAGGTGAAAAAGGAAAAAAACCACCAAAAAAACATGTTTATGCCCCTGTTTGTGCCTAGGCGCTGCTCTTATACCAGTCTTGGGATATTTGATTTTTGAGGGGTCAAATCAGAACCATTTTCAGAACTGGAGGCATCTTCAGAAAGAGGACATGATAAGCTTTCCAACAAGCTATCATGGGCCCGATTTGGAAGGCCTCCCAAAGTTTCCTTGAACATGGAGGGCGCTTATGACACAGCAATGGCGCTTATGACAGAAAAAAGTGCTTATGCCAATTTACTCATTCTTTTGGTTTTTCACTGTAATTTTTGGTTTTACCTCAAGAAATTATTTTACTATAAATGTAATTCATCATGGTAAATGTAATTATGTAAAAGAGAAGTTACCTAGGGGTAGATTCATTGGGTAAACTTATCCTTTAATCAAATATGAATTAGTTTGAATGTAATGAGGAATGAGTCACTTGGACCATCCTAAACTTTAGCTATTAGATTAGATTTTTGTGCATTCCTTCCTCACCTGATGGATTCGACCCCTGAAGATGAGTGAAGGCTATTTTGATGTCTATATCTTCCCTTTCTTCACTCTTAACTAGGGTTGGAATCAGTTTGTATGTTTGCTTATTGATCAAGGAACTATTGTACTTAGTTTTGCCAGCTAATAAAGAGGAGTTGCAATTATTTTATGGGATACTTGTGGTATTGATGTTTATCATTGTCTTTTCTTTAGTTTCATATGTTAGAATGTATTTTGTTCATGTTCACTTCATTTCTATGGTATGATATCTTTCAAGTTTTGATATTCAGAATACATGCTTGCACATGCTCTGTTTTGGGGAATTGATCATAGCTTGTTCATCTTCTTATGTCTAAGAAGAATACATCTCCCATGCTCTTCTTAGCTTCTTTTTAGTCTCAAAACCATTCCATAACAATCCTCTTCAAGTGATGAGCCTTGTGCCTACCCTGCCCCATTGATCCCCGCAACTCTTTCTCATTTGCCCTGGCCTAGCTCCCTTGACCTAATTTCTTCATTCAGTGATAACCCAACCAAATCAAATAAAAACAACCCCTATAATTAATATCTAGCCTAAAACCCTAATATCTCCAGCCCTCCTTGCTGTGACATTTTTGGAGAGAACCCTCTCATACTTGATAGGGCTACCTATCTAGTCAAAATCTTGGTTTGTGGTTACCTCTGTTAGGATTCCTTCCTCAGCCTTAGAGATATGTTAGAGTGATATCATTTTGGCGCTGTTGCCGGGGAGCGAAAAGAAAAATCTACCCTAGGAAAGAACGACAAAGATCATAACTGATTTTTGATGGTAAAAAACTATTAGACACATAATAAGGTTGTGCATCATTCACCTGGTGACTTCAATGTTGAAAAATCCCAAGATTTAGAATTTTCATGGCGACTCCACTTTTCAAAAACCTGTAGCTTGAAGATATTCTTGGTGAACTCACTGTTGACAAAATGGATTTGATTGCTCAAAGGTATGCTCTTATGAATCGAGCTCATATTCATAGTTTTCTGAACCGTATTCCTCATATAGATTGGCAATCAAGATTGTCAAAGTTTAAGGGTCAAGATGGTGAAGATGCTAGTTTGCATTTGGCCAAATTTCATTTTCATATTCATAGACTAAATATTGAGTTTCCTAAAGATTGTCCGATGAAGATGTCTATGGCTACCTTGGAGGAAAAAGCGAGATCATAGTATGAGAGTCTACCATTTGCTAGTTTATATTCTGTAAAGGACTTTCATTCAGTTTTCTTTGAACATTATCAAAGCTCCAATTATTCCTTGTCATCGATTGATAGTTGTTGTGAGATCTCTGATAATTTCATTAAGTTTCTTGAAGATTTGTACGGGAATGAAGATTTTCTAGATGATGAGATCATATAATCCCTTCATGATTTTTCTTCCCAACAAGAATCATCAGTTTCCTCCTCGGATGAAGAGATCCTTGAGCCTTTGCATGAGAACCTTTTTCATCACCAAAAAGAATCAATAGCTCCCTCCTTAGATGGGACAGACTGGGACCAAGAAAGAGAAGTGAAAATTCTCGATCATGAAAATGAAAATAACCAAATCAATGTAAATTGCTTTAAAACTCAATTTTATCCTTTGTCTGAAGATGAAATAGATCAACTCCTAAAAAATCATGTTACATCCCAAGCGAATGTAGATTTGCAGCTCTTACAGTGTTCACATAGTCAAGAATGTGTGAGTGAAGCATCTTTGTTAGGTCCCTATATCACTAGTATAGTCCCTTATTATTGTTATTGTAACCCCCATATTGTTATTATTGTACCCTTGTAACCCCCATTTTGTTATTATTGTGCCCTTAAATTATTATTGTTAGGTCGGCTAGGATTACATTGTGGCCCACTAGGATTACATTATGGCCCCATGGACTCCTATATATAGAAAGGAGGTTTTGTAAATTGTATCATCCAAAAATTGTGCATTTATGTAATGTATTGGAGGTTTCCCCCTCGAAGTGGCTTATTTCTAAGGCGTTTATATCTCTTTTCTTCTATTTTTGAAGCTGGTTACACAACATTTGGTATCAGAGCTTTGGATTCTAGGGTTTCGCTGCTCCAAACAGGTCATCGTGGAATTTTCACTATAACTTTTTTTCTACGAAGTTTCAGAAGCTGAAATTTTTAGGGTGCAAAGCTGAAATCCTGAGGCAGATTTTCTAAACATTTCAAAGCTTGGTTCACAATATTTTTGGAGATATGATCTGTGGAAGGTAGTGCTTTTTCAGGCTCCTGAATTTCATCTCAAAGAGGTGATCGTGGGAAAAGTTAAATAACTCTCTCTCTGGGTAGTGGATTTGAGTGTTGTTAAAATTGGTTGCAAGTACACAGATTTTAGTTTCTTGGCTATCAATTTCAGATACAAAGGACGAAACAGTGACACGTGGCAAGTCCTACAAGTTTGCTCTACTGAACCAGTCCAAAATTAGGTCATTGTGGGAGATTGGACACAACTTTGTCTTGGGGAATCCAAATTAGATCAGAACTGTGGCATTTGAAAGAAGCTTCAGAGGGCTACTACAGGGCTGAATTTCAGATATTGAAGATTTTCAATTACAGAGATAATTCAATTTCAATATCGAGCTCCTAAAAGCAAGTAAAAGGTGTGTATTTTTTTTCCCGAATTGCATAAGTCTTGTTTGAAGAATCAAGTTGAATTGATTCCAAGGGCATATTGTAGAATAGGTATCAATGTTGGATTCTAAAATGGCCCCTAAAAAGAATTCAACACCCATTAAGCCTTCAGAAGGCTCTACCATGACTCATGAAGATGAAGAATTGCAACATGATCTATCAAAATTACAAGAGCAAGTGCAACAAATTTCACTCTCGCAAAGAGCAACAAAAAATGAAATGGAAGTTTTGAAGAAAGGCGTGGAAGTGAAGATGGACGGTTTGAAGAAAGACATGGAAGCTAAGATGGATGGCGTGGAAGTGAAGATGGACGGTTTGAAGAAAGGCGTGGAAGCTAAGATGGATGGCGTGGAAGCTAAGATGGATGGCATGGAGGCTGGCATGGAATCTAAGATGGATGACATGGAAGCTAAGATCGATGAGAAAATGGAAAACATGAAGATTTTTCTAAAAGCAGACATGGAAGGTTTGACAAAGTTGATACAAGAAAGGTTTCCTAATGGTGAAAAGATAGTAGAAGAACCTCATGATGAGAACAAAATAAATGTTAATTGTGATTTCACAAACTCTAATGTTGGCGGGAAGAACCACCATATTCCAAAGATGGATATGAGGAAGTTTGATGGAAAGGATCCTGTAACATGGATACTACAGATGGAGCAATATTTTGATCTACATAACGTGCAAAACACACAAAAGGTACGCATTGCAACTTTACATTTAGAACAAAATACATTTGTATGGTATCGATGGCTTTGCTCCCGTAAAAAAATTGTCACTTGGTCAATTTTTACGGAGGAAATGATAGCACATTATGAGGATACAAAGAGCAACGCCTTCTTTAGCCAATTGATAAATCTCAAACAAAAGGGTTTAGTGGGGCAGCACATTGAGGACTTCCAAAAATTGAATATAAGGGTAACTGATATTCCAGAGGAACACAGGATTGATCTCTTCATAGGTACTCTAAAGGATAACATCCAACATGAAGTTCGTGTTTTGGAACCTGATTCATTGGAGAAGGCATTCAGGTTGGCAGGAAAAGTTGAATGTAAAATTATGGCGACAAGGAAGCCTACCACTCAATTCTATAAAGAAGGAAGTATTGCTACGTCTAGATTTCCACAACCTACAAGGTTGACACCACAACAATTGGAAGAAAAAAGAGAAAAAGGGCTTTGCTACAGTTGTGATAGAAAATACACTAAAGGTCATAAGTGTGCTGAGAAGAAATTATTTTGCATAGATTGTGAAGAGGAAGAAGAAAATGAACAAGAAGAGGATATACACCAGGAACCAGCCCTAGAAGAGGAAGAAATGAATCCGACCATATCGTGTAATGCACTGGCAGGAATTACCACTCCTCAAACTCTTAAGATAGAAGGACATATCAAGAAGAAAAAGGTAATAGTGTTGATTGATTCAGGTAGCACCATAATTTTATTCATTGTAAGGTAGCCAAGGAAGTAAATTGTTTCCTATACCCAGCACCAGAATGTCAAGTGATGGTTGCAAATGGAGGAACTATAAATTGCTCTAGAAAATGCCATAATATCAAGGTAACCATGGGGGAATATGTGTTGACTAGTCCAATGCTTTCCATTCCTATGGGAGGTGCTGATGTTGTACTAGGAGTACAATGGTTACAATCTTTGGGGACGGTAACTTTTAATTTTCAAGAAATTTTCTTGAAATTTTTTTCAGAAGGAAAGGAAGTCGAATTACGGGGTATTGAAGGGAAGCCGGGAAGGATAATAAGCTCTAATGTCATGACAAATATTCTAAAGAAAGAACAACGAGGCGTAATTGCACAATTATGCTCACTAGAAGTTATGACATCAAAATCATCTATTTCTGCAGATCTCCAACAAGTCTTGGACAATCATTCCAAGGTGTTTGAAACTCCCAAAGGACTCCCACCTATTCGTGATCATGATCATGCTATTCATTTGTTTCCAGGAAGTGTTCCTCCAAACATCAGGCCTTATAGATATCCTTACTTCCAAAAGAGCGAAATTGAACGTATGATTGCAGAAATGTTAGAGGCGGGTATAGTTCAACCCAGTCAAAGTTCTTTCTCTGCTCCTGTAGTGCTGGTACACAAGAAGGACGGATCATGGCGAATGTGTCCAGATTATAGGGAGCTCAATAAGCTCACCATTAAAGACAAATTTCCCATTCCTGTGATTGATGAATTATTGGATGAATTACATGGAGCACTTTATTTTACCAAGTTGGATCTTCGTTTAGGATATCATCAAATTAGAATGAGGACTGAAGATATTCCAAAAACAACATTCGAACTCATGAGGGTCATTATGAATTTTTGGTCATGCCTTTTGGCCTTACCAATGCACCTTCTACATTTCAAGGGTTGATGAATTCCATTTTCAAACCCTCCCTTAGAAAATTTGTGCTAGTATTTTTTGATGATATACTAATCTACAGCAGGTCTTGGAAGGATCATGTTGAACATGTTGACAGGGTGCTCAAACTATTGCGGGAGAAACAATTATATGCAAAAACATCCAAATGTTTCTTTGGAGTACAAGAGGTGGAATATCTGGGTCATATTGTATCTCAAGAGGGTGTTAAAGTAGACCCTAACAAAATTAAAGCCATTAAGGAATGGAAAGTCCCCACAACCATAAAGAAGTTGCGAGGATTTCTCGGGTTAACAGGTTATTATCGCAAGTTTGTTAAGAATTATGGGAGAATAGCAGCACCTCTAACAACATTATTGAAGAAAGATGCATTTTCATGGACTCCTGAAGCAACTAAGACCTTTGAACGTCTTAAAGAGGCAATGTGCCTAGCACCGGTCTTAGCTACACCAGACTTCACAAAAACCTTTATTGTGGAATGTGATGCCTCCGGAAATGGAATTGGTGCAGTTTTAATGCAGGAAGGAAGACCCATTGCTTTTGAAAGTCGTCCAATCAAAGGAAAGTATTTACAGAAACCTATTTATGAGAAGGAAATGTTAGCAATACTGCATGCACTAAAGAAATGGCGAACTTACCTAATGGGAAGACACTTCAAGGTAAAAACCAATCATGATAGTCTTAAACACTTTTTGGAACAAAGACTATCGTCAGAAGAGCAGCAAAAATGGGTCACAAAGATGTTGGGTTATGACTTAGAAATAATCTACAAAAAAGGAAAGCTTAATGTTGTTGCAGATGCACTCTCAAGAAAGAATGAAGAGGTGGAAGCATTGCTTTGTGCCATTTCTATTATCCAACCAGATTGGATAAGCGAAGCAAGAGATGAATGGAAGAAGGACAAAGATGTATGGACACTCATTCAAAAGTTGCAGCAAGATCCTAGTACATCTGATACATTTAGTTGAAAAAATGATTCCTTATGGTACAAAGATCGCTTATATCTTTGTAAGAATTCCCAACTAAAACAAAAGATTCTTCTGGAATTGCACACTTCTCCTTTAGGAGGACACTCAGGATTTTTAAAAACTTACCACAGGGTGAAGAAAGATTTTTTTTGGGATGGCCTTAAATCTGATATTCAAAATTTTGTGGCGAAATGTTTGGTTTTCCAGCAGAATAAAGTGGAGACAATTAAGACCCCGGGACTTCTACAACCTTTATCCATTCCAAGTCAACGTTGGGAGGAGATTTCAATGGATTTTATCACAGGTTTACCTAAGTCTGAAGGAAGAGTGTCATCATGGTGGTAGTTGATAGACTTACCAAGTATGCACACTTTTGTGCATTATCTCATCCATTTAAAGCAAGTACAGTTGCTACTACATTTATGGATAGAGTTCAAAAGCTACATGGAAGCCCAAGGGTTATTGTGAGCGACAGAGATCCCATTTTTACTGGAAATTTTTGGACGGAGTTATTTTCTTGTTTGGGTACTCAATTAGCTCATAGCTCATCTTATCATCCTCAATCGGATGGTCAAACTGAGATAGTAAATAAATGTTTGGAAGGATATCTTCGTTGTTTTGTATCTGATAAACAAACACAATGGGTCAAGTGGTCACCTCTTGCTGAATGGTGGTATAACACTTCCTTCCATACTGCAGCAAAAATGACCCCATTTATGGCACTTTATGGATATCATCCACCATCCATCACATCATCTTTAAGGGAAAATTCGAAGGTTCAAGCAGTGGAAGATCACATCGAGCATCAGCAAGAAGTTCTCCAACTCTTAAAGGATAACTTTAATTTGGCACAAAATCGAATGAAACAACAGGCAGATCAACATCGCAGCGAGAGAAGTTTTGATGTAGGAGATTGGGTATTTTTACGGCTACAACCATACAAGAAAATGTCCCTCAAGCAAGCTAAGAAGGATAATAAATTATCGCCAAAGTACTATGGTCCTTACAAGGTGTTGCAAAAGATTGGTACTATAGCATACAAATTTGAGCTTCCTGCTTCTTCGCGAGTACATCCAGTTTTCCATGTTTCATGCTTAAAGAAGGTTATAGGTGAAAATCTTCCAGTTCAAACAATATTGCCAGAACTTGATGAGGAAGGAAAAATCATATTGGAACCTAAAGCGGTCATGGAAACAAGAACTCGACAACTACGGAATCGATCAATTTCAGAGTATCTCATCAAGTGGAAGAACTTACCCACTGAAGATTCTACATGGGAGGATGAGAATTTTATACACAAGCACCCGGAGCTACTCAAGTGTTGAGGACAACACTTTTTTGAAGGAGAGGGGTGTGTTAGGTCCCTATATCACTAGTATAGTCCCTTATTATTGTTATTGTAACCCCCTTATTATTATTATTGTACCCTTGTAACCCCCATTTTGTTATTATTGTGCCCTTAAATTATTATTGTTAGGTCGGATAGGATTACATTGTGGCCCACTAGGATTACATTATGGCCCCATGGACTCCTATATATAGAAAGGAGTTTTTGTAAATTGTATCATCCAAGAATTGTGCATTTATGTAATGTATTGGAGGTTGCCCCCTCGAAGTGGTTTATTTTTAAGGCGTTGATATCTCTTTTCTTCTATTTTTGAAGCTGGTTACACAACATCTTCCATTATTGAAAATGAAAGTCTGGGTTTGAATCATGATAGTCATGAGACTGATGAAGCCATACAAGAAGTTTTTGTGAGTAAACCGATTTGTGATGATGATTTTCTGCAAAGAAATCAGCTAACAGATATTTTTTTCTTTCATGAAGAAGATAGGGTTGTCATGTTTAACAATATTGAAGAATGTTTTATTTTAAAAGATGATTTAGAATATGAATTTGAGGAGTATGAGCCTAAGAGAGACAACGTGCAAGTGATAGAGTTAGAGTTTCCTGCGCTTTAGGAATTTGTAGCCAACACTTAGATAGCAGAAAGTCATACTTCCCTATGCTCTCCTATGGATCAACAACCAAGTGTTCTTTCAGATCAAAATGAAGAGTGTGCTTGTGTTTTTGTTGAATCTTAAGAGAAGGTAACATTTCATATTTTTGAAGATCCTTTATTTATTTTCTACAATTAGCAGGGAAGATGTATTTTCTTGTTTTCATCGACCAAAAGCACATGTTTAGTAGACACTTGGAGTGGCCTAGTTTTTGTTTTTTTCTGTCTTCTTGAGGAAAATGAGAGAAAAAGTTCAGTAAGTAGCCATCTTTTGGATTAGTTACACTGGAAGGATCACTTCACATGATTGTACATATGTCTTCAGCAGGCAGGTTGTTGTGATTAGGACTTGAAGCCCTCAAGTCTCAATGAGATGCTGTCATCAATAAGTTTAGTAAGTTTTTTATTTTCAGTCAGTTTCAAAGTCAATTTGTGTCATTGAGTTGTCAGCATTTAGTCATGTTTTTTAGTTTGAGTTTTGAACGTATTGGTCCACATGGTTAGGCATTTGGTCTATGGTGTTCTTGACACCTTCAAGGAGTTGCCATCCCCAATAAGGCCGATGTTAGTGTCAAAACATGCATTCTGCCATCAGTGATCAAAATCACTCTTTTCATATTCATTTTAGGTGTCCCATTCAAATTTTTTTAATCATTCCATTAGGTCATGCAAAAAATTGATTCACTGATGGTAGCCCTAGTCATAAAACTTCACTCTCCCTCACAAACTCTCATTTTCTGGCCTACCTTCATGTCTTGTTGAGCATAAAAACACTTTTCAAAAACTCATTTCACTATGTCTTATGTTAGTCATAGTCAATCATGGAATTCAAGTCATCTAAGGTCCCATTAGGTCATTAGGTTTCAATTTTCAAGGTCCAAATGCAATATTTTAGTCCAATAAGGTCAAAAAAGGATGTGAGAGTGACTTAATAAGCATTTCATTATTATCTGTAGAATATTGTCAACATGTAAACATGATATTTTTAAATTTGTAATTTTGATTTTTATGATTTTCATATCAAAATGTAATTTTGATATGAAAACATAGATGTAATTTATTTCTAAATTTTTATGTAATTTTATGCTTCATTTATGTAATTCCCAAAACCCTAAGCCTTAGGTGTTATTTTGACTTAGGCTCCTAAAATCCCAATTCCCCTCACTCTTTCACTCCTTTTCACTTCCCCATTCCTCATATCCCTAAACATTATTTCCCATAAAATTCCCTTTCCCCATATCCTACCCCCAAATTCACCTTCCACACTATCACCTAATTCCCTAGGGTTTGAACACAAACACACCATGGAAGCAAAAGGAGAACATAACAGATCACATAGCGAGGAAGAGGAGATAGAGGCTAGGAGGCCACATAAAGTGGGAAAGATAATCAGACATGAACCTATCAACACTAGGGAACTTTTGGCTTCTCCAATGATAGTGACATGCTTCGAACATGTTGGTTGTTATGATTTATGTGAACAAATTTAGAGGGTTCAACCTCATTCCATGTTAACTAGGCTCTTCATATCTAAAATCTATAACAACCAGGTTACCTAGTTGGTGTCACCTTTACTGTCTCAACTGCCATCATTTCAGCTTCCAATGGGATCCCAAATGTTGGGGAAAGGTGGTTCAAAAAGAATGATTTGGAAAATCAACACTTTGAGCCCTTTTTAAAACCTTGATACAAGAATGAGAAAAAGAAGATGTTTCCTTTTTCCTACCTCCTGGACAGATTTTCACCCATGATGAAGATAATCATGAAGTACTTTACATGTGAAGGTAGATTCTCAAGGCTGTATACATATCACATCCGACTCCTAATGCATTTCACTAGGGTAAGGATGCTCAATATATCTTACCAACTTTTCTGGAGTGTTGAAAAGATGGTTTTTATTTCTCATAAAAGGGAGTATGAACACCAAATGAAAATTATTTTCCATAATTCCCTTATCAAATTCATTGTCCTTTAGCATCTCAATGAGCTCAACATTGCATGGGATACCTTCATAGCCCATGATATCTTTAGAGATTCTCCTACTCAGCATGCTCAATATTTGCCTTCATCATCTCAACCATCCACTTCCATCCCTCCATATCAACCTACTGTACATTCACCATCATCATATCAGTCCTATTCATCCAATTCACCACCATTATCTTCATCCCACACTGAGACTAAATCCCCTATCAGAAATGAGATATATGAGGCAGAGAGGGCTAGTATGGTTAAGGTTGAGCCATTGTCAAAAACCTACCAGAGAGGCCACACGGATGTGTTTACTCCACACATAGTGGGAGGGGCCATGTATTCTACATCAACAAAATATGTGGACAAAGGTAAAGAAAATGTCATTGAGGCACTCATTCATGATGAGGAGGAAAATCATGAAACTGACCAAGAATTCAGATTGTTGACCTAGATGAGGATGAAGATGAAAACATCACAAATGCTGCTATGAAAGAAAAGGATGCTAAGATTAGTGAGCTCCAAACTAATCTTGACAGAGCAATATATGTAATACACTTCCTTGAGCAAGAAAATGACCAATTGAAAACTGTAATATTCCTAGATTAGCATGCAGCTAATTGGAATATTAATTTTTCTCTTGACATTTAGTTAGATGAATAAATGGGTAGGGAGGCCCATAAATATCTTAAGTAGGCATAAAATCCCTCTTAATGTGAAAAGGGACCATATTCATAGCTGGATAAAACACCCTCATGTGTGAATAGGGGCTAATGCATGTGGACAAGGTCAAGTTTGACCAAGTCAATAACGCTGGTATGGGAGGAGTGGATCATCAATAGAGACAACACAGTGTGAATGGGAGGAATATTCCATATTGGTGGAAACCCTAATGAGTGGGATCCAAGGTGAAAAGGCTCAAATTTTTTTATAAGGAGGGAATGGAAGCCATAGTGAGGCATGTTATTTATTATTGATTTTATGGTATACATGACTATTTGCATTCTTCAGCTGTTTAATCGAGATTTTTGTGTTGTTTAGCATCGGGTATTCTCGAGCGGGAATCCTATCTCCTTCCCTGAGAGGCCTCTTGGGGGAGCATTGTACCATCATTTCCACTATCAGGATTAATTCCAAGCTTCACTCTCCAGCTAGAGCACAATTTCTACAGAGTATTGTGTTGTGTTTCAGGGTGTTGCAGTGGAGGGTTGAGAAACCCACTTCCGGAGCTAGTTTTTCAAAGGAGGAAGCATTATTATCTTTGGAAGGTCAGAAAGGGAGGTTATTGAGCTTTATTTCACATCTTGGGACTAGGCCAACATATTCCCATCATCTGCAATGCAGTATCCCTATTTGACTGCATTATTTCAGTGAGTATTTGTAGTGGGGGTTTCAATGCTTGATTTGGAGGGTGAGATCTTCAGTGTTAGGATCAACCTTTCACTTGAAGGATCTATTGGAGTAGATATATTCCTTATGTGTATTATCTACAACCATATTCATCTAGTTATTTAGTAGCAGCTGCTATTCAGCCCTAGGGTTTCATTCCGACATTTTGGTATTTTAGTATATTTCAGGAAATCCTTCCCGGGTTGTCTTGAAAATGTGTTTGGGAGCATAGATCTCCATTCCCGGCATTATTTGAGCCCTATAAATTAATATATATGTATTGAAATTTTCCAGTAGCAATTATATCTAATAAAACTGCATTTTCATAGCCTTGGGTATTTTTTGTGTAGCAGTGTTCTTTATATTTCATGTACATGTTCTCTTGAGGCTTGTTTTTCCAATCTTGAGTGAATATTCCTCAAGGACTTGTATACATTTTGCTACTATGATCTTAATGTGAAGGCTATATGATGTTCTTACATTACATGTGTTGATTTTTCACCACTATTTCCATTATTTTGTTCATGTATTTTTTCTTTCCCATTTGGGAATATTACAGTGGCATCATAGCATAATCTTGGCTCATCCTGTCAGTTTCAAGCCAATATGCTATAAGAAGAAGAAGAGCAGAAAACGAGGTCTAAAATTATGGAAGGAATGAGCATTATCTCATCACTTTTCAGATCTATGAAGAACCTCTCCAAGTAGGTCAAGCAGATGAAAGAGGAGAGATGAAATGAAACATTTAAAGGGCTTCAAGAAGAGGAAGGTCCATGTACTTCCTATCATTAGAAGAAAGAACCGGTGTTGCATAACACTCCAAAGCAATACATTTTGCCCTTCTCTTTTGAGAAGGAAGACAAGAGGCATGGAGATGGAGGGCACTTGGAACATGAAATTATAAGTGAATACCTGGTAGAATATAAGTCTCAACCTATAGCTTTCAAGGAGACTCTAACTCTCCCACAGTTCATTCAGCTAGAAGAAGAAAGGAGACCTTGTAGCAACAGGAAAATAAAGGGCAATAGATTTCTATTGTCTACCTTTAATAGGTCACCAATATGTACAACAAGGGCTTGGGGAATGAAGTTAGATGCATTATTCCTACTACATACAGTGGTAGAAATAGAATCTGTTGAGATTGTAGTGCTGCAACTTGAGGGTGAAGAAAACATGTGGTGGTTTAGCCATTTGAGTCATGCAAGAGTGACTGCATTTGAATATTTTACTCAAAGGTTGATCAAGAAATTTGACAAGAAGGAATTAGAGGAGAAGAGGCCTTCACCACTGTTGGACTATATAAATCACTTATTAATGACTGAACAACACACATTTAATTATCAATCCAGGGACGTCTATTACTCTAATGATAGTAGCATTGTCTGTGCCAATACATCAACTAGAAGCAGTCTCAAAGAAAATAAATCGTTGTTGAAGTAAAATGCTGGAAATAAATCACTCATGTAGAAATAAAAGAATCCACAAGATTGAAATCACACTTCAATTGATTTGTTAGCTTTCCACACAGTAAGTACCCAGTTGGTGTCTTTATTAATCAGATGTGTAACAACATATAAAGTATAGAAATCGAAGGAGATATATTCTCAGCTGAACATCAGCAACAACACTCTAACGATATA
Source organism: Pinus albicaulis (assembly GCA_034641835.2). Classification (NCBI taxonomy): domain Eukaryota; kingdom Viridiplantae; phylum Streptophyta; class Pinopsida; order Pinales; family Pinaceae; genus Pinus; species Pinus albicaulis. The sequence goes on along the minus strand of CM076577.1, from coordinate 550,141,359 downwards.
TAAACTAAAATCCAATTACATAAGAACACATCTATTGTAACCGCTGCAATCCCTGCTAAGAAGGAGGGCCCTTCCTCCCTAGAAAGGTGCAGGTAGAAAAGAAACTTTAACTGAACTTAAATGGAATCACACATGTAACAACAGTAACAATATGATCTGTATTAATATGAACACAATTATAGAGGAAAAACAACAATGTTTTTCGCTAACCTCTTTACCTATAGGGTTGAGAGATATATAGTTGTTACATCAGAAAATTTAGGAATAGATCAGTCATGAGAATCTTACGATTCTCATGCTGATAGAAATAGAACTCATGCAGTTATAACCACTCCCTAATAAAGTTCTGATTAGGAATTAGAATATTACAATCAGAACTACCCTTAGGTTGTTATACAAAAAAGATAATGTTGATAAATCCTACATCTATCATAACAAAACACATATGTAGTACAACTACCAAGGAACAGATCGGCAACAATATAGACAAGAGCGGTCATTGGTACAACTATATCAGCGATTCGCCAATGATTCTGTAACAACAGGGTGTAACAACAAATTGCTGGCGGGTCTGTAACAACATGGTGCAACAACATCGCTTTGCTGTAACAACACCATCTAAATTACTTCTGTGAACTCCATGTTCGGGATCTTTGACATCTGAAAGGACAACAAAAGATCATCGATCTTTCTCCAAACATTCACCATCAGTTAGTCATAAAAAGGTATAATAGATAATAATAATTGGTGAATTGGAAAAATAACAAAAGCAAGGTGAAACAACACAAGTCATAGTAAAAAGGTAGGAAAAAGGGTAAAGATAATCCCATAAGTTAAGGTTACGAAGCAAGATAAGGGAGATAAGTGTAGGAAAGAATGTGCAAAACCAACACCCAACATCTCCCCCCAAATGAAATACTTGCATGTCCTCATGCAAACTCATCTTTCATGGGAATACCTTCGGTGCAGATTTGTGAGATCATAAGCAATAGTTTTTCTTCATCTGCAAACTTGTATCCCTGATTGGCCATCAAATGTTGTACCCAAGATTCCGACTCATACTTGCTTAATTCATAATTGATCTGGTAATCCTTAATGGGTAACCAGGTCAAAGGAAACATGAACTTTAATCCCAACCATAGAGCTCCAAGAGATTTTAAAATTTGTGCATAGGCTGGTACATGTGTAACAACCACCACAAATTTTTTGAATGAGAATGGATCTCCCTTTAATAACTCAGCACTACTGGCTTCTGTGCGTTTTAAGCTTCCTGTCAAAGCTCAACTTTTCATCATTGCAAATTGATTGAGACAGAATTCCACAATTATTCTTCTATAAGTGGTCGTTGGTCCTTTGATCCCAGGGGTACTTAGTATTCTCCTGAATTCTCTTCTCAGCTCAACATCTCATCTTGGTTCCGCCCGAACCCATAATGTTGTCTTCTCCTCATTAGTTTCCATAGATTTAATGGCCAGATTCCATTCAATCTGATTCCTCATGAAGGACACAAAAGCCCTTAATTGAAGATATCCCATATAAGAGAAGGCTGTCACAATCATCTGTATACTCACATGTTCACAAATAATGTTGTGTAAAAACAATTCACATAGCAAACTTTGCTTTTCAAAGTCCAAGGCACGAAAAACATCTAGAAATGTACGAGTGGAGGAACATACATAAGGTCTGTCCTCCAAAATGGATTTCAATTGAAACAAGAAGTAACATTCCCACAGAAAAATAGGATATGATGGAGAAGGTTGCCTACAACCCAACAAGTTGAGGGCGAGATCATGAAGTTCCTGTTTATCAATGGTGAGGTCTCGAATTTGATCCTGTAATAGCAACAAGTTTTCTTATTGTTTCTACAGAGCTGCTTTCTTCTTGTAATCCTCCCACTTTTTCTTCAATTTTGCATCCATCCATTTTTCATGTAAAGTGTCTATTTCTCTTTGATGTTCCTTTAGCGAAATCATCCCATCCCGAAGGGAGATCACTTCTTGCTTCCATTTTTGTAACTCAGAGATTAGCAGGAGTTTGTCAGAGTTCCCTCCCGAGGTGGGACTTGGTGTTCTCCTGGATTTGATATCTTCATCGACAATAGGTGTGCCAACCTCTACTTCATGGGGTTGTTCCACCTCTGTTGTTGGTTCTTGTCTAACAACAACCTCTTCGGTGGTTTCTTTTGTGTCAGCCCCCTTGTTTTTACCTAGAGTTTCCTCTGCGTCCAATGTTGTTTCTTCTATAATAGGCATGGCTTCCATAGGTTCTTGTGGGTTGGCATCTAGGTCGATTATTACAGGAGGCTTTGCTTTAACTGTTGGTTCTTGTGTAACAGCAGTATCATCAAGTTCTTGTGTAGCAGCATCCCGCTGTTTTGTTTCTACTTCCATAGGGCTGATATTTTCTCTATGAGAATTATACCTTGTTGCTATTAAGTTCTAAAAATAGGTTATGCATACTGACACTAGAATTTCTCTTCGCTCAGATAATTTCTTCTTCAATTCCTCATTTTCTTTTCTTAATTTCTCAATTTATAAACATAAGGCATTGGTTTTGTCCCTACCTAATGAGGAAGGCTGCCCTTCTTCCCAAGAACTTCTGCTTCTGTCTGCTTCTCAACCATAGGCAAGGGTTCTACAGGTATGTTGACCTTCACTCTCTGCTTCAGTATTTTGTCACCAATTGGTTTATCAATAAATTTTTTCCCAATTTTGACTTCGGCAAGCCAAGTCTAGGTCTCCTCATCTGACTGACCTTCTCCTGAGGTTGTGGTTTGTTTCCTTCAGATTGTCCTTGGTATTTTCCTCTTGAATTCCTCCCAAGTCTTTCCCTACTGACCCAGGGCATCCAGCACAATGAGCTTAATAAGTCTGTGATTAGTCACGCATGCCTCTGGGTGTGCTGTTGTTTTTAATGTCGCTACCATGTGCTTGATGTTTCCAAGAAACTAGAATGGGAGATTGATTCTTTGTTGATGTCAAAGGTGGTTGAGGAGAGGAAAGTGATAGTTGAATACTATCATAGACCTCCCTTCGCAGTTAGTATATTTGATCGAACCCAAGGAAACATCTCCCCAAGGGTGGGGAAGTGACATTCTGTCAAATCCTCTTCCTTTCTTCTCCAGTTTCTCTTCCCCTACTAGGAAATCCTCTTTCAAGGAGGGGTCATTGATTTTTTTATTAAAACACCTCCACCCTTCAACTGGTAATGAGGTTACCCTAGAAATCACCTCCATTTGCATACCTCTTACTCGTGTTTGATTATCGTTCAAGTTCTGAGAAAATTCAATTGCTAAGATCTCGTCTGAGCCTTCAAGATTTTGGAAAAACTCAACCCATCTAGCCTCTATAAATATGTAGTAAGCTTCAGGGAAATTCTGCAGAGCATCCATATAATTTGGCTCATGTCTGACTGCTGCTCCGCCAATTTCTGTTGTTTCTTTCTAACTTTTATTCTTGATCTCGAAATACTGCAATATTACTGAGTTTTTGAGTTCTCTTCTTTGATTTTCAATTCTGCTGTAACATCACTGTGTCTTTGAACTAGTTGCTGCTCGGCACCTCTGATTATTCCAATCGACGAGTCTACAAATGAGGATGCAAGGTTTCAGAAGGAGGTTGATGAAAGGTGACAGATTTCAAGGATTTACCAAATCATACCTTGCATGAATACTCATAAATAGCTTGTTATGGAAAGTGATGGCATTTTGTACACACGCACTTTTTCCATCAGATTCGGTCATTATTGGTAATTTTGTTATTGATTAGGTGCATGAAAATTTAATAGATGTTTATGGTTACAAACTTTTTGCAATAATTTCAAATCATTGCAAGTCATATCCCCTCCCCCGCTTTAATTGTGACAGCCGCCCATAGCCGTCACAAGAGCTTCACTACTTTGCCAATTAATAACCTAATTATAATGACAATCATTTACCTTTTTGATGACGTACCTGAGGTGGCGTTGGGAGAAGAATTGTGTTGACGGTGTCGTGCATGTAGCGTTCATATTTTTGTGTCCAGCTGGCATTGTTATTAATTTTTATGGAATGGATTACAAAGAACAATAATCGTGGTTGTCGGTTGTTACATATATAATAGCCAAGACAACTTTTGGATTATTCTCAGACAAATAATGATTAAAAGAAATTGGTACAGAAAAAAAAATTTACATGAATACCATCGTCCTATGACATAGATCGAAAAGGGAAGATGATATTACAGGGAGAAAAACATGTGTGTAAAAGCCGCCACAAGAGTGGTTTTCGACTGTTACTGGTTGTCTAACTGCGCCCCTAAAAATGAGTTTTCACAATTAGATTTTTTTTTTTTTTTTTATTATTATTATTATTTTTATTATATATATAGATAGATATAGATATATATTTTTTTAAAACAGGTGTAACAGCTATCACATAGGTGGTTTTCAGCTGCTACACTTATTGGAATTTCAACTTCTAAGGCTACAGAGGAGAATGTTCCCCTGCTGTCGTAACATGAAGATCAAAGTCCGTGACAATGTTGGCAAATGATTCCTTCGAAGCTGGTTGATGATATAGCCTTAGACGGTGCCCATTAACCAGCAACAGTATCTTAACATTGTCAATGGTGACCAATTGTACAGTCCCATTGTCAAATACCGTATCCACTTCGTAAGGACCTAGCCATCTGGTGCAGAGCTTGCCTTTAAAATATTTGAACCTTGAATCGTACAAAAGAGCCCAATCTCCTTTCTGGAAACTTTTCTTCTTAATAAACCTATCATGCCATTTGGCTCTCTGTTGCTGAATGATTTTTGTTTGTTGGATGGCAGGCAACCATTTTTCTTCCACCTCATTGAGCTGGTTCAATCTTTGATTCTGTGCTGTAATCAAATCCAGATCAACCTGCAAGGCTATTCTCAATGTCTTTATTTCAAACTCTATGGGGAATAAGGGATTCTTACCATACACCAGTTCATATGGTGAGAAGCTTGTAGTATTCCTCCATGTTTTCCTATAAGCCCACAGTACCTCTAGATGTTTCTCGGCCCAATTTTTTTGGTGGTTGGCTACTGTCTTTGTCAAAATTCCTTCAATTACTTTATTGGTGCTTTCTACTTGCCCATTTTCTTGTGGATGATAGGGTGTGGTGATTATATGATGGATTCCATACTTTTAAACCAACTTCTTGATCAAATGAGATATGAAATAACGACCCCCATCTGTCACTATCTCTCTGGGTATCCCGAAGTGAAAAAAAATATCTTGAAACAGGAAGTTTGAAATAGGCTGCTCTGTTTCTCTAGTTAATTCCCTTACTTTGACCCATTTTGTGACATAATCGGTGCAGACCAATATGTATACTTTTTTCTGTGATGAAGGATTGATTGGCCCCACAAAGTCCAGGGCCCATTTCTCAAATGGTTCTATTACTATCTGAGGCTGTAATGACACCTTATATGATTTCAGAGGCTGGCCTATCCTTTGGCAACTATCACATCCTTTCACAAACTTCTTGGCATCCTAGAATATGGTTGGCTAATAATACCCTGTTGAGAGTACTTTATGTTATGTCCTCTTGTCAGCGAAGTGCCCTCTAAAAGGTTCTTCATGACAAGCGTTTAGGATCTCAAATACCTCATCTTCTCTAACACATCACCTAATATGGAAATTTGGCCCAGTGTGATAGAGATTGCCTTCTATCCAGGAGTAGGTAGCACTTTGTTGTATAATCCTCCTTCTTTCCTTAGAAGACTATTGGTGTGGGAATTTACCTACAGCAAGGTAATTGGCTATATCTGCATACCATGGCGAGTGAGTAGAAATGGAAAAAATATACTCATCTGGGAAAGAATCCTCAGTAGTAGTGCAGTCATCACTTACAGTTAATCTAGAAAGGAAATCAGCAACTACATTATCTTTTCCGGGTTTATCTACAATAGTAATATTAAATTCTTGTAACAACAATAACCTGTTGTATGGTACAACAACCCTTCCCATTTCTTAATTTTAGAATAAAATTTGTGTAGAAATAGGTCCCCTTTCTTTTTAGATAGAAATAAAATATTTTGAGGAAATCCGATTATTTTAAATAAAATATTAAAAAAATCATTTTTTAGAAAATCATGTATTGTATATCGCATATATCAAATGCAAATGAATAAAAGTGACATTGAATTTATTCCAATTCGATCAACTATAAGTATTATATTGCATTGGATAAAAAATTATACAAGTATTCATGTTAAAAAGTATGATGCGATAAAGTAAATCGCAATCGCAAATCGGTAGAGTCTTAAGGTTTCACATTTGCTTTGCAAAACTCCAATGTGATGTAACTTATCACAATCGCATTTCGAAAAGGTTATTCTTCATTCGGTCTATTTCATAAACTCCGATGCGATACAACATATCATAATTGCATTTTGAAAAAGATTACTTGTTCTATAAAATTCCGATGCGATGGACCCCATTTCAACAAAAATCATGTACAACTCAATTCCTTTGGAAATATCCGATGCGATATACTATCATCGCAATCGCAAATCGGCGGAAAATATGAAATTCCATTTGATTCCCTTTCAAAACCTCCAATGCGATGAATAGTTATCCTTTATTTATCGTTTTTTGCGTTGTGCATATATTATTTATTAATCGCAATCGGAAAATTCAAAGGGACAGTTCTACATTAACATTTCAATATCGTCGATCTCCGATTGTACGAGCATCATTAATTGGAAAATCAAATGAATTATGGTAATTAATTCTCATATCAATGCGTGAATGTGAATTTTATTTAAGGCATTCATTTTTAATACGTGGTTAATCAAATTGGGATCATTAATAAAAATCTTTTCGCATAGTTCTCCTAACTTCATTTCTTCCTGCGTCTGAAAGGCTTGTATCATTTGCAGAGCTATAGAACATCTAGCCCTTTTGTTCGTTGAACTAGTGAAACAATACCAGATGAAGAAGATGTCTAAAAAGCTTAAGAAATCAAGAATTGCTGCCACCTCAAAGACCGCTGCCACTACCACAATGCCAAAAAAAAAACTAGCTAAAATCATTCTGGTTACAAATACTGCATGCCAGGGTCTTGGGAAGCTTTCCTAGGAAGAAGTTTATAACCTGCTTGAAAAATAAGACCCTACAGTTACAGAGGTAAAGGCAACAGTGCCAGATGAAGAATCAGATTCAGATGATAATCCCCTTAAAGAACTCACAAATTCTTTTCTTCATAGAATTACAGCTCGGGCGAATGTATTCCCATATTATGACATAATACGATGGGTGATAGAAAACACCACCATCACAAACAAAACATTCATGATAGTTGGGGGAAAGATGTTTGGGTTTTTTAGAGCAGAAGACATCAAAGAAATGTACCATTTTCCTGATCCTCAAAATACCTACAACAAAGCCTTCATAGCAGATTTTACCTCAAGCAATGAAATTGAATCAGAACCAATTAAAGAATGGAGACGAGCTCCAGAAAAGCATAAGCATGAGACCTCGGGTATGTATTCCGTAGAGTCTCTTGCACCCCTGTATTGCTATGCTGCTACAATGATGTGTAGACTTTTTGGGAATGATAATTCTGGAAGGTTTTCAATTTACATGGTACCCCTAATTCATGTAGCTATAAATTTTGAGATTATGGATTGGTCAGTTATTCTTTCTGATAAGATAGCTAACATAATTCTGGACTATGGAAATAATAAAAATACTGGAAATACAACCCCGTTTCATTTTTGTGCCTATATCTTAGATGCTTTGTGTTTTAATTCTGAATTCCCTATTCTGGGTTGGAAATGGACTTCATAGGAACCTGTCCCAATTCACATTTACCATAAACATTTGTGGAAGGCTCATTTCAAAAACCATGTATATAGAATTTTCCATGGCTTCATGTTACCTATCTATCAAATCGTTTTTAACCAATTTCCTCCCCGACTCTCTGAAAAGGCAAAGCTTGATATATCCCTAATTGGAAATTGGTTTGGAGAAGAAAATTTTACCTATATTAGGGTTTTTGGAAGCATTTTTGAACCTCATGTCTTACCTCTATATGTCCCTGATAAACTTTTAGCTCAAGAAATTTCTTACCAGTTGACAGAAAGAGGGATGTCCAGGTGTTTAAAGAATTCCAAAAAATTGATGTGGCCTACTTTTCCTTTCCATTGTGGAACCTATACTCTTAATGATTTTAAACATGCTGAAAAAGAAACCCTTAAGATAAACAATCTTAAGCTTGCAACCATTCCAGGAAGACAATATGATCCAAATAAAGTGGCTTTTGATTTCACAACTTTGGTCCAAATTGCTAAGTTTGAGCATGAGCCTGATGTCTTTGATGATTTATTTGTCTCAATTGAGAAATTTGCCCGAGTTTATGATCTAGCTAAATCCAAGTTTCAAACAAGAGATATGAACAAATTTATGCAGTTCAGAAGCCAAAGATTACTTAAATTTCCCCTTGACCAGCTAAGGATTCCTTTACAGGAAAATGAAAGTATTGAAATAGAACAGAAGAAAAAGGAAGATATAGCTAGCAAAACAGAAAAAGAAGTTACTACTAGCAAAATGGATGTTCAAACAGAAAAGGAGACTACTGGAAGCAAGGCTAATGTGTAGTCTGAAAAAGAAGATACAGGTAATAAGCCCAATGATCAACTTGAAAGAGAAAATACCACGCAGAAAGAGGAAAATTCTGCTGAAGTGATTATTACTCCCCATTTGCTACAACAGTATGAATAATTTGCTCAGAAAATAGGAGAACAAAATAATCCTCAAGTTGATAATCTGAATAATTAGGATATGGAGATCATTCATGAACATCCATCAGAAGAAATTGTGTTGAGAGTTGAAGACATCCCTCCTCTAGATATCTTTTACAACCCTAAGCATAGAGCTGTTGTCAGAAAATAGAGAAAAAGAAGGAGGATTGATCAAGGACCACTTGCAACTTCACAAGTTGAATTAATGAATGTTGTTTGGAAAAACACTGAAGTGAATCCTTCAGAGGACCTTATCAAACTATCACAATATGTAGGTTCCAATAGTGCAGCTACTATAGATAAAGCTACTGAAGTCACTCAATTGGTAAAACAAAAAGACTTACAGATAGCATTATTAGAAGAAAGAACAAAAAGTGATCAACAAAAGATATTGCAGTTGGAGTAGTAGTTGTAAGAAGAAAAAATCAGAGCCAAACAATTGGAAGAAAAACTGAGTATCAAAAAGAAAAAGCTTGATCAGCAAGCTTTGAATAAACAACAACAGTTGTCTCAAGAGGTATCCAAATTATAGACCTTGCTGCAAAATGAGAAAACTGCCAAAGAAGAGCAAGAAAAAATATTTCAAGCAATATTGGATAAATTTAAGGATTATCCTAAAATTGACCAATTTAAAACAAAAGCTCTGGAAACAAGTAAGCTATTTTCTCAGCAGTTGGATGATCTGTGTCAAAAAATTGCACAAGCTGAACCTTTATGTGAAATAACATCTTCCCTCATCGATGAATTAGTCAGCATCAGAATTGAATTTGAGAATGCAGATGATAAGATTTCATAATTTATTTCGTGGCAGGACTCAGAACAAGGAAAGAGTGCAAATCTTCCCAGGATCGAAGAAAGGAATAAATAAATTTTGTTCGCTGAATGGGAAACATAATTAATTAAAGAAGAACATGCTACATCAAGGGCCAGAGCCATAATGAAAAATCTGACACAAATATTTAATGATAGTTTATATGCTACTAATTTAATTTCAAATTGTACTCGAGGTAATTGCCAAGGTGAAAGAAGCTGATACCAGGTGGAAGCAGGAATTAATCAACAAGAATCAAAAGATCAGCAAAATACAGGAAATCACATGGGATTTCCTATGGACGTATACAGTCAGTAGATGGCAATCAAATTTCTTTCGAATGCCATCAATTACATCATTCCAGAGCTATCCGATGCCACATACACTAGTCAGTTGCATTCGAGGCTGAGTCATCCAATCGAAGTTAAAGATATGCTTAAAATCTGCCACCTCAGCACATTGAATACAGAAGAAATTCAATGAATATGTTTTATTTGATATTGCAATTCTTTTCTCGGATCTCCGATGATAGTTTCTAACATAAGTTATAGTTAATTTGTTTTGTTAGTTTCCTATTTAAACCCCTTTCAAGCATTTAGAAAGGGGTCCTGAATTTGTAATATTTTGGCCTTGGACAATACATTTATGTACTCCTTGACTATATTATTTTTATAAAGGATCATATCTTTTGATTTCATGGTGAATTATTTTTGAGAGTTTCATTTCTGTACCTTGAATATTCTTCTAAGTTAAAGCACAAGATTCCTGTGATTTCATGGTGAATTATTTTTGAGAGTTGCATTTCTGTACCTTGAAGATTGTTATAAGTTAAAGCGCAGGATCTGGATATCGAATTGCATCAAGAAAATATCTTAATGAATCTAGTATTTCTATCGATTTACTGTTATTTTCTTTATGTAATGAAGTATTCTCTTTGAAATTTGCTATCATTTATATATGCTTGTTTCTCAAATATTTCTTTATCATATCATTTCTGAAGATATAGAAATATTCATCTATCATAGTATGTGCAAATGATATATAGAATTATGAATGCGATGTGCTTTTCTAACTCTATTTAAATTCTTAAACAGAGTTATCATTATATGATACTACATCTTTCTATTGAATAATAATACATTTTCATGGTTATTTGTTTAATTGAAACAATCTTCAAGTCGTATTCATATTTAATACCCAGGTTAGTTTTAGAATTATTTACAAGTTATAGATTAAGTTAGATAGATTAGCTCAGTTAGTTAGTTCCATTTATACACTTGCACAAACACTCCATCACCAATCCATTTATTATAAGGAAACTGTTCCTATAAATCCAGTCGGAGCCACCACACCAAACGGAAAAGGAGCTGTCCTAAGGTCCGAACCGGGTGGTTTTCCCCCAATGTTTGAAGCAATGATTTTCGAGGCTTCAACATTTTTGGCTCTAGAAGGAGGACCTAAGATATGAATGGAGAGTAAATCCAAATATACAGATCATTCAAAGAGAAAATCACCCTCATCACCTTCTTCAATTTCTTCTACATCTCAAATCTCTCGGGAAGAAATTGAGAAGAACATCAGTACACCCAAAGCTTCAGATCTATCAGACAATCAACCTCCTGATTCCCCAGAAGTACAAGCTTTAATTCATAAACTACAAGGGTTCTTATTATCGTTAGAAGAGTCTAAATTATCCGAAGGTAGTGTTACTTCACAATTCGTTTCTTCCAAACCTCTCACTAGGTCACAAAGCGAAAAAATTGGTATTCCTCCAAAGGAATTTTCTTTACCTAGTCGAGTTTAAACCATAAAAACATCATCGAAATTAGGTAGTGATATTATTTCTTCATCACAAACTCACTCATCTACTTCCCGAACTCAAACCCAGAAGAGTATAGGTATTCCAACAATATCTACTCACACACCAGTTGTCTCTTCAAGTCCCTCAACCGTTATCACAACAATGGCACAAAGACCATGGACTAATCCAGGGGCTATTGAAATGCTTGCACCTTTGCATGATTTTCCAGATCATCTTGAAAAATGGCTGCCAAAATTTAGTCCTGACCTTGGTATGTAAGCAGAAGAACACATTAATAACTTTATGTTATCTGTAAATTTAAATGCAGTACAACATGAAGATGTTGTGGTTAGGTTATTCCCTTATACTTTACAAGGGGTAGCAGGATCCTAGTATTTTTCATTACCATCGAGATCTATTACAAGTTGGGATATTTTCCAAGAACATTTCTTAACCAAATTTGGATATGATAGATCAATAACGACTTTAATTAATGATCTCTCCAATTTGAGAGCAGAATCCAAAGAACCTATCAAAGATTTTAATTCTCGATTCAACAAAATTTTGAATAAAATTCCTACAACCTCAAAACCTAGTGAGCAAGTCCGAAGTGAATGGTATATAACAACTTTGCCTTCAAATATAGCAATTTTTGTAGATAGAGTTGCTAACCTACTTTGGCTGAAAACATGAAAGAAGCAATTGCAGTTGAAAGATGGATTATTGCTTTGGATAAGAAGAATGCTATTAAAGACAAAAAAATCCAAAAAATTCAGCTTTAAGGATGATTCAAAGAAGAAAACACCTAGGGATCCTTATGACATGGGAGGCTTACAAAAATTTCTGAAGAATTTGTCCAATGAAATGATCGAAATCAAAAAACAAATAGCAGAAAATTCCACCAATAGATCTTATAGGAAATTCAAAAGGAATCAGAAAACTGAATCTAAACCACCTAATTCAATATCGAATGTAGAGTCAGATCCAGAAGAAGATGAAGAAGAAGATACACCTCTATTATTGGAAGAAGATGAAGAAGAAGAAATAGTTGAATTACATGGGATGTGGGATTTCATTCTTCCTAATTCAGACAGTGAAAAAGACCAAGAAGCCATGCCAGTAAGTATAAGAAGTAAATCTACAGCAAACTTGTCCAAATAGTTCCCAAGAAGAAAAGTTCAACTTCGACTACTAAAGACAAATCCCTTGTAAAGAAAACTTCCCCTTTTCCGACTCAAAATCAACCATCATCTTCCAATCCTCCTACAACAACATCTAAGACTTTGGCGGTATCAGATCCTATGGATTATAACATTGTTGAAGACATGAAGAAAACTAGAGCGAATATCTCTCTACATGAACTCAGCAAACTTAAGAATCAACAGAAATTGTTATTGAAAGAATTAAATGCAACACCTATTTCTCCTCTACCAAGTGGTGTAGTTTCCAAAGCTGCCAAAGGATCAGGTAAGCCACTAGATAAAGTAGATGCTACTGATACTGTTCTTATTGGAGAAAGATCAAATTCTCAGACACCTCCTTTTCTTTTGACTTATGAAATCTATAACAAAAATTTGCATAACTGCTTGATAGATTCAGGAGCATCATCTAACATAATGCCTACTTCAGTCTGCTCAAAATTAAACATCGAACCGCAGAAATATGTAGTTCATATTGTTCAATTAGATCGGACTAAATTGCAAGTTGTGGGAGAAATTAATTCAGTCACCATTAGGTTAGCCTATGATCCCAGGATAGTCCATAGAATTGATATACTGATTGCAGATATTCCTAAGTTTTATGGATTAATATTAAGCAGGGATTGCTCTACAAAGCTTAATGGTTATATCGCCACTGATTATTCTCACATGTGGCTTCCTCACAAAGGGAAACCAAATCAAATCAAGGTTGAGTGAGAAAAACACATGATGCATACTGTAACAGAATTTGAACAAGAAAATGAACCTGTAGCTTTTAATAACAAAATTCTCGGAGGTTATTCTGCTGAATCATTTCTTGGAAATTTCACAACACCGCAATCACTGTTTTCTGTAAATACTTTTATTTTGCAAATTGAAATTTTTTCACAAACTGATTCTTCAAGAATTGTTAATGTTTCTGATCAATATGTAGATAAACCTGTAGATAAGTCTTTATTTTGGTCTTTGTATTTTGATGGATCAAAATCGAATGATGGTGCAGGAGCAAGATGCATTTTAGTTGATCCAGATGGGGAAAAAATTATGCTATCATGAAGATTAGAATTTGAGTGTACAAATAACACTGCAGAATATGAAGCCTTGATCCAAGGGCTTTATAAAGCAATAAGGTTGAATGTTAAGTACCTAAAAGTGTATGGTGATTTCGAAATTTTTATCAGACAAGTAAGAAACACTATCCATTGTCTTTCAGATCATCTTAAACATTATAAATCCCTTGTTCAAGATCTTACCACTCAATTTTTAGCATTCAACATCTTTTCTATCCCTAAAAATCATAATTCAACAGCTGATTTGTTAGCTAATGTTGCTTCCAAGCTCCTCCCAACTAAAGATTATAGTCCAAATAGGTTTTCAGTTGAATTAATCTTTAGACCTTCTATGCCGGATAATGTCACCAATTGGAGAGTATTTTATCATGATGAAGATATCTTAAATTTCTTGACTTCAGAAAAATCTTATGATGGCCAAATAATTGATGAAAGTGATCATGATCTTCAAAACACATCAAAAGACAATGAAAATCCTATTCCCAAATCTGTAGCAAACTTGAAGACTTATATGATATCAAAGATATATTAAAAAAGGTTACTAATGCTAAACTTCAAAATTCTACTTTGAAGTTTGAATTAGTAAATCTTGGTACCGAGTCTAAACCAAAAAATGTTAATTTAGGACTCGAGTTAACATCCCAGGAAAGGATAGCTTTCATCAAACTTCTGAACAAGTACACAAATTTCTTTGCTTGGAATTATGAGGATTTGAAAAATTATGATACTTCTGTTATCCAACATACTATTCCAATGCTTTCCGATGTAAAGCTAGTGCAATAGAAGTTAAGAAAAATTCATCCCAATCTGGAAGGACAAATCAAGTCAGAATTGAACAAATTTTTGAAGGCGAAAATTATTTTTCCTGTAAGACATTCTAGTTGGGTCTCAAACATGGTTCCTGTAAGGAAGAAGAATGGAGATATTAGAATCTTTATTGATTTTAGAAATCTGAATAAGGCATGTCAAAAGGATAACTTCCCATTACCAACGATGGAACAAATACTTCAAAAGGTAGCTGGTTCTGAACTCATGTCTTTTCTTGATCGTTTTTCAGGCTATAACCAAATATTGGTACATCTATATGATAGGCTGAAAACTACTTTCAGAACCAAATGGGGAACTTATGCCTACCAAAAGATGCCTTTTGGTTTGATAAATGCAGGAGATACTTTCTAGAGAGCCATGGATATGGAATTCAAGGGTTTGATTAATAGATCAGTTGTTATTTATCTTGATGACATAACCGTATTTTCAAAGAAAAGAGCTAATCATCTGCATGATTTGAAATAGATATTTGAACGATGTAGAAGATTTGGCATTTATTTAAATCCAAATAAATCCTTCTTTGCTCTCAATGAAGGAAAACTCCTAGGATTTGTTGTGTCTAAAGATGACATGTATATTGATCCTGATAGAGTAAAAGAAATTTCTGATATTTCTTTACCACATAACAAGAAATCCATGCAATCCTTTTTGGGACAGATCAATTTTGTCAAGATATTTATTCCTGATTTTTCTCAAATTGTTTTACCTTTACAGAATATGATTAAGAAAAATTCAGTTTTCAAATGGTTACATAAAGAAAAAGAAGCCTTTGATTCAATCAAACAGGAAATCATTAATGCACCTACATTGAATACTCCTAATTTTTCTAAACATTTTATTCTGTATACTTTGGCTACTGAAACATCCTATGCTGTTGTTTTGACACAACCCAATGATCAACAAGAAGAAGCACCAATATATTTCTTTATCTCAAATCTGCAAAGAGCTGAACTTAGCTACTTTGATGTAGAAAAACAAGACTTTGCTGTATTTAAAGCAATCAAACATTTTAGACCTTTTCTCCTAAAAACACATACAAATATTACTGTCCCATTCTCTACAGTGAGACAATTGTTAATACAAAAGGAAGTAGGAGAAAAGAGAGCTAATTGGGTAACAGCTCTACAAGAATATGCTATTGATATTAAGCCAGCTAAAATTGTTAGAGGACAAGGTTTTTGCAGATTGTTAGTTGGAGCTTCCAACATACCAGAGCATCAAGATCAAGATAATGTTGTTCAAGTAAATCAGATAAGTATTATAGATTCTGAATCTCAATATGCAGATCTAATATTTTATTTAAAAAATGGGTATGCTCCTTCTAATCTCAGCTATAAGAACAAGCGTGCTTTAAGATTAAAAGCCAAACACTTTGAAATCATTGATGATGTGTTATTCTGAAGAAATTATAATAATTTTATTAAGATGTCTTGAAAAAACTGAAGCACACAAGGTGTTGTAGGAATTACACGATGGACCAGCAGGTGGACATTTTGGAGGAGACACTACAACCCACAAAATAATCCATGCTGGTTACTATTGGCCTACCTTGTTCAGAGATGCACATGATTATGTAAGGAAATGCGAAATTTGTCAAATTGCTAGTGGAAGACAAAGGAAACTAGCCTTTCCTTTACAACCAGTAAACATTGAGCAACCATTTGAACAATGGGGACTTGATATTATTGGAAAAATTGTTCCACATTCTTCCAAGCAACACAAATACATCCTTACAGCAACATATTACTTTACAAAGTGGGTAGAAGAAATTCCTTTAAAGGTAGGCAATTATGATGCAATCATTGAATTCATTGATCAATTCATCATTACCAGGTTTGGTGTACCTAACGCTCTTGTTTTTTACAATGCATATTATTTTTTTGGAAATAGTATAATGGAATTTGCAATCAAAAGAGGTTTCAAATTGAAATTTCAACAAATTATTATCCACAAGGTAATGGTTTAGCTGAATCAACAAATAAAAATCTTATCAAAATCATCAAAAGAACAATTGATCAAAGTCAAAATAACTAGCATAAATCTTTAATTTTTACATTATGGGTTGATCGCATAACTCATAAGGTTTCAATAGGTACTTCAACTTTTAATCTAGTCTATGGAAAAGAAGCTGTAATACCATCAAACCTAATACTTCCATATTTAGCCCTAGTTCAATTCCTTAAAGAGAATCCTTCATCATCTATTCTATTGAGATTTGATCAAATTCTTAAATTAGAAGAAGACAGAGAGAAAGAAAAAATTATTCATGCCAAACATCAACAACTCATAAAATCTTCTTTTGATTCAAATTCTACCGGATCCAAAACTTTGCAAATTGGTGATCTTGTTCTGAAATGGGACAAAGCACATGAAGATAAGCATAAGCATACCAAATTTCAAAAAATGTTGCTTGGACCATTTCAGATTGCTGAAAATATAAGCTCATCAACGTTCATATTGCAAGATTTAACAGGAAAGAGAGAATCTCTTCCTGTGAATGGGCTTGTCTTGAAAAAATTGTTTTCTTAAGAAGGTAACCCCTTCTTACTTGTACATATTCCATTATGCAAGTGTGTTTGTTTACAAATAAGGTTGTTAATAGTCTTTAATTGGCTTTTTACTATTTGAAAATATCTTCGAGAAAATATTATAAATACTTATTTTATGTAAATAAGAATTTTTAAGGAAATGATTACAATTTTTGGGTAGTTAAAAATAAAATATTAAACTTTGAAAATTTGTTTAAAAATTTTCAAAATCTTTTGAAACCTTGAGAAAATTGTAAATCACTATAAGTTTATTGAGTAGAGAAAGGTTATCCATAAAAGTAAAGAATTTTTCAAACTTTGGCATTCAAAACTCTAAAAATTGTCATCCATTGATTCTTAAGGAGAAAAATCATTTCACCCCATCCATTAAGGTTGTGATTTTTTAGAACGTAATTCTAAGAAATTATATGTCAAAATTAAGAGATAAGGGGTCTCATCACGAGCCTACTTACCATGATCATAAGAATTAATAAAACTGACATTACCAACACTGCATACCAAAACAGGGTAATGGCTTATAATTATAAGACAAGGGGTCTCATCACGAGCCAACTTGTTCAGTTTAATTACAACTAGTGAGTGGCATTTTTATTAACTGGATACCAAACCAGAACAATGGCTTTTAAATTAAAAAAATAAAAGAGAAAAACATGAGATAATATGTTTTATGAATTTATCTTTTAAAGAGTCATGATCTTAGTGGGATGGGACAATGAATGGTTGATGGTTAAAAGGTAACCCTGTCGAGACTATAAACATTTGCGAGCAGCAGAGGCAATGCCTATGACAATAGAGTATATTACAAAAGCTAAAATTGGAAAGGCCCCTTACTTTATTATTATCAACCAATCAAGGCTTGAGAAAACCCAAAAATGTTTTTACTTTTTAGGAATTAGAAAGAAATTGTAAGTGATTTTTTATTCTTTTTTAGAGTTAGATTTTATTTAAATTTCTCTAAGATAGTTTTCATTATCTTTAAAACTTTTTACTTACTAAAAGTATAATGTTCATTTTATTTTTCCAGAGATAACTGTTTCTTCCAGTGAATCGCCAATTGTTGTATGGTACAAAAGCCCTCCCCATTTCTTAATTTTAGAATAAAATTCGTTTAGAAATAGGTCCCCTTTCTTTTTAGATAGAAATAAAATATTATGAGGAAATCCGATTATTTTAAATAAAACATTAAAAAATTCATTGTTTAGAAAAGCATGTATCGCATATCGCATATATCAAATGCAAATGAACAAAAGTGACATTGAATATATTCCAATTCAATCAACTATAAGTCTTATATCGCATCGAATAAAAAAGTTTAAAAGTATTCATGTTAAAAAGTCCGATGCGATAAAGTAAATCACAATCACAAATCGGTAGAGTCTTAAGGTTTCACATTTGTTTTGTAAAACTCCGATGCGATGTAACTTATCACAATCGCATTTAGAAAAGGTTATTCTTCATTTGGTCTATTTCATAAACTCCAATGCGATATAATATATTGCAATCACATATTGAAAAAGATTACTTGTTCTATAAAATTCCGATGCGATGGACCCCACCATCATCGCAATAGCATTTCAGCAAAAATCATGTACAACTCAATTCCTTTGGAAATATCCGATAAAATATACTATCATTGCAATCACAATTGGCAGAAAATATGAAATGTCAATTGATTCCGTTTCAAAACCTCCGATGCAATGAATAGTCAGTGTTTATTTATCTTTTTTTGCGCTGCGCATATATTATTTATTAATCGCAATCGGAAAATTCAAAGGGACAGTTGTACATTAACATTTCAATATTGCTGATCTTCGATTGTACGCGCATCATTAATTGGAAAATCAAATGAATTATGGTAATTGATTCTCATACCAATGCGTGAATGTGACTTTTCTTTAAGGCATTCATTTTTAATACGTGGTTAATCAATTTGGGATCATTAATAAGAATCTTTTCGCATAGTTGTTCTCCTAACTTCATTTCTTCCCGCGTCTGAAAGGCTTGTCTCATTTTTAGAGCTATATAACATCTAACCCTTTTGTTCACCGAACTAGTGAACAATACCAGATGAAGAAGATGTCTAAGAAGCTTAAGAAATCAAGAATTTCTGCCGCCTCAAAGATCGCTGCCACTACCACAATGACAAAAGAAAAACCAGCTAAAATCAATTTGTTTACAAATACTGCATGCCAGGGTCTTAGGAAGCTTTCCTAGGAAGAATTTTATAACCTGCTTGAAAAAGAAGACCCTATAGTTACAAAGGTAAAGGCAATAGTGCCAGATGAAGAATCAGATTCAAATTACAATCCCCTTAAAGAACTCGCAAATTCTTTTCTTCATATAATTGCAGCGTAGGCAAATGTATTCCCATATTATGACATAATACGATGGGTGATAGACAACATTACCATCACAAACAGAACATTCATGACAGTTGGGGGAAATATGTTTGGGTCCTTTAGAGCAGAAGACATCAAAGCAATTTACCATCTGCCTGATCCTCAAAATACCTACAACAAAGCCTTCATAGCAGATTTTACCTCAAGCAATGAAATTGAATCAGACCCAATTAAAGAATGGAGATGAGCTCCAGAAAAGCATAAGCATGAGACCTTAGGTATGTATTCCATAGAGTCTCTTGCACCCCTGTATTTCTATGCTGTTGCAATGATGTGTAGACTTTTTGGGAATGATAATTCTGCAAGGTTTTCAATTCAGATGGTACCCCTAATTCATGCTACTATAAATTTTGAGATTATGGATTGGTCAGTTATTCTCTCTGATAAGATAGCTAACAGAATTCCAGATTGTAGAAAGAATAAAAATACTGGAAATACAACCCCGTTTCATTTCTGTGCCTATATCTTAGATGCTTTGTGTTTTAATTCTGAATTCCCTATTCTGGGTTGGAAATGGACTTCACAGGAACCTGTCCCGATTCACATTTACCATAAACATTTGTGGAAGGATCATTTAAAAAACCATGTATATAGAATTTTCCACGACTTCATGTTACATATCTATCAAATCATTTTTAACCAATTTCATCCCCGGCTCTCTGAAAATGCAAAGCTTGATATATCCCTAATCGGAAATTGGTTTGGAGAAGAAAATTTTACCTATATTAGGGTTTTTGGAAGCATTGTTGAACCTCATGTCTTACCTCTATATGTTCTTGATAAACTTTTAGCTCAAGAAATTTCTTACCATTTGACATAAAGAGGGATGTCCAGGTGTTTAAAGAATTCCAAAAAATTGATGTGGCCTACTTTTCCTTTCCATTGTGGAACCTATACTCTTAATGATTTTAAACATGTTGAAAAGGAAACCCTTCAGATAAGCAATCTTAAGCTTGCAACCGTTCCAGGTAGACAATATGATCCAAATAAAGTGGCTTTTGATTTCACAACTTTGGGCCAAATTGCTAAGTTTGAGCATGAGCCTGATATCTTTGATGATTTATTTGTCTCAATTGAGAAATTTGCCCGAGTTTATGATCTAGCTAAATCCAAGTTTCAAACAGGAGATATGAACAAATTTATGTACTTTAGAAGCCAGAGATGACTTAAAGTTCCCCTTGACGAGCTAAGGATTCCTTTACAGGAAAATGAAATTATTGAAATAGAACAGAAGAAAAAGGAAGATACAGCCAGAAAAACATAAAAATAAGTTACTACCAGCAAAATGGATGTGCAAATAGAAAAGGAGAATATTGGCAGCAAGGCTAATGTGCAGTCTGAAAAGGAAGATAGAGGTAATAAGCTTGATGATCAACTTGAAAGAGAAAATACCACGCAGAAAGAGGAAAATTCTGCTGAAGTGATTATTAATCCCCATTTGCTACAACAGTATGAACAATTCGCTTAGCAAATAGGAGAAAAAAATAATCCTCAAGTTGATAATCTGAATAATCAGGATATGGAGATCATTCCTGAACATCCATCAGAAGAAATTGTGTTGAGTGAAGACATCCCTCCTCTGAATATCTTTTACAGCCCTAAGCATAGAGCTGTTGTCAGAAAGTAGAGAAAGAGAAGGAGGATTGATCAAGGACCACTTGAAAATTCACAAGTTGAATTAATGAATGTTGTTCAGAAAAACACTGAAGTGAATCCTTCAGAGGACCTTACCAAACTATCACAATATGTAGGTGCCTATAGTGCAGCTACTATAGATAAAGCTACTAAATTCACTCAATTGGTAAAACAAAAAGACTTACAAATAGCATTATTAGAAGAAATAACAACAAGTGATCAACAAAAGAAGCAGCAGTTGGAAGAAGAAAAAATCAGAGCCAAACAATTGGAAGAACAACTAAGTATTGAAAAGAAAAAGCTTGATCAGCAAGCTTTGAATAAACAACAACAGTTGTCTCAAGAGGTATCCAAATTACAGACCTTGCTGCAAAATGAGAAAACTGCCAAAGAAGAGCAAGAAAAAATATTTCAAGCAAGATTGGATAAATTTAAGGATTATCCTAAAATTGACCAATTTAAAACAGAAGCTCTGGAAACAAGTAAGCTATTGTCTCAGCAGTTGGATGATATGTGTCAAAAAAATGCACAAGCCGAACCTTTATGTGAAATAACATCTTCCCTCATCGATGAATCAGTCAGCATCAAAATTGAATTTGAGAATGCAGATGATAAGATTTCAGAATTTATTTCATGGCAGGACTCAGAACAAGGAAAGAGTGCAAATATTCCCAGGATCGAAGAAAGGCATAAATAAATTTTGTTTGCTGAATGGGAAACATAGTTGATTAAAGAAGACCGTGCTACATCAAGGGCTAGAGCCATAATGAACAATCTGACACAATTAGTTAATGATATTTTATGTGCTACTAATTTAATTTCAGATTGTACTCCAGGTAAATTGCCAAAGGTGAAAGAAAATGATACCAGGTGGAAGCAGGAATTAATCAACAAGAATCAAAAGATCAACAAAATATAGGAAATCACATGGGATGTCCTATGGACATATTTGATCAAACCACACAGTCAGCAGATGGCAATCAAATTCCTTTCTAATGCCATCAATTACATCATTCCAGAGCTATCTGATGCCACATACACTAGTCAGTTGCATTCGAGGCTGAGTCATCCAATCGAAGTTAAAGATATGCTTAAAATCTGCCACCTCAGCACATTGAATACAGAAGAAATTCAATGAATATGTTTTACTTGATATTGCAAGTCTTTTCCTGGATCTTCGATGATAGTTTCTAGCATAAGTTATAGTTAATTTGTTTTGTTAGTTTCCTATTTAAACCCCTTTCAAGCATTTAGAAAGGGGTCCTGAATTTGTAATATTTTGGCCTTGGGCAATACATTTCTGTACTCCTTGACTATATTATGTTTATAAAGGATCATATCTTGTTATTTCATGGTGAATTATTTTTGAGAGTTGCATTTCTGTACCTTGAAGATTGTTCTAAGTTAAAGCACAAGATTCCTATGATTTCATGGTGAATTATTTTTTAGAGTTGCATTTCTGTACCTTGAAGATTGTTTTAAGTTAAAGCGCAGGATCTGGGTATCGAATTGCATCAAGAAAATATCTTAATGAATCTGGTATTTCTATCGATTTACTGTTATTTTCTTTATGTAATGAAGTATTCTCTTTGAAATTTTCTATCATTTATATATGCTTGTTTCTCAAATATTTCTTTATCATATCATTTCTGAAGATATAGAAATATTCATCTATCATAGTATGTGCAAATGATATATATAATTATGAATGCGATGTGCTATTCTAACTCTATTTAAATTCTTAATCAGAGTTATCATTATATGATACTGCATCTTTATATTGAATAATAATACATTTTCATGGTTATTTGTTTAATTGAAACAATCTTCAAGTCGTATTCATATTTAATACCCGGGTTAGTTTTAGATTTATTTGCAAGTTATAGATTAAGTTAGATAGATTATGTCAGTTAGTTAGTTCCATTTATACACTTGGACAAACACTCCATCACCAATCCATTTATTATTAGGAAACTGGTCCTATAAATCTAGTCGGAGCCACCACACCAAACGGAAAAGGAGTTGTCCTAAGGTCTGGACCGGGTGGTTTTCCCCCAATGTTTGAAGCAACAATTTTCGAGGATTCAACATAACCATCGTGTAACTCTATCATTAGTAACAGGTTTTTTTTTTATCAAAAATCGAATGGCAGCATGGTTAGTGTGTACAAATACTTGATACCGGGTGATGTAGTGCCAAAATTTGTTGATATCGTGCCCTGCTGCTAGGAATTATTTCTCAGTTATAGTGTAGTTAAGTTCTGCTGGAGTTAAATTCTTGCTGATGTAATATATAGCGTAAGGTTTATTATCCTCCAGCTGCCCCAAAACAACACCCACAACCATGAGATATGCGTCTGTAGCAATATGAAATAGTAATTTCCAATTTGGTCCTCGTAAAACAGGGGTTGCTATTACACAGTTCTTCAAATTTAAAAAGTTCTGCTCACACTTTTCTATCCACACAAATTCCACATCTTTCATCAGTAATGAAAATAAAGGAGATGAAATCTTTGAGAAATTTTCTATAAACCTCCTATAGTATCCTGCATGCTCCAAAAAACTACGTACCTCTTTTGGAGTCCTAGGGGTCGGGATTCTCGAGATTACCTCAATTTTTGTAGGATCTACCTTGATTCCTTCTGCTGAAATCAAATTTCCCAGCACAATTCCCTCGGTCACCATCATGTGGAATTTCTATGTGCTTAGAAAAACATTAGTTTTCTCACAGCGTTCCATCACTTTTTCCAAATTAGTTAATGTTGTTTGAAAGGCATCCCCGTAGGGTGTAAATTCATCCATAAAAATTTCAAGACAATCATTCAAAATATCAGAAAAAATACCTAATATTTCCCTTTGAAAGGTTGTTGGTGCATTGCAGAGACCAAAGGGAAGGACTCTGTATGAAAAAGTACCCCATGGGAAAGTAAAGGTTGTCTTGTCTTGGTATTGCAGATAAATATGTATTTGATTATAGCCACTAAACCCATCTAGAAATGAAAATAATATTTTTCCATTAAGAGTGTCCAAAACTTGATCAATGAATGGTAAGGGAAAATGATCCTTCTGAGTGGCCTTGTTAAGTTCTCTATAGTCAACACAAACCCTCCACTTGCCATTCTTCTTTATAACTATGACAAGTGGAGACACCCAATGAGTGTCAGAAATTGGGTAGATGAAATTAGCATTAAGGAGTTTCTGCATTTCTTCTTTTACTATCTCTTTAAGTGCGGGGTTCATTCAGCACTGAGGTTGTCTAACAGTTTGCAATATTCCTTAAGGTAAATGTGGTGAGTGCATATTTTTGTAACATCTGTATCAATAGTCTGTTTTGTTCAGCAGTTAGGTTAGGATTGATATTTAAACATTTTCCAGGTTCGATTTCAACAGGACTGCTAGTAGTAAGCAGAGTTGTTTTCAAATGTTCAATAATTACATCATCTTCCTCACTTTCTTCTCCCAAATATCTAATGGAGGAAACATGGAGTGAATTACTAATAAAACCATTGATAATATCGTCCTCTGTTTCATCCTTAAATTATTGTGCTTTTCCAAGCATGAGAAGAGGTAGGGAAATATCAGATTCAGGTAAAAATTCATCCCACCAGGGACTATTTGAACCCATGTAAGGTTTTGCTGGTGGATAAAGATTCAAGTTCTGAGTGGCCTGCCCATCTGAGATCACCATAGATCTGTACCTACATCTGATATATGCATCTGCAGTGGCTAGCCACGGTCTCCCCAAGATTTAAGGATGACGCCCCAGATTGGATTTGGTTCGTAAAATAGTAAAGTTAGTCAGATAATTCCAGGAGGCCATAGTGATAACCACATATTCAATCATCCCTTCAGGCTTAACACGAGACCTATATGCTAGTTCAAGAACTATAGGTGTAGGTCTAAGTCCATGAAGTCCTAGAGAGATGAAGATGTCTTTAGTCATAACGTTAATAGTTGCCCCTAGATCAATCAAGCTATTAGTTCTAGGATGATTTTCAATATGGACAGTGACTGTGGGGTTCCATGGGTCATTATACTTAGTCAAAAAAGGCTGATCAATCATAAGATCAGACAATTTTCCCAAGACATGGATAGTAGTAGGGTCCTTAGGTTTCCTTCGAGGTATTTTAACGCATAGATCCCTCACTGTTTTGGCATAGATAGGCACTTCTTTAAGAGCTTGTAACAATGGAATTCACACATATAATTTTTGCATCTCCTTAAGGAATTCAGATTCAGATTGTAAGACCACCCCAGTTTCAGTTAATCATTGAGGATATGGGGGATTCTGAATGCTAACAGCTGGGTCAACTACCACGTATGTACTAGCCTTACTTAGATTAGCTGCTGTAAAAACAACAAACTTTCCCGAGCTAACTGTTACAGGTGTAACAGCGGGTGCTGTATCAACTGTTACATGTGTAACAACTGCCTTAGAATCGTCCATATCCTTCCTGGGTGATTCACTTTCTTCAACAATAATGGAAGTGTGTCCAGACTTGATTACTTTCACTGATCGAAGCTGAACCTCATTAAGTCCAATAGGAGTGATAAGGTAAGTCTGGAGGGTTATCAGAGCATCCATGCTCTAAGCTGCCTTATTAATTGGATTGGAGTTAGGTTGTACAGGTAATTGGTGTCAGACAAAAGGTGTAGGATTTTGAATAGAAGATAGTTGTAATTGTTTCTATTGTATTGGAATTGGAGGGGGTATTGTACCTTGGCCATTAATTCTCTAGTTCTGACCCCAAGGATTGGGTTGTGGTGAAGGATATTGCATTGGTGGAGGAGATGGCCATTGGTTCCATGGTGAAGGAAATTGTGTTAAATAAGGAGTGCATTACTGCCATGGATATTGCTAACTATTATAAACATTATTCCAAGGATAAAAATAAGAAAAATCTGCAGGCATACCTATAGGTTGCTGCTGCCATGATCTATTTGATTCGATAAAGTAAGAAGATTGAACGTCCTCGCTTGATTCTTGAAGTACCACCTTTAGTCTGGGCAACTCAAGACACTGATTTTTAGAATGTGCTAACTCACAAATGTTGCACAAGCTGACACTATTCAGTCCAAATTCTCTTTCCAAATGTTTCTTTTTGCATCGGGGACAAAATATTGTTAAGGCTACTTCAGCTTCCGCTTGTGCCTTCTTGACTTGGACCGTAGTGATCTGAGCAGAGAGAGTGCTAAGGAGATCGGTTTTGAAATCTTCGAATAAATTCCCAATTTTTGCTCTGGTTACCACTCCACTTGTGAACTTCTGTATCCGAAGTGAAGGGTCTCGACCTGAAACTTTTCCCTTGACAATTCCTCTTGAGCTACGCAGGTAGAGTTTCGTTATCTCCTTAAAAGTTTCTTGCGATATATCTCTTTTTCCTATTATATTCAGATGTTCCAGACAATAATCTCTGAATCCTCTTAAGAATATTGGATTTAGGATCTCTGGATATAAGTTACTGAACATAGACCTCTGTAAGTTATAGTGGAATTGCTCCAGATAGTCCTCGATGCTTTCCTCTTCCTTCTGTGCAATTATGAAAATTTCGTCCTTCAATCCCTAGTTTGGCAATAGTCTTGATACTTAAAGAGAAAGGCTTCTCTCATTTCATTCCATGTTTGAATCGTCCCAGCACCCAACCTCATAAACCATCTTAATGTTGATCCTGTCAGAGTAGCAGGGAATAATTTCAGCTTTTGGGCATCTGAAGTGTAGTCATAACATCTACACAACACATCGAATTCGAACAGGAAGGTATCAGGATCTTCAATAGCCATCCCCTGAAAGGATGGTAGGGATGATAAAGGGATTTTCTTCATAGTAGCTTCATGTCATGTTTCTGCTATTGGGAATTCAAAGGTGACAAAGCTATCAGTCTTGACATTCTTGTCCCCCATCGTTGATTCTTCTTGATGAGATGAGCTGCCCTCGGAATGCGCGGAAGATTTGAAAATAAAAGGATCCTGTTGTTCCAATACCAACTGTTTGAAATCACTACCAACGTCCAATTAATGATCAATTGGTTGTTATTTCTCAAGTTCCTGACAGTCCCCACTGGTCTCTCCGTGTCCTTCAATTCTCAAATCCTAGTAAAAGATTCTCCACTGTTGTTTTGAATCCGGAGTTTTGATATTAGGAGTGGATATGCTCTTTGAAGGATGGTGAGGTCTAGACACGGAAGACACCGATGGTCCAGGACTTGATGTGGTAGCCTCTTTTTGTGGTCATGTCTTCCGATTATCTCTGTATGAAGTGGAATGTTCCTTTTCTGCTCTTGCAATCAGGTCTCCAAAGAATGTTTTCCTTCCCAAATCTACGCTCTTCTTTTCCTTATTACGACCCGTCTTTCCTGTAGTTAGTAGAGTGGGGGGGGGGTGTCTATAGATGTTGATGTTGTCCTACTAGCACACATGGGCCCTATGCATATCAATTCATCCTATAAGTGCTTCAGTTTCTACAGCAGTGAGCCCGCTCAAACTTGTTAGAGCGATGCGCAGGTTCTTACCTCTTGTCTTACCGCCCAACGATTGTATAGCTGAAGACACCCTAAAAAAACCAAAAATTAAATTCCTAAGTGTTCCAGCAAGGCATTGGTGAGCCCTCTCAAGCTTGTTGGAGCGATGCGCAGGTTCTTACCTCTCGTCTTACCGCCTAGCAATTGCAGCACTGGAATCACTCTAAACAAAAGACAAAATGCTCAGAAATTCAACTTCGTAAGTATCCCATCAAGACATTGGTGAGACTGTTCAAGCCTGTTAGAGCATTGCGCAGGTTCTTACCTCTCATATTACTGTCCAACAATTATACCACTGGAGATACTCTATAAAAAAACACACGAAAATTGCACTTCTAAGAAACAACTCTGATTGATTTGATTGTCACTACCATCCTAGACAATGGCGCCAAAATGTTGGACTATATAAATCACTTATTAATGACTGAACAACATGCATTTAATTATCAATCCAGGGACGTCTGTTATTCCAATGATAGTAACATTGTCTGTGCCGATACATTAACCAGAAGCAGTCTCAAAGAAAAGAAATCTTTGCTGAAGTAAAATGCTGGAAATAAATCACTCATGCAGAAATAAAAGAATCCACAAGATTGAAATCACACTTCAATTGATTTGTTAGCTTGCCACACAATAAGTACCCAGATGGTGTCTTTATTAATCATATGTGTAACATCATATAAAGTATAGAAATCGAAGTAGATATATTCTCAGCTGAACAGTAGCAACAACACTCTAACGATACATAAAATTAAATCCAATTACATAAACGCACAGCTATTGTAACCACTGCAATCCCTGCTAATAAGGAGGGCCCTTCCTCCCTAGCAGGCTGCAGGTAGAAAAGAAACTTTAACTAAACTTAAATGGAATCACACATGTAACAACAACAACAATATGATTTGTATTAATCTGAACACAATTATAGAGGCAAAACAACTCCGTTCTTCACTAACCTCTTGACCTATAGGGTCGAGAGATGTATAGTTGTTACATCAGAAAATTTAGGAATAGATTATTCATGAGAATATTTTGATTCACATGCGGATCGAAATAAAACTCATGCAGTTATAACCACTCCCTAATAAAGTTCTGATTAGGAATTAAAAGATTACAATCGGAATTGGCCTTAGACTATTATCCCGAAAATATAATGTTGATAATTCCAACAACTATCATAACAAACATAGTGGTAGTGCAACCGCCAAGGAAAAGATAAACAACAATATATACAAGAGCAGTCAATGGTACAACTATATCAATGATTCACCAACTATTCTATAACAACATGGTGTAACAACAAATTGCTGGCGAGTCTATAACAGCATGGTGTAACAACATCGCTTTGTTGTAACAACACCATCTGAATTGATTCTATGAATTCCATGTTCCAAATATTTGACATTTGAAGGGACAAAAAAAGACCATGGATATTTCTCCAAAAATTCACCATCAGTCAGTCATAAAAAGGTATAATAGATCATAATAATTGGTGAATTGGAAAAATAACAAAATCAAGGTGAAACAACACAAGTTAGGGTAAAAAGGTAGGAAAAAGGGTAAAGATAATCCCATAAGTTAAGGTTACGAAGTAAGATAAGGGATATAAGTGTAGGAAAAAATGTGCAAAACTAGCACCCAATAACCACCATTTGCTGCAGGAGCACTTGCATCAGGAGAAAGAACACTTGCACCTTTGCAAAGTGGTCTTGATCTCTTGACATTTAGAGCCCCATGCACTATTCTGGAGATGCATAAGGAGGGGGAAGACTTGTACCAGCACTGATATAACCATAGAGGACCAGCCATCATCATCAGTAGTTGGGGAAGTCATCACATCGGGGGAAGAAACCCTTGTAGCAGTACAAGATGTTCCCAAGCTTTATCAAGGTATGCAAATGTTTCCACTTTCTGTTATTTCAACACATCTTATGAAGGGTTGTGGGAATATGCCATTGCATGACCAAGGGTCAAATCATATTGCTGATTTGGAGCAGAATACTATCGCTACGCTAAGTAGCCTTGAGTTGTTCAAGAAGGGGATAAACAATCATCCTAGTTATTCATTATTGAGATGCACACAACTCCACGGGTTGGAGTGTGGATTCCTAGAGGATAGGATGAACATTGTCCTAAACAACCCAATGCAGAACTATATGTTCAGCATTAGGCATGGGCATGAGACAACAAAAACACCATTATGGAGATCATCAAAGTTGTCATTGAGTAGCAGTGATGAGTTGAGGGCCCAACTATTATTAGAGAATTCTGATGACCATTACACTTGTGTGACATTGCATGAGCAGATGATTGATGAGAGACATCTTATCTTTCAACATTGTGATGGATCTTTCTTGATGAGCATTATACAGCTCTATGAGAAGACTTTGCCTTCAACATACTTTGATCCTTATGGATTCAATATGGTCATTGGTGAGTGGTATTCACTTAGAGATCTCCAAGAGGTTGCATTTCAACATCCCATGAAATGCCAAGATGGAAATCTGATTTGGGAGGATGATGTTCTCCATTGGAGGAGTGCCAAGAAGGAGCATGGTAGGAGACACCCACATTTGGATGAAGGGGTGTGGATGGTAAGCAAGAGGTCACGAGTCACCTTCATATCTATGACATAGGGCAATAGGATGCATGGTTATGTTGGCTACTCTTGAAAGAGTTTGGCCATCATGTGACATATCCTTATTCTAAGGGTGTGTTGGGGGGTGTAACTTGGCTTGGCACTTGCATCATATGGCAGCAAGAATTTTGGGTACATTGTGTTGATATGACATTCTTCATGTCAATCATCATATTTTCACTTCATAATTTGTTTGATGGAGGTGTGAGGTGGCAGCAAGAGCTATTTTTTCTTTGGCTACTCTTGGGAGAGTGTGGGCAGAATTTCTCCCATACTTGGCATGATATTTCAGAAGAAAGGGATGGCACAATCAAAGTGAAAATAGGCTACCCTTCAGTATTGGAGGATTAGGAGGTACTTCCACATAGGAAGAAATATCCCACACATAACAGCATTATGGTGGATGACTTTGGCATATGGCATGTCAAAGAATGGAGTCATGGAATGGCAAGAGCCTTATCACTAAGGCTAACATCATTGTCACTTGGGAGTATGTTTCTATTGATGGAGTGTTCCAAGGGGAGTATGCATCCCTTCCTTTTGCAGACCTTTATGAGAAGATTCTCATGGGAGGGCTCATCTAAGAACCTCACTTTTAGCCTACTCACTATGCATGGTAAGAAATGTATTTCTGTACTTATTGATTAGTTCATAAAGTATTTGCATCTTCTCACCATCTATGTATAGTGCATTTCTCCACAAGAGGGAAAGATTATGTTTGGGTTTCATGGTCATTCTAGGATCGAAATTTGTGATGGAGATAACCATTCTTTGCATGACCTTGGGCAAGTATGGTGTTATTTGTATTATGCTCAGGTGATATATAATATCATTTACTACCTCATAGTAGATGAGAAAACATGCACATCTAGCAACTTGTTGGGAGACAAATTGCACATGATGTTCTAAAACAATAGTTGGTAAAACTACATTGTATCCACTAGAGAAACCATTGGTATCATCCAAACTTGCACATAACCTTCAAAAATTTTCTGATTTGGATATCATATGGTGATGATGTACCATTCACTTTGCATGGGATGGTTTGGGCCAACATGAGTCATGACTCTAGAGTGAGGATCTTTGAAGATCCAATATTCTTCTTGCCTCTTGAGGGCAACATCATTACAACCCAAAATCAATAGCTACTCTACACTTATCATGAGTAGAGAGAGAGATAGTGTGGGGTAAGCCATTTTGTCTACCATGTTCAGCTATGAAACCCACCTACATTGCATGAGCCAAAGGTGGAGGAGACTTTTCATGAGTTACCATTTTGGAGGGTGGCTCATTTTGTATGGATGATAGCTTGGGGATGGGAGGTTCACATGGGAATGATAGTTCCCAACATATTTCAGATTCCATGCCTCAAGAAGGCCTCTATACTACACATTGTTGCCTCCATGGGTGTTTTACTTCTACATGTTGATAGCTATTTGGGATGGCTACCAAAAGCTAACTTACTTACTTGGGGGGAGGGGGGGGACTTGGAGATTTATTGATAAGACAACATCTTGTTCCTTAGAAGATTTTATCATATAAGTATGATATAGGAGGAGGAGAGGAGGCTCTTCAGTTCTATCTTTGCAATTTCTTGAGGAAAAGAAAAATTTGGGAGGGGAGGACTGTAATATTCCTAAATTAGCATGCAGCTAATTGGAATATCAATTTTGCTCTTGACATTTAGTTAGATGAATAAATGGGTAGGTAGGCCCATAAATCTCTTAAGTAGGCATAAAATCCCTCTTAATGTGAAAAGGGACCATATTCATAGCTAGATAAAGCACCCTCATGTGTGAACAAGGGCTAATGCATGTGGACAAGGTCAAGTTTGACCAAGTCAACAGTGCTAGTATGGGAGGAGTGGATCATCAACAGAGACACCGTAGTGTGAATGGGAGGAAGATTCCATGATGGTGGAAACCCTAATGAGTGGGATCCAAGGTGAGAAGGCTCACATTTTTTATAAGGAGGGAAAGGCAACCATAGTGAGGCATTTTATTGATTATTGATTTTAGGGTCTGCATGACTATTTTCATTCTTCAGCTGTTTAGTTGAGATTGTTGTGTTGTTTAGCACAGGCTGTTCCTGAGTGGGAATCCCATGTCCTTCCTTGAGAGGCCTCTTGGGGGAGCATTGTACCATCATTTCTACTAACAGGCTTAAGGCCAAGCTTCATTCTCCATCTACTGTGCAGTTTCGGTAGAGTATTGTGTTGTGTTTCAGGGTGTTGCAGTGGAGGGTTGAGAAACCCACTTCCGGAGCTAGTTTTTCAGAGGAGGAAGCATTATTCTCTTTGGGAGGTCAGAAAGGGAGGTTATTGAGCTTTATTTCACATCTTGGCACTGGAAAACATATTCCCATCTTCTACAATGCAGTATCCCTCTTTGACTGTGTTATTTCAGTGAGCATTTGTAGTGGGGGTTTCAGTGCTTGATTTGGAGGGTGAGATCTTTAGTGTTAGGATCAGCCTTTCACTTGAAGGATCTATTGGAGGAGATATATTTATTATGTGTATTATCTACAGCCATATTCATCCAGTTATTCAGTAGCAGCTGCTATTCAGCCCTAGGGTTGCATTCCGACATTTTGGTATTTTTGTATATTTCAGGAAATCCTTCCCGGGTTGTCTTGAAAATGTGTTTGGGAGCATAGATCTCCATTCCAGGCATTATTTGAGCCCTATAACTTAATATCTATGTATTGAAATTTTATAATAGTAGCTATATCTAAAAAAATTGCGTTGTCATAGCCTTGGGTATTTTTTGTGTAGCATTGTTCTTTATATTTCATGTACATGTTCTCATGAGGCTTGTTTTGCCAATGTTGAGCGACTATTTCCTCAAGAAATTGTATACATTTTGCTACTATGATCTTAATGTGAAGGCTATATGAGCTTCTTACATTACATGTGTTTATTTTTCACTGCTATTTCCATTATTGTGTTCATGTATTGATGCTTTCCCATTTGGGAATATTACAAAAACCAAACAAGTCATTGATGAGGTTAAGTATGTCACTACTCAAAGGGAGTCTCATAAGGCCAAAGTCATGCTAGATGAAATACTTGAAAGGTATAGCTTACTTTATTATTAAGAATAATAGTTACCAAGACATAGACCTAGAACTAGAGGGTTGAAAAGAGCTCTAGCTCGAGAAAGGCAAAGGGAAGCTGAGATTGCTGATCAACTAACCCTAAATGTGTAGCTTACTATAGATATAAATAAGAACATGGAGCCATGGATTGATAGATCCAATCAACACTTAGAGAAGCTGATAGCAAAGGAAAATAAGGATAATGACTTTTTGAGGAGGAAAATCAAACATCAGGCATGGAAGGACAAAATTGCATTGGCCAAGCTCAAAAGAGCCAATGCCAAAATTGAAGCTCTCACTCATCAAAAGGGGAAGCACAGGTTGGAAATACATGTTGAGGCTTCACTCTAAGCCTAACCACCTCAACACCCTTTCCCCAATTTTTGAGGCAAGTTGCAACATTGTTGTCAAAGCTGTACATGACTGTGTTTTTTTTGCAAATGAAAATATCAGAAAAATGGTCATAAGTGCAACGCCCTTGGCATTTCGCTTGAGTTTGGGGCACTTTTTGAGAGAAAGAAAAACACCATGAGATTTGTAATTATATATACATCTATAAAAACCACTTTTTTAGGCTTGATTTGCAGTTTTAGGAGGTGAAAAAGGAAAAAAACCACAAAAAAACATGTTTATGCCCTTGTCTTTCCCTAGGCGCTGCACTTATACCAGTATTGGAAGATTGCATTTTTGAGGGGTCAAATGAGTACCATTTTCCAAATGAAGGAATGTTCAGAAAGTGGTCATGATAATATTTCAAACAAGCTATCCTGGGCCCAATTTGGACACCCGAAAGCCCTCCAAAAGTGGCCTTGAACATTGACGATGCTTATGACAGAAAAATGGTGCTTATGCCAGTTTACTCATTTTTTTTTGTTTTTCACTATAATTTTTGGTTTTACCTCAATAAATGATTTTAATATCAATGTAATTCGTCATGGTAAATGTAATTATGTAAAATATAAGTTACCTAGGGGCAGATTCAATGGGTAAACTTGTCCTTTAGTCAAAGATGAGTCAGTTTGAATGTAATGAGGAATGAGTCACTTGGACCATCTTACACTTCAGCTATGAGTTTAGATTTTTGTGGATTCCTTCCTCACCTCATGGATTTGACCCTTGAGGATGAGTGAAGGTTGTTTTTATGTATATATCTTCCCTTTCTTCACTCTTAGCAAGGGTTGGAATTAGTTTGTATATTTTTCTTATTGATCAAGGAACTATTGTACTCAGTTTGGCCAGCTAATAAAGAGGATTTGCAGCTATTTTATGGGATACTTGTGGTATTTATGTTTATCATTATATTTTCTTTAGTTTCATATTTTAGAATGTATTGGGTTTATTTTCACTTCATTTCTATGGTATGATCTCTTTTAAGTTTTGATATTCAGAATACATGCTTGCACATGCTCTGTTTTGGGGAATTGATCATAGTTTGTCCATTTTCTTCTGTCTAAGATGAATAAATATCCCATGCTCTTCTTAGATTCTTTTCAGTCTCAACACCATTCGATCACAATCCTATTCAAGTGATAAGCCTTGTACCTACCCTGCCTCATTGATCCCTGCAACCCTATCTCATTTTCCCTGACCTAATTTCTTCATCCAGTGATAACCCAACCAAATCAAATCAAAACAACCCTTGCACTCAATATCTAGCCTAAAAACCCTAATTACTCTAGCCCTCCTAGTTGTGACCTTTTTGGAGAGAGCCCTCTCCGACTTGATAGGGCTAGCTATCAAGTCAAAAGCTTGGTTTGTAGTTACCTCTGTTGGGATTCCTTCCTCAGCCTTAGCAATATGGTAGAGTGATAACATAAGGCTATGGTAGAAAACTAGATAGAGAAGAATATAAAGGTATTGAAGATATACAATGGTGGGGATTTATGTAATAAGGAATTTGAATAATTTTGTAAGAAGTGTGGTATAGCACGACAGAAGAATACTCCATACACACCTCAACAAAACAGAGTTGCAGAAAGAATGAACAAGACACTGATGGAAAAGGGAAGAAGCATGCTCAATGGTATCAGGTTAGGACATGAACTATGGGCAGAGGCAATGGAGACTGCATGCTACCTGGTTAACATATCACCTTCATCGGCGTTGGAGGATAAGACTCCACATGAGGTATGGACTAGTAATAAACCTTGTCTTTCACATCTGAGGGTATTTGGTTGTGATGCATATGTACATGTTCCAAAGGAGAAAAGAACCAAGTTGGTTAGTAAATATGAAAGGTGCATCTTTATTGGGTATAATGATTTTTGAAGAGGTTATAATCTTTGGAACCCAAAACAAGGAATGTTGTGTACAACCGAGATATTGTGTTTAGAGAGGTGAAATATGTTATTAACCATGAATTAATACTAAGGGAACCTGAGAAGGTAGAGTTTAAGCTAAAGGATGATGAATCAAAATCGACATCAAAACAAGATTCAAAAGAGGAAGAGCGACAAACTCCAACTTTGAGAAGATTAGTTCAATAAAGAAGGCAATCATAAAGGTATAGCCCATCTGCTTTTTGTTAAATGTTTTCTTTATATATCACTGATGATGATCCCATAACTGTCAGGGAGGCAGTGGTTTCAGAGGATGGAAAACTCTAGAAGGAGGCCATGGTTGATGAAATGGCATCCTTGCGCAAAAAAGAGGCATGGGATCTGGTGGAGTTGTCAGCTGGAAGGAAACCCATTGGAAGAAAATGGGTGTTTAAGAAGAATATGAATGCAGAAGGCAAGGTGGAGAAATACAAAGCTCGATTGGTAGAAAAAAGTTATTTCCAGGTGTTGGGAATTTATTTTGGTGATATTTTTTCTCTTTTTGCCAAGGCAACTTCTATTAGATTACTTTTATTTGTCGTTGTGCATTTGATTTTGAGGTATAACAGATGGATGTGAAGATAACATTTCTTCACGGGGATCTAGAAGAGGATATCTACATGAAGTAACCTGAAGGATTTGTAGTGAAGGGTAAGAAATAACTAGTATACAGGTTAAAAAATTCTTTGTATTGGTTAAAAAAGTCACCAAGGATGTATAAAAAATTTGATACATATATATGGGGACTTGGCTTCACCAGAAGAAAAGAAGATCATTGTGTGTATTTTAAATTGATTTGTGACCATGTTATTTATTTGGTCTTGTATGTGGATGATATGTTGTTGGTTAGAAATGACAAAGAAATTATCCAGCATTTGAAGACCCAATTGTCCTCCAAATTTGACATGAAGGATATTAGTGCTACAAACTATATTTTGGGAATGGAAATTAAACGAGATCGGGCAAAGAGGATGATTTGGTTAAACCAGAGGAAGTATGTTGAGACAATATTACAGAGGTTCGATATGAAGGATAGTAAACTAGTGAAGGTTCCTATTCCTATAAGTGTAAAGTTATCTGCTGAATAATGTCCCAAGACACAAGAATAAGGAGAGGACATGTCCCGTGTTCCATATGCAAGTGCATTGGGTAGCCTGATGTATGCAATGGTATGTACTAGACCAAAAATTTCACATGCAATGGGATAATTGAGCAGGTTTATGTCAAAAC
The DNA here is from genome assembly GCA_034641835.2 of Pinus albicaulis. NCBI lineage: Eukaryota > Viridiplantae > Streptophyta > Pinopsida > Pinales > Pinaceae > Pinus > Pinus albicaulis. The sequence continues at coordinate 550,104,511 of CM076577.1, read as the reverse complement.
GAGGGAAGGAGCATTGGACAACAATGAAGCGGATTTTTAGGTATTTGCGTGGCACTATTGATTATGGTTTGTCCTACCAGGTAAGACTATGTTTGGACAGAGTTATGGATATTCGTGGCTTTGTTGATGCAGCAGGGTTGGTGATCTATATCAAAGAAGATATAAAAGTGAGTATGTGTTTAACCTATTTGGAGGAATAGTTAGTTGGATGAGCAAAAGAAAACCTGTAGTGTCTCTTTCAACTACAGATGTTGAATACATGTCAACCACTCATGCAAGTAAGGAAGCAGTTTGGTTGCAGAGATTGTGTTCAAGTATGAGGTTGGTGAAACAAGCTATAATGATAGCCTATGATAGCCAAAGTGTAATTTTCTTAGCTAAGAACCCTTCTTATCATTCAATGACAAAACACATTGATGTTAAATGTCACTTTCTGAGAGACATGGTTAAGGATAAAAAGGTGTTGTTGGTAAAGGTGGGCACTTTGAAGAATCTTTCAGATGCATTGACGAAGTCTGTGAGAACTAAAAAGTTATCTTGGTGTAGAGAAACAATGGGCATTACAGAACTAGACCAATGAAAAATCTCTCTTGTGGTCCACCGTGGAAAGAAAAAAAAAAAGTGGGAGAATGTTGGGTGTGTGTTATATTATTTCCACGACTAGCCTCACACGCGAAGTGGGAGATAAGAGGGGGGGGAGAACCGCCACCCCTTCGTTGCACTAGGCACAACATGGGGGTCACATGGGGGGTGCAACCTCCCCTATCAGGGGGTTTGCAGGGGGAAATAGCCCCCCTACACGAGTTCTGGGGTAGCGCCCCGGGAAAAAAAAATTGAACCCTATATTAGGTGGACGAACCTACATATGGTTTTGTGCATGGGTTTAGCACATGGTTTTTGGCATGATGGTTTTATGTGCATGGTATTTTGTAGATCTGGTCAAGGGAACTATGATTATTTTCTAATCCAGGGTTAATGGATTATGGTTTATGAATGCTTGACATGTATATATATGTGTTGTAACATTGAAAGGAATATAATGAAAAATCAATCTGGTAGTCCCGGTTTTGGGATCCAGGGGAAAATATATGTGTATATATGTTTTTTTTTTTATGCTCTTGCTATATCTTATTTTCTGTTATAAGAGTTCATTCGCAGATAATTTTTGTATATGGTTAAAACCTACAAAAATATCACCATATATTTTACATATTGTATGTTATGGACTAGGGAGATTTTTCAATGTTTCTAAACTTTGAGATAAATATCTATCCTTAAAATTTTCCCTAAATAGAATCTAACTTAACATTAGGACCTTGTTGAAGAACCCCAATTTCGACACCATTTTATTACATATTCTACCCTTTTCCAACACTTTTCGTCATTTGTGTGCTTAAAATAAATTTTGGAAAAAGGCATTTACTAGTTCATGTTTTGTCACTTTTTATTAACTATTCGGTAATAATTAGAGTCATTTTATACTTACCATGAATGGGTAGTTGCTACAATTCCCTTACAACACATGTAAGATGGAAATCCTACAACATAACTATAAATGAGTTGTGGGAAAACTACAAGAATCCCACAACCAGTTATTAGTAAGCCATATGAACCTTGTAGCACATCCATCATTTAGTGGGACTCAAGGAAATGGTCATTATCACCAAGCATAAACCAAAGGCGATGTGACTCCAACTACTTCAACATGGGTCCATGGAAACGTTAATGACAAAAGGACTGTAAAATATGCCCAAATATCATGGGAAATATTTCTAAGGCGACATATGGGTTCTAAAGTATAAATGGATATTTACTTGCACATCATAAAACATATACATCCAGATATCAATCACAAGCTCTCGAATCTTATCTTATGTAATGGCTAAGTCAAATGTTAATCTAGTCAAGGAGATTGAACCCATTTTGGAAAATGATAAATAGTTCTTCTTAAGACCACCTATGTAAGATTCATATAACTTGGTTTAGTTTGAGGGGGTGGGAATAGCAGGTGGTGATATTATATAAAAAAGTGATCCATCTTAAATGAAATATATATAGAGAAAGAAAAAGTGTTATTGCAACAATATTACTCTGTAATTGAGATAGTTACTTAATATAAATACTTACCCAAGATTTCTGATAATATTTTGACGTAAGTATGTATTTGATTACGTAGCCCCTGCATTTCTCTTTTAGTGCCTAGTTTAAAGAGGCAAGGCCCTCTCCCAAAATAATACTATTATAATATTGAGTAGATTTCAAAGAATACTTCATAAATTATTTTGAAATTATGGCTACAGAATTATTCCTATAGGTTTCATCCATTATAATTCTCCCTCAACATTTATTTTATTTTTAAACTAAATATCTCACTCAATATTTAAGTAATACATCTAGAATTTCATATTTATCGAACTTTGCTCCCAATTCATTCAGTGGGATAAAATAGTTGATTATTATTACTTATAATACATTTCCTTTGTGAGGTTAATTAGTAACTTTTATATCTCTTATAAGGTATGCTAATTTGCATAGTAAGTTTTATTTTCAATTACTTTAAGAAATTGTTTATGCTCCACGTGATTGTGGAGAGAAACCTAAATTCATTTAATGAACATAACATTACTATAATTTGAGTAGCAGTGTCTGATAATTTTTCGTGGTAGAAATTCCTTTCTCGCTAGTATGATTTATTTTTTCCAGAATTATTTTCTTTCATACAATTGTGATTTTGGATTTAGAGTGAGTAATTCCAATTCTTGTAAGTGTGGGAAATTTTGATTCCTACAAGTTTGGGAGATTTAATTCTTGCAAGTGTTATTTTAGCTTTCATATAAGTGATTTCAATTACTGCGATTGTTTGTTTCTAGCGAAGGTGTGAGATTTATTTCTAACAAGGCGTAAAATTTATAGCAAAGAGTGATTCCTAGAGACTCCTTTTAGCATCTTTACCAAACTTGGAATACATTTGTACTCTATTTATGATTGTCATAAATACAACTGCAAAACCAGATCATTGTATGAGTACCTATTCCCAGCATATATAGTGCACAATAGTTTGCAAGTTTTATGTTTTATACGAGAACTAGGTTGAAAATTAAATCCACACTCCTTCTAGCTACCTCTTTGAGAAATTAGAAGAGTAATTAAAGGTCCCATCACTCTTAGCACCATTGTCAAAGAGTTACCAAATGTGCAATAATATTCTTACATGCTTTGAGTTTTTAAGAGAAAATATATTAGGTCATAAGGAGGAGTAATATATCATAAGATTCACTAGGATACACTTGTTATATACAAGAATATGTTGTGAATCTCTTACTCTATTAAAATAAAATATATATATCCTCACTAGTTAAAATTAGGATAGATCAAAACAAAAATATTCCATTGTATTTTTAGCATAGAACATGGTATGGGGACTTGAGTGCATTTAAATTAAGTTATATAGATGCATGAATCAAGTTATTAAATATTATGGCGTGGTGCAGTAAGAGCCACTCACAATATTGTTGAAAATTGTAACTAGGTTCGTTCTTAATTATGATGCAATTGTAATCATGACATTGTATATTATTTATAAAATAAGAAAAATAAAGAAAAAAAAATTGTATTCTATTTTGGAGTATGGGTTTCATACTCAAGGTTGAATCAAAAGCATGTTCTTCATGCTTTTAGGTCTTCTAGGTCTTTCTAGGACAAAGAATAATATTGTTCATCTTTCATCGTCCCATTTGGAATCATTGTGATGAATAAAAATATTTATTTTTTCAAGAAAAATCCCTGGATAACCCCAAGACCAAGTCAACCCAAGGAGCAAATCAAGTCAGCCTTAAGGGAGGGAATTCGACCCTGAAGAAAGGTTACATAAAGGAGTGATGCTCGACTCATTTGGACACTCATCTCAAGCAAGTTTGATTTACAATAGCGAAGGTGAAGAAGAATAGTTGGGAGGACGAAGAAGAGGAGAAGAAGTTGAAGTTTGTTAAAGAATCTCTTGCCTTGTCTCACTAGGGTTTGTGAAGCTACCAGTTGTAGGAGACCAAAATTTTGAAGAAGTTGCAGGAGGTTGAAATTGTAGGGGCGAAATTCTGTTGCAAGGGACGAATTTATAGCATCACAGAAGAAATATCAAATTTTTGGAAGTTGTCTCAAGGAATATATTGTTGGTGGCTAGCTTTGGCTTGGATGGTTTGTCGTCGTTGGTATTTGGATCTAGAAATTTTTTTTTGTAAGCATATTCTAATGAAGAAGAGAATAATTTTCTGGGTTTTCCCCTTGGAGGGGTTTTTCCCTGGCTTGGAGACTACATCTTGTGTACTTTGTCTCTTGTGATCTTTATTGTTTCAGTAATTTATAGATGAATAGAACTAAAGAAGTAATTAAAAACCAAAAAATATCACAAGTAATTATCAAGACAAGGATAATCATTTATAAGTTTCAAGTCTCCATATTTTCCAACATGGTATCAAAGTTAAGCTTTAAGAAGGAGATTAAAGATCACAGTCTAGTTGGCACTATGAAAATGGTTATGGGAAATGGTTTTAAGTTTCTTGGAAATCTCGCTACACCCATAAAGAATTACATATTGAAGATCATATCCAAGATAGAAAAGAAAGCAGTGAAAGGAAGTGTGTTCTCTTCTTTATCCAACACCTACAAAGACGAGAATACATGGGTTATTGATAATGGTGCCTTTAGACATATGATAGGAGAATGCAATCAAATCAAAACCCTATCTAAGGGTAACTCATCTCATTCAATCAAACTTGGAGACAACAATATCTATCAAGTTAACAGAATTGGCTACATCATTGGAGCTCGATTCAAGTGGAATCATTCACCTCAACAACATATTATATGTTCCAGGTTTGAAGAAAAACTTACATTCTATTTCTTGTCTAGAGGATAAGGGTGCTAGATTTTCTTTTTTTAATGGCAAGGTTTTGGTTTGGGGTAAGGGATCAAGTATTGATAATGATTGGGTAATTGGGATTCGTGAGGGGAAATTGTATATACTCTTTACACCTCTATCTAAATCCCTAGTCCACTTGGAAGTGAGTCCTTCTGAACTTTGGCATAGAAGGTATGGGCACCTTCATTTTAAGGTTTTTCCATATCTAAGTCAAATGGTCAATGGAATCCCCAAATTGAAGGAAGAGCATGAAGGGACTTGTAAGGGATGTTATCTAAGCAAGAACATAAATAAACCATTTGCAAGTAGTGACACCAAAATAACGAAATTTTAGATCTCATACACTTGGATGTATGTCGACCTATGGCAGTCAAGTCTCTTGGTGGACATTAGTATTATGTAACCTTGATTGATGATTAATTGAGGAAGAATTGGTTATATCTTCTCAAGAATAAGGATGAGGTATTCAAAAAGTTTCAAGAGTTCAAGAATGAGGTGGAAAACCTAATCGAGAGAAAGATCAAAACTTTGAGGTATGATCATGGTGGAGAATACACCTCCAAGGAATTAATAACTTTCTACAATGAAGCATGGATTAAGATGGACCTCATTGTTCCTTATAATCCTAAACAAAATGGCGTGGAAAAAAGGAAGAATCGAAGTATTGATGACTGTGTTAGGGATATGTCACATGATCAAGATCTCCCTCAATTGCTATAGGGAGAGGCATGCATGACAACCATTTACCTAAAAAATTGAATTCCTCACAAGATTCTCAACAATATGACTCTGAAAGATGCATTTACAGTAAAGAAAACAAATGTGGATAATCTTCAAATATTTGGATTTCCTATATATATTCAATACCCAAGGAAAACAGAAAGAAGTTGGATCCTACCAGTCTAAGGGGCATATTTTTCAAGTATAGTTATGCTTCATCAAAGGCATACACAATCTATAGTAAGGAGGATCATCGAATTGAAGAAAGCAGGGATTTCATATTTGATGAGAGCATAGCTTACTAAGAAATCAAATGATTTTTCAATTAACTCTGATGAAGAAGATATACTTATCTTTGAAGATATCTCTAGGGACAATGATGGTCAAGATCAGACATCCACTCAAGAGAATGTTGAAGGTTCTTGTGAACATATACAACAAGAAATTATCCAAGAAAATCGGAAGAGTCGTGTTTGGCTGAAAACTACTCTTCAAGAAGTAGAAGGACATACAACATCAAGGACCTTTAGGGAAAGTAAAATATTGAAAAGGTATTCAGGATATGTTGCATACATGACAATGATTATTAATTAGAACCTTTCTCCTATGAAGATGCAACTAAACATAAAGAGTGGAGGAATGGTATGCAAAAATAATATCAGTCCATAATGAAGAGTGATGTATGGGAGATTGTCGCTAAGCCAAGTGACAAGTATATAGTCACTTCAAAGTGGATTTACAAGATAAAGCAAGTTTCAAATAAGAGCATAGACAAATACAAATAAAGATTTGTAGCAAGGGGATTCTCATAAAAGGAAGGAATTGATTATGAGGAAAACTTTGCTCCCACGACTAGGTATACAATAATAAGATCATTTGTTTCGTTGGTTGCTACTATGGGATGGGACATCCATCAAATGGATGTCAAGAAAAATTTCCTAAATGGGACCATTGATGAGGAGGTTTACATTGGGTAGCCTCAATGATTTGAAAAAACCATAGGGATACCCATGTCTAAAGATTGAAAAAGGCTTTATATGGCTTAAATCAAGCACCTAGAGCTTGGTATGCAAGAATGGATGCATACCTATTAAGACTTGGTTTTACCAAGAGTACTGTATATATTAACCTATTGTTACACAACATTTTTTCACCATCCTTGCAATCCCCATCCCACACATTGGAGGACCATTTCTGTGACTAATAAGAAGTGGCATACCTTGAAAAGACCATTATTGCATCCCTTGCCATGAGGACAACATTCCTTCTCTTGAAAATTCCTTGAGCAGACCATCAGAAACACATATTTTTGGGTTGGTACTGGTAGACTGTTATGCCCTCGCGTCAATGAGGAATATTAACACTAGGCCCCTCGCCCATTGGCGCTCTGTCCCAGTGAGCTACCTGCGCCAAGTTGTTTTTGGAATGTTTTTTAAACATAAAGGTGAAGTTTCCATGCTAACAACTTCGTGGGCGAGTTAGCCTAGGTGCTTCAACTGAATAACCACGAACACCCTCCTTTGGCCTCTTGTTTCCACCTTTTGGGGGAACCTCCCAAAAGATAAAGCCTCCCTTCCACCATTGTAGGGATCCCAACCTCCTCCTCTCCCTCTGTAAATAAATATATCTCCCATTGATACACTATCTGAACAATTATAGTTGAATGGTTGAATAGAATTGCTGAAAATTTTCCTAGGGAGATAGAGCAAAGAAAGAAACCTTTGTCGAGAGAGAGCTTAGGCTTGTATCCTCGCCTCGTCCCAATTCCCCGACGATCCTTCGAGACACGCTTCAACTGAAACCTATGAAGGAGGCTACGATGTCAAGGCTCCGGTTGTAATCTCTTTCTTCTATTTATATATACATGACTAATGTCTGGTTCCCATATTGTGTTAATATGGTTTATTTTACGCAATGTGTTTAGTCTTCCTTGACTGATTAGCTAGTTACAAATGCAATTATTGTCTTGTATGCTGCTCTTGTCTTTGATCTTTGTGTAGGAATCCAAGTACCATCACTGAAGGACCACGACCTATCAAGGTAGAGATCAAGAGGCCTCCACTACTACAACTACGACAATCACGTTGGACTCCAGGTAGGACAATCTATCCCAACCTATTTAATTCGTTAACTAGGAACCTACACATTAGCTTGTTCCCTTGTTGCTAGAACTACTCTAGGGCTCGAGGGATCGTCTCTGCCCGCAGAGAGGATTTACCTTTCCAATAAGTTGGCGACTCCACTAGAGATCAATGTGAGTTGTCTCGTTGCTCATTGGGAATTTTCCTTGTCGAGTCGAATTCAGTCGTTTGATGGCTTGCCTGTCTTTTTTGGCTCTCTTGATTGTTTGGATTCCTCTTGTTCAACTCCAGAGTGTCAAGATTGACCTCTTCTCACTAGTTTTTCCCTTTTCCAATAGTTTTCCGGCTTGGTGCAGGTTTACTTTAAACAGTCGCGCCAATTGGTGCTTGTTGCTTTTGTTGTAGTAGCACCAACCCCTGTTTGGCACGGATTACTGCTTCGAATCCTGTAGGATTTGGTTTGACCTTCCTCCTGAGTTTTTGGTTAGTTGTGCTTGACTCTAGGTTTTTTCTTTGATTTGGAATTGGTATTTTGGAATTTTTTTAACTGTTTTTAGCTTTTTCTTCTTAGTTGTTTGTCCATTCTCTCACTGGTGTAGTTCATAGCCCTAGGGTTTCTAGGTGTCTTTCGCTCGTTGAGCCTTTTGATTGAAATTTGAGTCTTTGTGGTTGTTGTCAGTTCGATTCCCTGATAAATTGAGTTAGCCTTTCTTGATCCTTTGTGTTTTGGTTTGTTGAATGATTACTTTCATTTTTGTTTGACTCTCCAGTTTTTCACTTCGAGCATAGATCACATTGCTCGTTTGGGTCATTTTGAAAGCTTTCTATTTGTTTGAAAGAGTGCATCATCAGTTTGAGTGCGTTTTTATTTCTGTATTTTTTTTGGATTATTCGTTTCAGATATTTACATTTTTAGTGCTCAAAACTAGTGTTCTATTTTCTTTTTAATGTAATTAGTGCATTATGTGCTTCATTCATTCAAAAAACAAAAAAAATCATTCTTTCGTTTGCATTGGAAATGAAAGTTTCTTTTGCATAACTAGCTCTTGATGAACTAGGAAAGAGTTTAATTTTTTCATTTGGTTGTATTATATGCATTAGTGGACTTCTTCATCTCGTTTCATTGTTTGCTACTTTCTGAAAGATCTCTAGCCTTCTCTTAATTAGCATTCATCGAACGGAAAATGGTGTTATTTTGCAAATAGCATGCATTTAGGAAATTCTAGATCTAATTAGGTAAGGCCTTGAAACTGAAACATTAATTGAAGGTCAACTTAAAAATTAATTTAATCAATCTAAGGAAGCATTTGAACCTAACCCAAATTTTTTTAGAGGTCTAGGCTAGTGACGTGTTCTAGCATCGTTAAATCTAGTAGCTGTCGTTCGCCGCCTGGCTTTAGACAACACTAGCACAGACTTGTGCTCCCCATACCGTCGCATATATAAAGGGAGACCCTCATAGGTTTAAACCCTTTATCCATAAGAAGCCGAGTCTACCACCCTGTAACCATGATACACCGAACACAACATTCGGGGAGACTACTTGCACGTACGTTAAGTCCTTGGTCATTTCTCTTTCATTTGATCACCAAGGTGTATATGGCAGTTCACAGAAAATTCGTACACCCTCTTTCTTAGATTACCTAAGTAGTCATTTCGATATTTCTGTGACACCTTAAAAAGTGAAAATATCATTGAGCACTTGCCCTTTCATGCTCATTTTCAACCTGAAAGTGATAGAGTCAACTTTTTCCTATTTCTCGAATCTTAAAATATGAAATGACAGAATTTTGTTTCAATGTCTTAAAAAGTTAACTATCCACGAAATATTCTTGGTTAAAGTTATCTTCCTTAGCATTTTGTTTTATGATTGTTTCCAATGGAAACTTTTCTGGAGTTTTCCAACCAAGGAATCCCCTCCGAAGGGAATCCGGGCCCTTTTCCTGCTTTTTGGAATGTTGGTGCTCCTTATATAGAAACATTGTCCCTTCCGGGGTTAACTGTTGGTTTGCCTGTGTGGTTATTCTCCACCTCTGTGGTCTCGAGTATTCCACCCTCTGTACAGCCATCCACTCCACCTGAACAACATCATGTTGATTCTAAGGTGGACCTCTCTGTTGTGGAGGTAAATCCCCTCTACGGACAGAGGTGATCCCACTAGCCCTAGAGTGGGTCTAGCAACAATCGAAACACGCAAAGTTGTTGGTTCCTAGTTGCAAAGAGTAGAATTGCGGTAGATCGCTTACCGTGATCCATTAGTTGATGTTGTCGAAGAAGAGGTGGCGCTTTCGTTCTTATTTGGATAGGTCACGATCCGTGAGCTTGTCGCATCTAGATACCTGTACACATGCAAAGAAGAGAGATAACATGCAACACAATACTTCACACTATAACTATCGATCAGTCAGAGAGGAACGAATGAAATTGCATTATATCATGGACAAACACAATCATGGAACCAATAACAGATTCATGTGTATTAAGATACGATAGAATGATTACAACCGATGCTCTGATGTCGTGATCTTCCTTTGACAGGGTTCTGGCGGGACGTGTCTCACAAAGCTCGTCAGGGATTTGACAGAACTCTCTCTCTCACAGGGTTCTCCTTAGCTCTGCTCTTGATTATCACTTAGCTATAATTACCTTCCCAAAATTTCAACTAGCTAGCAAATGGAGAGGGCAGTCTTTTATAGAGGGAGGAAGGGAAGTTGGGATCCCTATAATCATGGGATAGAGTCCTATCTCTTAGGAAGGTTCCATGAGAGGTGGAAAACCACTCCCTAATCAGGGAGATCCGAAGGCAAACAACCCAAACCTTTTTGATGATCCGTTCTGAAGTTGTTAGAATCAAACTTCCGCCTTCAATTGTTAAAAAACATTCCTTAATAGGCTTGGCGCGGGCACAACACAGGGATAGAGTGCTAGCTGGCACGCCCACTAGTGTGCATTTTCTCCATTGGCGCGAGGGATGAACTGGCTACTCATGCCAATGCTAAAACATGGGTTTTTATGGTTTTCCAGAGGAAATTTTCTTGAGGAGAATTCTTGCCCTTATGCAGAAGGATACCATCAAGGTGTTTTCAGGACATTTTACTGTTCACAGGTCATGGGAATATTCCTCCAATGTATTGGACGAGGGATTGCAGGGATGGTGACAAAATTCTGTGTAACAGATGCCCCCTAAAGCATGAGGTCTGAGAGAGAGGGAGGGGTGAAATGCTTTATGAGAATGCACCCAACTGAAAACACTGCCATCGGAAGACCTACGAGTACAAATACAACTGATATCTCTCATACATGATATGTGGTATGGGTGCAACCATCCATACTAGAGTGTACAAACATAATGAGATCCAAGGTATGGACGCAGCCATCCAGAAAATAAGGATCAACAAGTAGACTCAGGTATGGTCGCAACCATCCAATCAAAAGAGTAATGTAATAAATCATAATAATCCACAAAGAACCTGTAGCCTGGATGTTTATCAGACAAAATCCAGGGTCTTGTGCTCCATCTCGACCTGAATACAGTACAAGTTCGAGCATGCGAATATGTGAGCTGAAGTCAAACATGCAATAACATCGTCTGATTACCATCCAATAATGAAAGCCGTTAATAGACGCGAGAGAAACCACCAATAATGATGATGGCTCTCAAGGTAAAAGAGGTACAATATATGGAATGTGAACAGTGAGCTGGCATCAAACATCTGCAGAATCATCTGATCGAAGGCCAATAATGAAAACCTTGCATCGAATGCAAAGAACCTACCATTGAGGCATGCAGGCTCTAAGGCACCTGAAGGGAGTCTCTAGATCAGCTTCTTGGATAATGAGCTGAAGTCGACAGGAAGTGACCTTGATTGAAGGTGGGCCATAATGTTTCCCACATCATCGACACGAGACAGAGGAACATGATGTTTGTGAATCAAGACCAACAGAGAACCAGAGGGAGGTTGAAAACTACAGAGGCCAACTTCTCTTGAAGATATCGGTGACACGACACTGGATTTGGCAGTATTTGAAATCAAAATATATGAGTTCATGGTGACGTGGCAAAGAGTAGATGAGCGGTCAAAAGAGATTACCCAAACCCATGAAGGCAGGCAGATAATTAGATGAGATGTCCCCAACAGGACACGAATGTAGACAAGTGCCATGTTCAAGAGCAACATACTACCGACACAACTACGATATTGGTTCCATTTTCCCCCACCATTTCTGGCGAGTACCCCAATTATTTTTTGGAAACAAGCTTGAAGGGGATAACATGTGCTTGCGATATAAGTTTGTCCTTCAGAAAAATCTGACCTAGTACATTTTACGAGCCCTAGGAAGGAGAAAATCGAGTAACGTCATTACGACGGAGTCCGATGTCATCAGTTTGTAATGAGTCTGACAAAGGAAGAACTCAACGTTTTTTCATGTTTAGAGAGTTTGAAAAGACAAAGGAAAAGAAAACTTCTGCAGTCCCTTTTCGTAGATAGTCCCACAGATCTGAAAAGGTAGAAAACTATGTCTGAGAGAACCTCCTAGTTGTGATAGGCTAGGTTATTCCTTTTTCATAAATAATCAATCCCATCCCGAAAAAGTAGTAAACGTATACTAGGTAGGTGTCATTTCGTAGCCAATTTAACGAGCTCAAAACGACAAGCGACTCGATGATATTTTCAGTTTTAGAGAGTCAGAAAAGAGCTGAAAGGTGACTCCAGTGGTGAATTTTGCGTGTTTTTACCGAGTCCGAAAAAGTATAAAATATAACTCGTGTTACCGCCCTAACCGCGTGAAACCTGTCACTGCACAAAAAGTAAGTGTAAAACCCATTTTTCGACAAAAATATAATAAAATATCGGAAAAACAAGTATTTGAAACCTAATTTTGGTTTGAAAAGTTATAAATATCACAAATAGTAAAACTTATTTACTTTTCACCTTTTTACCTCTTTGCAGAGCGATAGTGAGCCATTTCCTTTGTGATCTTGAGGCGACGATTGTGAACAATGTAGTGGACTAATCCAGATTCTGTCTTCTTCAGGTAGGAGCTGCTTCCATTAGCCATATTTTAAGCTGCATTTCATTATATTTAATCATGGTTTGAGGTCTTTTAGGGAGGGAATTTCAAAATTTAGGGCTCCGCGGTTGGCGTGGGTACCAAGCATGGACCCACGCCAATCTCCTCTGTTTTACACAGAGGCCGCGCCAATTGGTGTGAGTGTTAGCCAGACAGCTGCACCAATGGCGCAACGCAAATTCCGGCTAAAAAATCTAAAAACGAACCAATGAAAAGCAATTTTGAGTACTTGAGGAAGTTTCTAACACTCCTATGTTTGATTTGATGCAGGTACAAAGAAAAAATGGTGATTGAATGGAAGGAAAGAGAGCACAACCAGGAAGATGAATTGGTAATGGGAAATGAGCAATGTATGAATGCTCTCTAGAATTGCGAGCTGAAGAAATTCTTCCTGACGCCATGTCTCTGGGCTCAGCCCGAACTACTGCAGTATCTGATTAGCATCTGGGATGAGGATGAGGAGAAGTTCAAACTTATATATTAGGTACTTGAGCTCGAAGTGTCAGACGTGTACTTCATCACTGGACTCTCACGCAGGGGTCCAGTCCCTATCCTGACCGACAATAGGCCTTCAGGTGAAAAAATGGCAATGGTCATGGACATGGTGTGCCAAGGGGCACGCAAAGGGGCAGGTAGCGAAAAGGTAGACATTCAAACCGTCCTTGATCTAGCACTGAGAGTAGTGCTACATACCATTATGCAGGCTGTGGGGTCGCAGGCACCGCACGAGGCTACAAAGACATAGCTCCTTCTTGCATCATAGTGCATGAACCCAACAATGTTTGACTGGGCCACAACCGTGACTATGAACATCAAACAACAACTCAAAAAATGCAAACAGACCAAACTAAAACAGTTTGGATATGGATCAATTTTGGTGTCGTTCTTCCTGGAACGACTACCTATCTTCTAGTGCCAGGGGGCGATAGTCCCGGATCCACCGTTGAGAGAGCCACAGATGGCTCGATGGGTGGCATTGATGCCTAGGTTAGGGGGCAGCCAGCAGATGTCATGGCGGCCCGAGTTCTTTGGATGGCTCTGAGGACAACTGATCGTCGTAGAGGACTAGCCCTATGTGGGCACAGATTTTACTGGAGACCCAGACCTTCCGCTCCCGGAAGGAGAGGAATGGGATGAGGAGCTGGGTAAGACTCTTTTTTAATTTTATGAGTTTTTATGATTTTTTGGTATACATGCATGTTCTAACAGTTAATCCTATATATATGTAGATGTTGGCCCAGAGAGGCCCACCGGGATGTCTCCGATAGCGATAAGGACCCCTCTCGCTTATGACCCTCAAGGTGAGGGGGGCAAGGGGGACGAGCTTGTACAGAACTTAGAGGGGATCATTCTTGGGGTTTCGGATTATGCTCATTTGGCTGATGTTCCCTTAGCTTATCAGAGGTATACCGTAGGGGTGCCAAGTCGTCTCCACCACTTACTAAGGCGGTTAGTGCGGGCAGTGACGTGCTACCATGAGCACCATGCCGATTAGTCACCTAGGATTTTATTCGCATATTTTTTGAGAGACATGTTGTCTCCAGATGTAACTGAAACAAACATGTATATTTTTGGTTCTATATGATGCACACGTTGCAAACACTCGACATATATATACATCTATTTTCTACATGGATCTTGCTTACATATGATGATGTTTTTACAAATTGCGTAAATGTCTATCCAACACCATGTTGGCTACTGCATCTGTTAATGTATTCATTCGTCTTGGTATATGCTGATATGTGATGTAATCAAAATTTCTTTCAAGTAAACGAATACGTAGATATAGTCTTAAAATGCATGGGTTTCTAACTGAATAATGACCATTGAGTTGTAAAACCACAAGCTGTGAGTCTAGATATACAAGAAACACACAAATGCTGAGGTTAACAGCCTCGGTTAATAGTTCCAAAATGGCACTATATTCCGCGACATTATTTGTAGCAGGCCCTAGACAAACACCTTGCAAATTAACCAACTCACCAGCAGGATTGTAAATTACCCAGGCTGCCGAAGACAAGTTCCTGGTACTACGGGAGGCACCATCCGCGAAACCGACATAAGGAGTAATAGACATCTGCACAATCAGGAAGACCCAATAAGCACAAAAATGCTTACAAAGCACACCACACCACTCATGCACAAAAATGAAAAAATCACCTATGTACATATACTATGCAAGAATGATTCAAGCATAATATTTCTTCAAGTACAACCCATTTATGGGCTGCGCCAAAGGAAGACCTTCATAATCAATCAGCTCATAAGCCCCATTTTTCAATACACGTTTAACGATATAGGGCCCATGCCACATAGGTTAGAATTTGCCTACCCCAAGCTTGTCATGGACTTGATCATACAAGAGGACGAGGTCCCCTTCGATAAAAGAGCATGGAGAAACTATTTGATCGAAATGGGCTTTAACTCGCTTTTTCTGTGCCTCAATAACCAAAGCAGCCAAGCGGTGAGTTTTTTCCAATCTCTCGAGATATAGGAGACGTTCTTCCTCCGAGGAAGTGTCGGGCAGTAATTCCACAACCAATTTTAGTGAAGGGATCTCACATTCAACCAGAAGAGTAGCTTCTAGACCATACACCAAATGAAATGGTGTGAATCCGGTTGCACTCTTCACTGACGTTCGGTAGGCCCAAAGAGCTGTAAAAAACTGGAGATGCCAACTTGATTTGTGTATACCAATTGTTCGTTGAAGCATTGTGACAAGTACCTTGTTCACGGCTTTGACCTGGCCATTTTCCTGAGGGTAGTATGGCGTTGAGCTGTCGTGACGCAAGCCCAACTTAGATGTCAGCTCTTCCATCATATAGTCCCGAAAATGAGAGCCATGATCAGTGATTATGGCTTGAGGAACGCCAAAACGAGTGATCACATGGTTGAAAATGAACTGTGCAACCATCCTACTGTCTGCAGCCAGTGTAGGTATTGCTTTAGCCCACTTGGTGAAATAATCTACGGCAACAATGATATAAGCATGCCTCCCGACCGAGTGAGGGTTACACGTCATAAAATGAATGCCCCATTTGGAAAAAGGGCCCACGGTAATGACAGGATGTAATGAGAGAGGCGACGCACGCATATTGTGTTGGAAGCTCTGGCATGCATGACACTTTCATACTACAACGATACAGTATTTAAATATAGATGGACAGAAATAGCCCGCACGAAGTATCTTCTGTGTGGTAGCATAACCAGAAATGTGACCGCCACAGGCGCCACTGTGACAATCATTCAGAACTTTCTCAGCCTCTTCTAAGGTCAAACACCGACGGAGTACGGAATCGATTCTGACATGATATAGGGTATCTCCGACAATGTGATATGGTTATGACTGATGTTGAACATGGTGTCGAGCATCCTTCGTTAACTTGGACCGGAAGGTAGATGTTTGGAGGTACACGATGATATCACCGTACCATGGATCGAGAGTGCTGATTAAGAAGAGAGTTTTGTTTGGGATGTGATCTTTGGATTGAGACATAACATAGTTAGTAGGGAGAGAACAAATAAGATCAGAAAAAACCAATGATTTCTTAGATTTGGCAGTAGTGAACTCTAAATCAAACTCTTGGAGGATCACAATCCACTTTGAGTACTTGCTCCCCAGCAATTGTCGACACAAAATGTAAGTCATGGGATTGCAGTCTAAAATCACAGTTACCGTGCATAACAGGATGTAATGAAAAAACCGTTGAAAAACCTGGATTGTGGCCAGCGCTAACTTCTCGACGTGGGCATAACGCATTTCGGTGTCGAGGAGATTCCGAGACTGATAATAAATCATGTGTTCGTTACCGTCATTGTCATCCTGTACCAAAACCATGACAATTGTACTGAATGCAGCAGCTAAATAGAGGGTAAAGTCGCGATGATAATTTGGAGGAAGTATTAATGGAGTGTTGACAAGAAACGTCTTAAGGTTATCGAAATATTGTTGAGCAATCTTGTCCCAACAGAAAGGGACGTCCTGCTTTAGAAGTCGCATAAACCCTTTGGCTACCTCCGCATAGTTCGGGATAAAACGACGCAAGAAATTCGCTTTCCCTTGAAGACTTTGAAGCTGATGCAACTAGGATGGGGAGGGGAGATTAACGATAGCCTCAACCTTGAGAGGGTCAAGGTGAATTTCGTCCTTAGAGACAATGAATCCAAAAATTCGACCAGTGTCAACGCAAAATACGCACTTGTGAGGATTGAGCCTGATGTTGTAATGTCTACAGTAGAGAAAAATCTGGCAGAGGTGTTTTGGATGGTCTTCGCGCAGAGCTGAATGAGCCGAAAGGTCATCCAGGTACAACTAAACAAAATTACATATGTCATGAAAGGCGTAAGACATGGCACGCTGGAAGGTAGCTCCAACATTTTTCAAGCCAAAAGGGAGTTTCTTATAGGTGAATGTTCCCCATGGAAAGATGAAAGCGGTCTTATGTTGATCGGATGGAAGGATATTGATTTGATTATAATCCGAAAAGTCATCCATAAGGGAAAATATCTCGCTCCCCCCACAATCGTCAATGATTTGATCGATAAACGGGGTGGGATAGTTGTCCTTAGGGCAAGCCCGATTGATATCTCGATAGTCAACACAGACTCGAATTGTGCCCTGCTTCTTATCCACAGGGACAATATTGGAAACCCACTCTGTCAGAGGTATCGGATATATGAAACCCACTTTAAGAAGTTTCTCAACCTCAGCTTTTATACCAGCGGCTTTCCGAGGATGCATTGGACACGGATGCTAGCGCACAGGCTTCGCACCAGGATAGGTGGGAATTTCGTGCACGACGATACTGGGATCGATTCCAGGCATCTCTTCATAAGAGCAACCGAAAACATCACATAATTCGCGGAAGAGACTAGTGTACACTTGAATCTCATCGGGAGAAAAAGTGATTCCCACATGGATGTTCTCGACAACCCCCAGTTTAAAGGAGATGTAGATAGGCATCGTTTGAGTAATGTTACTCATATTTCCTTCCGAGAAAACTTCGTGAGTCAATATTGGCATTTGGAGTGGCAGAGAGGGCACCTGAGATGCAAAATGCTTGAGACAATTAGACATTGTCCCCAGGCTAGGCATGAACGAGGAACGATGATGCCCATCACTCCACGGCAGATCTTCGAGAGACATAGTCTCCACGATAGCTTTATCAGATGGAAAAAATTCTCTCAAAGGATCAGGCGAATCTACATCGCCAAGCCAAGGGGATTGAGAATAAACATCAAGAGCCATGCTCAAAGGAGAATTATTAGCAGGAGGAGGATCTAATGCGGCAATGATCTCACAATAATTGATTTCGACCGGGGTCAGAGGCATCAATTCTCCAAAAGAAGCAACCTGTTCAGGAGAAGGGATGATCCATGGGTCATTCGACCTACAGATCATATTGACTTGAACGATGTTTGGTGGTGGAATGGGGAAAATAACCATGAGAATGGGGTCCTTAAAAAGACCTGGTCCTATACTGTCGGGGGGATTATGAATTTGATCCACGTATGGCACGCTGTTCTCGGAGGATGAGGTAAAGAAAGACAACTGATCGACTGTAATAATATTGCCCTCATGTGGAAACTTGAGAATTCAAAAGAGGGTGGACAGCACACACAGCATGGCGTGAGTCCAACTATGACCGAGAAGAATATTATAGTTGAGTTTTGCATCAACGACTTCCACTTCAACGTTGACTGTCTTTCCTTGTAATGTAATTGGTAGACTCACGAGAACACCCAAGGGTTTTGATTCCCTTCCAATGAATGCCTCAAAGGCACTGGGAGATGAAGTGAGGGTTGGAGAGTTGATGGCCTTCCAGCAAGCAGATTACATAACACAGGTAGATGCACCTTCGTCCACAACGGCTCTGTGAATATTGAGGTCGTTAATGCCGACTTGTATAACAAGCGCAATCTAATGCGGAAGTTGGGGGATAAAATTCTCTAGATCGAAGTTGAGAAGGCTAGAATCGATAGGGTCGATTCCACCGATTACAGATAACAAATCTTTCCATTGAGAAGGACAAATATGAAGTAATTCCAATGTGGACAATGTGAAAGGCACTTGTGCCAAATCCTCAACAATGCTGTAATGCTGAGCAGCACGAGCGTTCCGATTATAGGAAGACTTTCGGAGAACACCTTTGGAAGGTGGCTGTATAATGGGTTCAGCACTGGGCTTCTCGATTTCAAGGGGACCAAAGGTAGGGGGGGGAGGAGGACCATCAACGACCTCTTTCCCAGCTACCTGGCATGATCTAGCGTAATCCTTCGATCGAGGGGCAATAGCAACAGGTGCAGCACCGTTCATCATGAAAACTTGAGACCCAAACGATGTGGATGGCAAAGGCTGCTCGACCATCTGGGTCTGCTGAGATGGAAAAGGTTCCTTAAGAACTGCCGGAGTTCCCTTCGAGCCCTTAAGAATTTTACTAACCTCATATCGTCTAGGAAAATCTTTATTGTAGTGGTCTTCATCACAAATCAGGCAAGGGTACTTCGGTTTTTGCTGTGAACCATCATCATCACATGGTTTGGACGATTCTAGTTTTGGGGCATCGGATTTGGATTTGCCTTTGCCCTTATTTTTCCCTTTGGTGGTCTTATCTGCAGGATTGGCCTAGACGGCCTTGACCTCCACGGTATTACCAGAATCTGGAGTAGGTTGAAGAGAAGAATTGTTGGAAGAATTCGATTTCTGCTTCCCATTGGACGACTTGCGAGAAGTCTGAGAGACGGAACCAATAACACCGTCAACCGATGGGGTAGCTGGTGCTTTATAGGTTCCTGGTCACGAGGCATCACTCAAGATGTTGTATAACATGCCGGACTGAGAGTACACTAAATCGAGGTACTGGGCACGAGCAATGGCTTGTTCCTCGACTACACATGCCCCCATAGCAATTTCTTGTGCAATCTTATTGAAAAAGGAGGTAGTGAACCAGTGAGTCAGAAGCTGATCGGGAATATCAAACTTGATTAGACGATGACAATGTCTCCATTCATGAATGTGATATGAAATATGAGTAGCTTTTTCCTGTTTCATAGATGTCAGGAGATGCGTCCCAACTTCATAATGAACCGGTAACTAGAAATGCATCACGAATTCCATAGCTGGAGTATTAAAATCTTGAAAAATACCATGGGGTAGTTCTATGTACCATTTAGCAGCAGCGTCGGTGAGAGTGCACTGGAAAAGACGTAGATGAATTGAGTCATCTACCCAAGAATTCTAAGAACACCACAAATGGTATGTCATGACATGTGCTTGGGGGTCTTCACCAGATTTTCCCTCAAACTTAGGACAATCACCAGGTACCTTTGTCA
This sequence comes from Pinus albicaulis, assembly GCA_034641835.2. NCBI lineage: Eukaryota > Viridiplantae > Streptophyta > Pinopsida > Pinales > Pinaceae > Pinus > Pinus albicaulis. The sequence continues at coordinate 550,084,387 of CM076577.1, read as the reverse complement.
GAACCGGAGGCCAATATGGATTATGAAGAATCGGATCATTAGTCAATTTGGACACGTCTGGTAACTCCAACGTGGCGAGAAAAGGTAATTGAGGGTTGAAAGGCATGCCAAGTCCCCGATAAGGACCTGTACCTGTACTCCATCCTGGTTGAGCATAAATCTACCCCCATTGGTTCTGTCTCAGAGGATTCTGACCATAGGGGTATAAGTTAGATAATTGGGTTGATATGATGGCTGAAAACCAGGATACGGGGGTTGATAACCTGGGTACTTATTTTGATAATACGTAGGCCCCGATTGAGAAATGTACATATTTGGTTGCAGAGTATAAATATAGCTTGGCTGTTGAGGGTAATAACTAGAATCTTCAAGCAGGTTGTAAATCAGTCGAGATTGACCTTCAGGGTAATAACTGCCTTGGGGTTGAATGGGTTGTTGGTAAGTGGCACCCTGTTGAGTCGGATAAGTCAGGCGCATAGGTGGATTCGGCTGTGGCATAGAATAGATTGGTGGCTGAGCATGGTTAACAGACTATGCAGGTTTTCCTGGTTGAACAGGTTGACCTGGCTGATGAGGGACACCAGGTTTCCCTGGCTGAGCAGGTTGGCCTGATGGTGAGAGTTGGCCAGGTTGTGCCTGATAAGCAGGTTGACCTGGGACAGGACCATAGGATGGCCCTAGCTGTGCAAAATTTTGACCAATCAGAAAATGAGGCTGCTGAGGTTGCACCAAAGGTTGAGACGGATGGGCTTTCCCCCTAGGACCGTATGATGGTCTAGGTTGATACCCCGATTGCCCTACCGGTCCTTGAGGATGCCTTGGTTGGACCACAGGGTGAGGCTGTAGAGGTTGACCTTGAGGATAGTAAGACTGCCCTTGCAGGCCATACAATAATCCTTGTTGGACCGAAGGTTGTCCCTGTAAGGGTTTCCCTTGTGGGTCATACGCATACCCTGGCTGGGCCGAAGGTTATCCCTGGAAGGGTTGTCCTTGTGGGCCAGTAGCATATCATTGCTGAAACAAAGGTTTTCCCTGTAAGGGTTGTCCTTGTTGGTTCGAAGGTTGCACAGGCAAGGTAGGTATGAAACTGTTGATATACTGATAAGCCTTAGGAGCAAGGATATAAATGGGGTTTCCATGCTCATCATATTGAAATGGATATACGTATATCGGGGTACAGTTTGCTCCATAATGAGAAAAGTAAGGACGACTAAGATCCTGGGAGGACCGACCAACCTCAGAGACCGGCGGCTGTAAAGACATCTGGTACTCCTCGGGAGAGAGGTTTTTCAGGAATAGCCGAAGCTATATAAACATCTTCAGGAACTGACGAGGTCCTAGTTGACTGAGTGGTGACAATAGGCGTAGACGTAGCCACGCAGAAAGTAGGTATAATAGGTGTCGATGTGATAAAAGGAGATGCCGTGAGCGGTGTTTATGGCGACATCCCTAACAAGGGAATGATCGGTTCCGTGGACGAAGTCGATATTCCCAGAGAGGAAATAGCGGCCATGAGCTGACTTAAAGACCTATATCCAGCTGGGAGCGATGGACCAGGTGAAGACAGAACAGATGGTTCAGGGATATCTTCGGGAAAAAGCTAATAGCCCTCACCAAAAGTAGGAATTCCCTCACTAGGAATAGGACTAGATGAGTCCATATCTGACCTTGCCGTAAGATCTTGTAAAAGACGACGGGGACTAAGAGGTATGACAACAGCCAAAAATGGCGATCCCGATGTAAGAGGAGGGAAGTGTTCCCCAACTCCAAATCCAAACCAAGCGTTGGACAAGGGCCAATTGAACTCAACTGGTCCTCCAAAGGGAAGTTCAGATAACCGGTCCCCCGTCAGGAAACTCAGATACAATGGGCTACTGATGCTCAACAGAGGACTGAGAGAATTTCGACGAATCGTCTGTAAAAGGACTATCAGTAGATGAAACTGATGGTTCCACCACTATGACTATAGCAAAAAAGAGGAAGAGATCAAAAACAAAGACACACGCGCAAAAACCAAGGAAAACAAAAACAGGCCGAAAAATCAAACTCTAAATGGGTCTGTGATCGTAGGTGATTAATTTTACCACATTGAAACTAGAAACTTTACTGTTTCATGTTTTAAGAGTCTAGAAATGAGTAAAAGATGACTGTATCACTTTCAATTTGGAAACAAGCGTGAAAGGACAAGTGCTTGATGATATTTTCAAATTTAAGGAGTCTGTAAAGATCAAAATGACTGCTCTGGTAATCTAGGAAAATGGGTGTACCAGATATCCGTGAACTGCCATATACACCTTGGTGAAAATGAAAGAGAAATCAACCAAGGAATTAACGTACGTGCAGGTAATCTCCCCGAATGCTGTGTATGGTGTATCATGGGTAAAAGGCGACAGACTCGACTTCCTATGGATAAAGGATTTGCAATCTAATGGGGTCTCCCTTTATATATGCGACGGTACGGGGAGCACAAGTCCGTACTAGCACTGTCTGTAGCCAAATGGTGAGCGACAGCTGCTAGGCTTAAAGACGTCGGAACACGTCTCTACCTTAGACTACTAGATGTTCCGTTAAGTTTCAATGTTGCCTGAAGTTAATTCAGTATGTTTGAAGTTGATCTTCAATTTACATTTCAATTTCAAGGCTGGATCAAATGTTGGATCTCATGAAACCTCTAGATGCAAACTACATGCCACAAAACATCATTTCGTTCAATGAAGAGCTATCTACGGGAGAGTTGAGAGCTTTCAAATGATAGCGAAACGAACACGCAAAAACATCCACTATCTATTCCAATGCAAGCTAATGAAACTGAAAACTTTTCTCTAGAATCATACAACACTAGTAATGCGAAAGAGTTTTCAATTTTCATTATGCCAATCAAAATGTGAAAGATTTTGTTTTTGGTATTTTTCAATGTATTAGAGCAATTGCACTAAATGAATAAAAACTAATGAAAACATCAATTTGAGAATGATAAATAGAGAGCTGAAACCAAACAAGTTCACTCAACTCAAACAAACACAATCAAGACGCAAACCAATAACGAAATCCCTCAAAGTGAAGAAGAATCTCGAAAGAAACTCAAACAAACAGTGTGATCTAGGCTTGGAGAAACACAAAGAGAAATTGAACAAAAGAGAGAAAAATCACTCAATAAACGCAATGATTCAATGGGATTCAGCAAGATGAATGCAAAGAAGAAAAAAAAAATTGATCGGGAAAGAAAAGACCGAAAACTCCCACGGGAGGCTCATCACAGTGAAGCACCTAGAAGCCCTAGGGCTAAAATGCAAAACTTATAGAAAAGGGAAAAAAACTGGAGGACAAGGGCTAAACACCATCAAAAATGATTTCAAAGCACTCAAACAATCAGAAAAAAATGAACTAGGACCAAAAGTCAAGCTCAGAGAGTCCAAGAACAGGAAAACCCTAGAACCAAGCAGGGTTGGTGATCCAGATTTATGCAGGAATGCAACAGAATACAGAAATAACCATGAACATAGAGATGCAGCAGAAATAATGATTCATTTCATTAATATCAAATAACAGAAATATGCTTACAGGCATCATGGAAATGAAATAGCTAGGGTGCTGGTAGCGAATCTCTGAGAAGAGATCTGATGGCTAAAGACCTCTGAACTGTGTTACAACGAGGCTCGAGGGCCTATTTATTATTGAGAAACAATGGAGAACTCTAAAATTCCAAAATCCTAACCCTAGGAGATGAAGCGCCAAAAATATGGGCCCCGTTTGGGTAAATTGGTGGTTCAACTTCCCGGGGACGTAACTTTGGCATCCGATCTCCGTTTGACGCGATCCATATCTCATTAGAAATATTTGTCCGAGGAGTAAAATTTTTGAACGAGCAACATCGGTCCATGGACCCATTTTTCTCTCTCTTTTCCCAAAAAACGTCGTTTAGGGCCTCAAAACGGCTCCGGAAATTTAGGACCCGAAAAATTGCTAAAAATAGTAAGTTTTGTTGCAACTTGAAAACTGAAAGAACTGATGGTGGGGGTCCAAATGGAATAGGTGGCTGGCCACCAATATCCACCTGGATCATTAAGGCCCCAAAACAGCTTCGGGAGTGGACGACCCAAAAACCTGCTAAAAATAGTAAGTTGTGCTGAATGTGAAAAGCTGCAAGAATTAATGGTGCTAGTCCAAATGGAATAGGTGGGTGGCCACCGATATCCACCTGGATCATTCCTCCCTCCTTAGGAAGAAATGGTCCCCATTGCGTTGAGATCCTCCATGAGATGAAGAAAATTCTGTTGAACTGAGTATTAGATGTGTTGAGGATGTTATGGACCTGCGGGTGGACATGCTGGATGCGTTTAGTAAATTTGGTTTCTTTATCAGCCTCAGACAGTACATGTTTGGATTCTGTATGTGTAGTTGCAAGATGTATGGCAACATCAGGCAGTGGCGCGTTAGGAGTCAGATCACTAGAGTGCTTTGTCCTGACAATGTAGAGGAACCTCTATGAGTGAGGATAAAATGTCCTCGTATTCCTCCATGGCTTTGTCCATCTCATGCAGCCGTGCAAGGGAGCCCTGTTTCGAGGTTGTGGCAACAATATTCTTCTTTCCATGTGAGTGAGTTGTAAGGAAAATGAATTTCCTGGTTTGGGAAACAATCTTACTACGTTGTTTTGCAGTAGTCAAAGAGATGACAAAAGGTGGTACTACCTCCGGTATCCTGTACAAGTTATTTCCCAAAGTAATAATAACAACACGAGGCCTAGACTCATACATAGCATGTTGCCTCCACAAGTATGGTTGACCCAATAATACATTAGCTACATCAAGAGGAGCAACATCACACAATACCTCATCCGTGAATGGCTTGATACTATATGGAAGGCGGCACTGCTGGCAGATGCAAAGATCTCTCCCTAGGTGGAGCCACCCGATGGTATACGACTGTGGGTGTGATATGGTTGGTAGGCCAAGCCGCTTCATGACCTATGCTGAAATGAGGTTATTTTGGCTTCCGCTATCGACGAGAAATTGCAGCAGAGAACCCTTCACCCACATCTGCGACTGGAAGAGGCGCTCCCCCTCCTCTGGATCCTCTAGACCCTCCCTCTGGATCTTAGTGGTGGAAACAATGGCACTGGGATCCACATCAATGATCTTCTTCCCTTTGTCATTGCCTTTGTCTGGTTCTAACTCAGGATCAGAAAATGCATCTGATTCGGGTGCCTTGAGTTCGGCCACCAAAGACTGTTTGGCCCGACACTTGTTTGTGCTGTGAGTGGGGCTGTTATGAAATTCACACCACTTACCTGTGTCCTTATTTTGGTTTGTGGAGTTGTTCTGAGTCACATTGCTTTGTCCTTGCCCCTTGTTCTTTAGTTCAGGGGAAATTTTCGGAGTCGTAGATCCAAAGTCTCGCTTCTTCTGCTTAAATTTCTGCTTGATCTTGGCGGCATAGCGATATGCCGTGCCAAGCGATGTAATGTTGAGGAACTCCATTTCCTCTTGAATGTGTTTGTGCAGACAGCTGCGGTACTTGAGCACCAAATATCTCTCTGAATCTTTAATACCCAACTTTGTGCGCAGGGTATGGAACAGATTCGTCAGTTCGTGCACATCTTGATTCTTTTGTTGCCGCAACGTGGTACATTGGATGTATTTATCCTCATAGCTCCCCACAGGGTAATATTGTCCCTTGATGCCTTCTCAGAACGAATTCCAAGTGGGTGTGGCCAAGAACAAAGATGGTTCCCCTTCACCCTCTTGCTCACGGTAGGTTTCCCACCAGTCTTTGACATGAGGAACGGCTTTGAAAAGTGAAAAAATAATCTTTTCTCATACAGAGAAGTCATGGACCGAGAAATACCCTTCCAGCAAATTTAATCATCTGTCTATAGCGTCTGCATCTATTTTTCTTTCAAATATAGGAATGCCAAAGTTTACCTGTACCTTGAAGGGAGTGGCGCCTCCAGAGTGGTTGTTGAATGCAAATGTGCCATATGTGGGCAGTCGTTGAAGGATTTGAGCAAAGTTATCCATCATCGCGTTCCTTTGTTTCTCGAGGGCCTCCTCGAGCAGTATTTTGATAGGATCTCCTGCTCCCTCGTCTTTCTTTTCTTCCGCCATGGGAGGTCGTCGGGGTTTGCGAGGCTGATCTTGCAAGGGTTCAACCAGATCAAGCCCTAACTCCTTATACCCTGACCGCGTTGGGGACATGCAAAGAAAAACAAAGAAAGAGCAGACCCGCTCTGACACCACTGATTCAAATTTATGCAAGAACGAAACAGAATATAGAAATAACCATGAACATAGAGATGCAGCGGAAATAATGCTTCATTTCATTAATATCAAATAACAGAAATATGCTTACACGCATCATGGAAATCAAATAGCTAGGGTGCTGATAGCGAATCTCTGAGAAGAGATGCGATGGCTACAGACCTCTGAACTGTGTTACAATGAGGCTCAAGGGCCTATTTATCATTGAGAAACAATGGAGAACTCTAAAATTCCAAAAGCCTAACCCTAGGAGATGAAGCGCCAAAACTATGGGCCCCGTTTGGGTAAATTGGTGGTTCAACTTTCCAGGGACGTAACTTTGGCATCCGATCTTCGTTTGACGCGCTCCATAGCTCGTTAGAAATATCTGTTCGAGGAGTGCAATTTTTGAACGAGAAACATCAATCCATGGACCCATGTTGCTCTCTTGTTTCCCAAAAAATGTCGTTTAGGGCCTCAAAATGGCTCCGGAAGTTCAAGACCCGAAAAACTACTAAAAATAGTAAGTTTTGTTGCAACTTGAAAACTGAAAGAACTGATGGTGGGGGTTCAAATGGAATAGGTGGGTGGCCACCAATATCCACCTGGATCATTAAGGCCCCAAAACAGCTTCGGGAGTGGAGGACCCAAAAACTTGCTAAAAATAGTAAGTTGTGCTGAATGTGAAAAGCTGCAAGAATTGATGGTGCTAGTCCAAATGGAATAGTTGGGTGGACACCGATATCCACCTCGATCATTCCTCCCTCCTTAGGAAGAAATGGTCCCCATTGCGTTGATATCCTCCATGAGATGAGGCAAATTCTGTTGAACTGAGTATTAGATGTGTTGAAGATGTTATGGACCTGAGGGTGGACAAGCTGGATGCGTTTAGTAAATTTGGTTTCTTTTTTCAGCCTCAGACAGTACATGTTTGGATTCTGTATGTGTAGTTGCAGGATGTATGGCAACATTAGGCGGTGGTGCATTGGGATTCAGATCACTGGAGTGCTTGTCCTAACAGTGTAGAGGAACCTCTATGAGTGACGATAAAATGTCCTCGTATTCCTCCATGACTTTTTCCATCTACTGCAGTCGTGCAAGGGAGCCCTGTTTCAAGGTTGTGGCAATAATATTATTATTTCCCCGCGAGTGAGTTGTAAGGAAAATGAATTTCCTACTTTGGGAAACAATCTTACTGTGTTGTTTTGCAGCAGTCAAAGAGATGACATGAGGCGGTACTACCTCCGGTATCCTATACAAGTTATTTCCCAAAGTAATAATAACAGCACGAGGCCTAGACTCATACATAGCATTTCGCCTCCACAAGTATGGTTGGCCCAATAATACATCAGCTACATCAAGAGGAGCAACATCACACAATACCTCATCCGCGAATGGCTTGATACTGTATTGAAGGTGACACTGCTGGCGGATGCAGAGATCTCTCCCTGTGTGGAGCCACCTGATGGTATACGACTGTGGGTTTGCTATGGTTGGTAGGCCAAGCCGCTTCATGACCTCTGCTGAAATGAGGTTCTTTTGGCTTCGGCTATCGACGAGAAATTGCAGCGGAGAACCCTTCACCCACATCTGTGACTGGAAGAGGCACTCCCCCTCCTCTAGATCCTCTAGACCCTCCCTTTGGATCTTAGTAGTGGAAACAATGGCACTGGGATCCGTATCAATGATCTTCTTCCCTTTTTCATTGCCTTTGTCTGGTTCTAACTCAGGATCAGAAAATGCATCTGATTCGGGTGCCTTAAGTTTGGCCACCAAAGACTGTTTGGCCCGACACCTGTTTGTGTTGTGAGTGGGGCTGTTATGAAATTCACACCACTTAACTGTGTCCTTCTTTAGGTTTGTGGTGTTGTTATGAGTCGCATTTCTTTGGCCTTGCCCCTTTTTCTTCAGTTCGGGGGAACTTTTCGGATTCGCAGATCCAAAGTCTCGCTTCTTCTGCTTAAATTTCTGCTCGATCTTGGCGCCATAGCGATATGCCGTGCCAAGCGATGTAATGTCGAGGAACTCCATTTCCTCTTGAATGTGTTTTTGTAGACAGCTGCGGTACTTGAGCACCAGATTTCTCTCTGAATCTTTAATACCCAACTTTGTGCGCAGGGTATGGAACAGATTCGTCAGTTCGTGCACATCTTAATCCTTTTCTTGCCGCAGCGTGGTCCATTGGATGTATTTTTCCTCATAGCTCCCCACGGGGTAATATTGTTCCTTGATGCCATCTCAGAACGAATTCCAGGTGGGTGTGGCCAAGAACAAAGAGGGTTCCCCTTCGCCCTCTTGCTCACGGTAGGTTTCCCACCAGTCTTTGACATGGGGGGCGGCTTTGAGGAGTGCAAAAATAATCTTTTCTTGGTCAGAGAAGTCATGGACCGAGAAATACCCTTTCAACAAATTTAACCATCTGTCCACAGCATCTGCATCTATTTTTTCTTCAAATATAGGAATGTCAAAGTTTACCTGTACCTTGAAGGGAGTGGCGCCTCCAGAGTGGCTGTTGGATGCAGATGCGCCATATGTGAGCAGTGGTTGAAGGATTTGAGCAAAGTTATCCATCATCGCGTTCCTTTGTATCTCGAGGGCCTCCTTGAGCAGTATTTTGATAGGATCTCCTACTCCCTCGTCTTTCTTTTCTTCTGCCATGGGAGGTCGTCGGGGTTTGCGAGGCTGATCTTGCAAGGGTTCAAACAGATCGAGCCCTAACTCCTTATACCCTGACCACGTTGGGGTCATGCAAATAAAAACAAAGAAAGAGAAGACCCGCTCTAACACCACTGATCCGGATTTATGTAGGAACGCAAAAGAATACACAAATAACCATGAACATAGAGATGCAGCGGAAATAGTGCTTCATTTCATTAATATCAAATAACATAAATATGCTTACAGGCATCATGGAAATGAAATAGATAGCGTGCTGGTAGCGAATCTCTGAGAAGAGATGTGATGGATACAGACCTCTGAACTGTGTTAAAATGAGGCTCGAGGGCCTATTTATTATTGAGAAACAATGGAGAACTCTAAAATTCCAAAGGCATAACCCTAGGAGATGAAGCGCCAAAACTATGGGCCCCGTTTGGGTAAATTGGTGGTTCAACTTCCCAGGGACCTAACTTTTGCATCCGATCTCCGTTTGATGTGATCCATAGCTCGTTAGAAAGATATGTCCGAGGAGTACAATTTTTTAATGAGAAAAATCGGTCCATGGACCCATGTTTCTCTCCATTTTCCCAGAAAACTTCGTTTATGGCCTCAAAATGGCTCCAGAAGTTCAGGACCCGAAAAACTGCTAAAAATAGTAAGTTTTGTTGCAACTTGAAAGATGAAAGAAATGATGGCGGGGGTTCAAATGGAATAGGTGGGTGGCCACCAATATCCACCTAGATCATTAAGGAACCCAAAACAACTTCGGGAGTGGAGGACCCGAAAACCTGCTAAAAATAGTAAGTTGTGCTGAATGTGAAAAGCTACAAGAATTGATGCTGCTAGTCCAAATGGAATAGGTGGGTGGCCACCGATATCCACCTAGATCATTCCTCCCTCCTTAGGAAGCAATGGTCCCCATTGTGTTGAGATCCTCCATGAATTTAGGCAAATTCCCGTTGAACTGAGATGAGTTGCCAAGAAAATATGGACTCCGTGGGTGAGACAAGCTGATGTGTTTAGTAAATTTGGTTTCTTTATCACCTCAGATAAGAGCATGTTTGGATTATGTATGTAGTTGCGGATGTATGGAAATATCGTGCAAGTGGTGCTGGGTGTCACATCATTGAAGTGTTGTGCTCGACAGCAGTAGAGGAACTTTTGTGAGCGAGGATAAATGTCCTCGTATTCTCCATGACTTTGTCCATCTCATTGGCACTGCAAGGGAGCCCCGTTCGAGGTTGTGGCACAATACTTCTCTTTCCCCGTGAGTGAGTGTGGGTAAAAAATGAATTTCCCGGGGTTTGGAAACAATCTTACTGTATTGTTTTGCAGTAGTCAAAGAGATGACAGGAGGCAGTACTACCTCCGGTATCCTGTACAAGTTATTTCCAAAAGTAATAATAACAACACAAGGCCTAGACTCATACACAACATGTCGCCTCCACAAGTATGGTTGGCCCAATAATACATCAGCTACATCAAGAGGAGGGACATCACACAATACCTCATCCGTGAATGGCTTGATACTGTATGGAAGGCGGCACTGCTGTCGGATGCGGAGATCTCTCACTAGATGGAGCCACCCGATGGTATATGGCTGTGGGTGTGCTATGGTTGGTAGGCCAAGCCGTTTCACGACCTCTGCTGAAATGAGGTTCTTTTGGCTTCCGCTATCAATGAGAAATTGCAGCGGAGAACCCTTCACCCACATCTGTGACTGGAAGAGGTGCTCCCCCTCCTCTGGATCCTCTGGACCCTCCCTCTGGATCTTGGTGGTGGCAATAATGGCACTGGGATCCACATCAATGATCTGCTTCCCTTTGTCATCGCCTTTGTCTAGTTCTAACTCAGGATCAGAAAATACATCTGATTCAGGTGCCTTGAGTTCGGCCACCAAATACTGTTTGGCTCGACACTCGTTTGTGATGTGAGTGGGGCTGTTATGAAATTCACACCACTTCCCTGTGTCCTTCTTTGGATTTATGGTGTTGTTCTGAGTCACATTTATTTGACCTTTCCCCTTGTTCTTCAATTCGGGGGAACTTTTCGGATTCGCAGATCCAATGTCTCGCTTCTTTTGCTTAAATTTCTGCTCGATCTTGGCGGCATAGCGATATGCCGTGCCAAGTGATGTAATGTCGAGGAACTTCATTTCCTCTTGAATGTGTTTGTGTAGACAACCACGGTACTTGAGCATGAAATGTATCTCTGAATCTTTAATACCCAACTTTGTGCGCAGGGTATGGAACAGATTCGTCAATTCGTCCAATTTTTTAATGAGAAAAATCGGTCCATGGACCCATGTTGCTCTCCATTTTCCCAGAAAACTTCGTTTATGGCCTCAAAATGGCTCCAGAAGTTCAGGACCCGAAAAACTGCTAAAAATAGTAAGTTTTGTTGCAACTTGAAAGATGAAAGAAATGATGGCGGGGGTTCAAATGGAATAGGTGGGTGGCCACCAATATCCACCTGGATCATTAAGGCCCCAAAACAGCTTCGGGAGTGGAGGACCCGAAAACCTGCTAAAAATAGTAAGTTGTGCTGAATGTGAAAAGCTACAAGAATTGATGCTGCTAGTCCAAATGGAATAGGTGGGTGGCCACCGATATCCACCTAGATCATTCCTCCCTCCTTAGGAAGCAATGGTCCCCATTGTGTTGAGATCCTCCATGAGATGAGGCAAATTCTGTTGAACTGAGTATTAGATGTGTTGAAGATGTTATGGACCTGTGGGTGGACAGGCTGGATGTGTTTAGTAAATTTGGTTTCTTTATCAGCCTCAGACAGTACATGTTTGGATTATGTATGTGTAGTTGCAGGATGTATGGAAATATCAGGCAGTGGTGCGTTGGGTGTCACGTCATTGGAGTGCTTGTGCTGACAGTGTAGAGGAACCTCTATGAGTGAGGATAAAATGTCCTCGTATTCCTCCATGACTTTGTCCATCTGCTGCAGCCGTGCAAGGGAGCCCTGTTTCGAGGTTGTGGCAACAATATTCTTCTTTCCTTGTGAGTGAGTTGTAAGGAAAATGAATTTCCTGGTTTGGGAAACAATCTTACTGCATTGTTTTGCAGTAGTCAAAGAGATGACAGGAGGCAGTACTACCTCCGGTATCCTGTACAAGTTATTTCCAAAAGTAATAATAACAACACAAGGCCTAGACTCATACACAACATGTCGCCTCCACAAGTATGGTTGGCCCAATAATACATCAGCTACATCAAGAGGAGGGACATCACACAATACCTCATCCGTGAATGGCTTGATACTGTATGGAAGGCGGCACTGCTGTCGGATGCGGAGATCTCTCACTAGATGGAGCCACCCGATGGTATATGGCTGTGGGTGTGCTATGGTTGGTAGGCCAAGCCGCTTCATGACCTCTATTGAAATGAGGTTCTTTTGGCTTCCGCTATCGACGAGAAATTGCAGCGGAGAACCCTTCACCCACATCTGCGACTGGAAGAGGCACTCCCCCTCCTCTGGATCCTCTGGACCCTCCCTCTGGATCTTAGTGGTGGCAACAATGGCACTGGGATCCACATCAATGATCTGCTTCCTTTTTTCATTGCCTTTGTTTGGTTCTAAGTCAGGATCAGAAAATGCATCTAATTCGGGTGCCTTGAGTTCGGCCACCAAATATTGTTTGGCCCGGCACTCGTTTGTACTGTGAGTGGGGCTGTTATGAAATTCACACCACTTCCCTGTGTCCTTCTTTGGCCTTGTTCTTCAGTTCGCGGGAACTTTTCGGATTCGCAGATCCAAAGTCTCGCTTCTTCTGCTTAAATTTCTGCTCGATCTTGGCGGCATAGCGATATGTCGTGCCAAGCGATGTAATGTCGAGGAACTCCATTTCCTCTTGAATGTGTTTTTGTAGATAGCCACGGTACTTGAGCACCAAATGTCTCTCTGAATCTTTAATACCCAACTTTGTGCGTAGGGTATGGAACAGATTCGTCAGTTCGTGCACATCTTGATCCTTTTGTTGCCGCAATGTGGTCCATTGGATGTATTTGTCCTCATAGCTCCCCACGGGGTAATATTTTTCCTTGATGCCGTCTCGGAACGAATTCCAAGTGGGTGTGGCCAAGAACAGAGAGGGTTCCCCTTCGCCCTCTTGCTCACGGTAGGTTTCCCACAAGTCTTTGACATGGGGGGCGGCTTTGAGGAGTGCAAAAATAATCTTTTCTCGGTGAGAGAAGTCATGGACCGAGAAATACCCTTCTAGAAAATTTAACCATATGTCTACAGCGTCTGCATCTATTTTTCCTTCAAATATAGGAATGTCAAAGTTTACCTGTACCTTAAAGGGAGTGGCGCCTCCAGAGTGGCTGTTGGATGCAGATGCGCCATATGTGGGCAGTCGTTGAAGGATTTGAGCAAGGTTATCCATCATCGCGTTCCTTTGTTTCTCGAGGGCCTCCTCGAGCAGTATTTTGATAGGATCTCCTACTCCCTCTTCTTTATTTTCTTCCGCCATTTGAGGTCGTCGGGTTTTATGAGGCTGATCTTGCAAGGGTTCAACCAGATCGAGCCCTAACTCCTTATACCTTGACCGCGTTGGGGACATGCAAAGAAAAACAAAGAAAGAGCAGACCCGCTCTGACACCACTGATCCAGATTTATGCAAGAACGCAACAGAATATAGAAATAACCATGAACATAGAGATGCAGTGGAAATAATGCTTCATTTCATTAATATCAAATAACAGAAATATGCTTACAGGCATCATGGAAATGAAATAGCTAGGGTGCTGGTAGCGTATCTCTAGGAAGAGATGTGATGGCTATAGACCTATAAACTGTGTTACAAAGAGGCTCAAGGGCCTATTTATTATTGAGAAATAATGGAGAACTCTAAAATTCCAAAAGCCTAACCCTAGGAGATGAAGCGCCAAAACTATGGGCCCTGTTTGGGTAAATTGGTGGTTCAACTTCCCGGGGACGTATCTTTGGCATCCGATCTCCGTTTGACACATTCCATAGCTCGTTAGAAAGATCTATCCAAGGAGTGTAATTTTGTAACGAGAAACGTTAGTCCATGGACCCATGTTGCTCTCTGTTTTCCCTAGAAGTGTCGTTTAGGGCCTCAAAATGGCTCAGGAAGTTCAGGACCCGAAAAACTGCTAAAAATAGTAAGTTTTGTTGCAACTTGAAAACTGAAAGAACTAATGGTGGGGGTTCAAATGGTATAGGTGGGTGGCCACCAATATCCACCTGGATCACTAAGGCCCCAAAACAGCTTCGGGAGTGGAGGACCCGAAAACCTGCTAAAAATAGTAAGTTGTGCTGATTGTGAAAAACTGCAAGAATTGATGGTGCTAGTCCAAATGGAATAGGTGGGTGGCCACCGATATCCACCTCAATAATTCCTCCCTCCTTAGGAAGCAATGGTCCCCATTGCGTTGAGATCCTCCATGAGATGAGGAAAATTCTGTTGAACTGAGTATTAGATGTGTTGAAGATGTTATGGACCTGTGGGTGGACAGGCTGGATGCGTTTAGTAAATTTGGTTTCTTTATCAGCCTTAGATAGTACATGTTTGGATTCTGTATGTGTAGTTGCAGGATGTATGGAAACATCAGGTGGTGGTGCGTTGGGATTCAGATCACTGGAGTGCTTGTCTTGATAGTGTAGAGGAACCTCTATGAGTGAGGATAAAATGTCCTCGTATTCCTCCATGACTTTTTTCATCTGCTGCAGCCATGCAAGGGAGCCCTGTTTCGAGGTTGTGGCAAGAATATTCTTCTTTCCCTGTGAGTGAGTTGTAAGGAAAATGAATTCCTATTTTGGGAAACTATCTTACTGCGTTGTTTTGCAGTAGTCAAAGAGATGACAGGAGGCGGTACTACCTCCGGTATCCTGTACAAGATATTTCCCAAAGTAATAATAACAGCACGAGGCCTAGGCTCATACACAGCATGTCACCTCCACAAGTATGGTTGGCCCAATAATACATCAGCTACATCAAGAGGAGCAACATCACACAATACCTCATCAGTGAATGGCTTGATACTGTATGGAAAGCGGCACTGTTGGCGGATGCGGAGATCTCTCCCTTGGTGGAGCCACCCGATGGTATACGGCTGTGGGTGTGCTATGGTTGGTAGGCCAAGCCACTTCATGACCTCTGTTGAAATGTGGTTCTTTTGGCTTCTGCTATCGACGAGAAATTGCAGTGGAGAACCCTTCACCCACATCTGCGACTGGAAGAGGCGCTCCCCCTCCTCTGGATCCTCTGGACCCTCCCTCTGGATCTTGGTGGTGGTAACAATGGCACTAGGATCTGCATTAATTATTTTCTTCCCTTTTTCATTGCCTTTGTCCGGTTCTAACTCAGGATCAGAAAATGCATCTGAATTGGGTGCCTTGAGTTCGGCCACCAAAGACTGTTTGGCCCGACACTCGTTTGTGCTGTGAGTGGGGCTGTTATGAAATTCACACCACTTTCCTGTGTCCTTCTTTAGGTTTGTGGTGTTGTTTTGAGTCGCATTACTTTGGCCTTGCCCCTTGTTCTTCAGTTCCGGGGAACTTTTCAGATTCGCAGATCCAAAGTCTCGCTTCTTCTGCTTAAATTTCTGCTCAATCTTGTCGGCATAGCGATATGCCATGCCGAGCGATGTAATGTCGAGGAACTCCATTTCATTTTGAATGTGTTTATGCAGACAGCTGCGGTACTTGAGCACCAAATGTCTCTCTGAATCTTTAATACCCAACTTTGTGCGCAGGGTATGGAACAGATTCGTCAGTTCGTGCACATCTTGATCCTTTTGTTTCCGCAGCGTGGTCCATTGGATGTATTTGTCCTCATAGCTCCCCACGGGGTAGTATTTTTCCTTGATGCCATCTCGGAATGAATTCCAAGTGGGTGTGGCCAAGAACAGAGAGGATTCCCCTTCACCCTCTTGCTCACGGTAGGTTTCCCACCAATCTTTGACATGGGGGGCGGCTTTGAGGAGTGCAAAAATAATATTTTCTCGGTCAGAGAAGTCATGGACCGAGAAATACCCTTCCAGCAAATTTAACCATCTGTCTACAACGTCTGCATCTATTTTTCCTTCAAATATAGGAATTTCAAAGTTTACCTTTACATTGAAGGGAGTGGCACCTCCAGAGTGGCTGTTGGATGCAGATGCGCCATATGTGGGTAGTCGTTGAAGGATTTGAGCAAAGTTATCCATCATCGTGTTCCTTTGTTTCTCGAGGGCCTCCTTGAGCAGTATTTTGATAGGATCTCCTACTCCCTTGTCTTTCTTTTCTTCCGCCATGGGAGGTCATCGAGGTTTGCGAGGCTGATCTTGCAAGGGTTCAACCAGATCGAGCCGTAACTCCTTATACCCTGACCGCGTTGGGGACATGCAAAGAAAAAAAAAAAGAAAGATCAGACCCGCTTTGACACCACTGATCCAGATTTATGCAGGAATGCAAAAGAATACAGAAATAACCATGAACATAGAGATGCAGTGGAAATAATGCTTCATTTCATTAATATCAAATAACAGAAATATGCTTACAGGCATCATGGAAATGAAATAGCTAGGGTGCTGGTAGCGAATCTCTGAGAAGAGATGTGATGGCTACAGACCTCTGAACTGTGTTACATTGAGGCTCGAGGGCCTATTTATTATTGAGAAACAATGGAGAACTCTAAAATTCCAAAATCCTAACCCTAGGAGATGAAGCGCCAAAACTATGGGCCCCGTTTGGGTAAATTGGTGGTTCAACTTCCCGGGGACGTAACTTTGGCATCCAATCTCTGTTTGATGCACTCCATAGCTCGTTAGAAAGATCTGTACGAGGAGTGTAATTTTTTAATGAGAAACATTGGTCCATGGACCCATTTTTCTCTCATTTTTCCCAAGAAACGTCGTTTAGGGCCTCAAAACGGCTCTAGAAGTTCAGGACCCGAAAAGCTGCTAAAAACAGTAAATTTTGTTGCAAATTGAAAAATGAAAGAACTAATGG
The DNA here is from genome assembly GCA_034641835.2 of Pinus albicaulis. Classification (NCBI taxonomy): domain Eukaryota; kingdom Viridiplantae; phylum Streptophyta; class Pinopsida; order Pinales; family Pinaceae; genus Pinus; species Pinus albicaulis. Next base: position 550,067,522 of record CM076577.1, on the reverse strand, counting down.
TGGGGGTTAAAATGGAATAGGTGGGTGGCCACCGATATCCACCTGGAATATTAAGGCCCCAAAACCGCTTCGGGAGTGGAGGACCCGAAAACCTGCTAAAAATAGTAAGTTGTGCTAAATGTGAAAAGCTGCAAGAATTGATGGTGCTAGTCCAAATGGAATAGGTGGGTGGCCACCAATATCCACCTCGATCATTCCTCCCTCCTTAGGAAGAAATGGTCCCCATTGCGTTGAGATCCTCCATGAGATGAGGAAAATTCTGTTGAACTGAGTATTAGATGTGTTGAAGATGTTATGGACCCGCGGGTGGACAGGCTGGATGCGTTTAGTAAATTTTGTTTCTTTATCAGCCTCAGACAGTACATGTTTGGATTTTGTATGTGTATTTGTAGGATGTATGGCAACATCAGGCAGTGGTGCGTTGGGAGTCAGATCACTGGAGTGCTTGTCCTGATAGTGTAGAGGAACCTCTATGAGTGAGGATAAAATGTCCTCGTATTCCTCCATGACTTTGTCGATCTGCTGCAGCCGTGCAAGGGAGCCCTGTTTCTAGGTCGTGGCAACAATATTCTTCTTTCCCTGTGAGTGAGTTGTAAGGAAAATGAATTTCCTAGTTTGGGAAACAATCTTACTGCGTTGTTTTGCAGTAGTCAAAGAGATGACAGGAGGCGGTACTACCTCCGGTATCCTGTACAAGTTATTTCCCAAAGTAATAATAACAGCACGAGGCCTAGACTCATACACAACATGTCGCCTCCACAAGTATGGTTGGCCCAATAATACATCAGCTACATCAAGAGGAGTAACATCACACAATACCTCATCCGTTAATGGCTTCATACTGTATGGAAGGCGGCACTGCTGGTGGATACGAAGATCTCTGCCTGGGTGGAGCCACCCGATGGTATACGATTTTGGGTGTGCTATGGTTGGTAGGCCAAGCCGCTTCACGACCTCTGCTGAAATGAGGTTCTTTTGGCTTTCGCTATCGACAAGAAATTCTAGCGGAGAACCCTTCACCCACATCTGCGACTGGAAGAGGCGCTCCCCCTCCTCTGGATCCTCTGGACCCTCCCTCTGGATCTTGGTGGTGGCAACAATGGCACTGGGATCTGCATCAATGATCTACTTCCATTTGTCATTTCCTTTGTCTGGTTCTATCTCAAGATCAAAAAATGCATCTGATTCGGGTGCCTTGAGTTCAGCCACTAAAGACTGTTTGGCCCAACACTCGTTTGTGCTGTTAGTGGGGCTGTTATGAAATTCACACCACTTCCCTGTGTCATTATTTGGGTTTGTGGTGTTGTTTTGAGTCGCATTTCTTTGGCATTGCCCCTTGTTCTTCAATTCAAGGGAACTTTTTGGATTCGCAGATCCAAAGTCTCGCTTCTTCTGCTTAAATTTCTGCTCGATCTTGGCGGCATAGCGATATGCTGTGCCAAGCGATGCAATGTCGAGGAACTCCATTTCCTCTTGAATGTGTTTGTGCAGACAACCACGGTACTTGATCCCCAAATGTCTCTCTGAATCTTTAATACCCAACTTTGTGCGCAGGGTATGGAACAGATTCGTCAGTTCGTGCACATCTTGATCCTTTTGTTGCCGCAGCGTGGTCCATTGGATGTATTTTTCCTCATAGCTCCCCACGGGGTAATATTGTTCCTTGATGTCGTCTCGGAAAAAATTCCAAGTGGTTGTGGCCAAGAAAAGAGAGGGTTCCCCTTTGCCCTCTTGCTCATGGTAGGTTTCCCACCAGTCTTTGACATGGGGGGCGGCTTTGAGGAGTGAAAAAATAATCTTTTCTCGGTCAGAGAAGTCATGGACCGAGAAATACCCTTCCAACAAATTGAACCATCAATCTACAATGTCTGCATCTATTTTTCCTTCAAATATAGGAATGTCAAAGTTTACCTGTACCTTGAAGGCAGTGGCGCCTCCAGAGTGGTTGTTGGATGCAGATGCACCATATGTGGGCAGTCATTGAAGGATTTGAGCAAAGTTATCCATCATCACATTCCTTTGTTTCTCAAGGGCCTCCTTGAGCAGTGTTTTGATAGGATCTCCTACTCCCTCGTCTTTCTTTTCTTCCGCCATGGGAGGTCGTCGGGGTTTGCGAGGTTGATCTTGCAAGGGTTCAACCAAATCGAGCCTTAACTCCTTATACCCTGACCACGTTGGGGACATGCAAAGAAAAAGAAAGAAAGAGCAGAACCTCTATGACACCACTGATCCGAATTTATGCTGGAACGCAACAGAATACAGAAATAACCATGAACATAGAGCTGCAGCGGAAATAATGCTTCATTTCATTAATATCAAATAACAGAAATATGCTTACAGGCATCATGGAAATGAAATAGCTAGGGTGCTGGTAGCGAATCTCTGAGAAGAGATGTGATGGCTACAGACCTCTTAACTATGTTACAATGAGGCTTGAGGTCCTATTTATTATTGGGAAATAATGGAGAACTCTAAAATTCCAAAAGCCTAACCCTAGGAGATGAAGCGCCAAAACTGTAGGCCCCGTTTGGGTAAATTGGTGGTTCAACTTCACGGGGACGTAACTTTGGCATCCGATCCCTGTTTGACGCGCTCCATAGCCCCATGTTGCTCTCCATTTTCCCAAAAAACGTCTTTTAGGGCCTCAAAATGGCTCCGGAAGTTCAGGACCTGAAAAATTGCTAAAAATAGTAAGTTTTGTTGCAACTTGAAAACTGAAAGAGCTGATGGTGGGGGTTAAAATGGAATAGGTGGGTGGCCACCAATATCCACCTGGATCATTAAGGCCCCAAAACAGCTTCGGGAGTGGAGGACCCAAAAACTTGCTAAAAATAGTAAGTTGTGCTGAATGTGAAAAGCTGTAAGAATTGATGGTGGTAGTCCAAATGGAATAGGTGGGTGGCCACCGATATCCATCTGCATCAGTTTGTGTGCCTGTTTGGCTGTAATCTACGCCAAACAAGGGTTGGCGCGGGTGGCTAACTACCAACTAGCGCCACTTGGCATGAATGTTAAAGGATTAATCGCGCCAATCAAGTTTACCCTAGAAAAATGATGAAAATGGACTAACAGGGGCTAGATCTGGTCTTCTGGGGGCTGAACAAGGGTTTAACACCAGGGAAGGTGAACCAGAAAATTAGACTAATCAAATGAAAAGCCAAAAACAACCCAATGGAGGCAGGACTAACTCCAACTGATTCCCTAGTGGAGTCGCCAAATTGTTGTGGAGTTAAATCCACTCTGCGGACAGAGGCAATCCCACTAGCCCTAGAGTGGGTCTAGCAACAATTGAAACACGCAAAGCTATTAGTTCCTAGTTGCATAGAGTAGAATCATGATAGATCACTTATCGTGATCCCTTCGCTACTGTTGTCGAAGAAGAGGTGGCGCTTCCGTTCCTAGCTAGACAGGTCACGATCCATGAGCTTGTTGCATCCAGATACTTGTACACATGCAAAGAAGAGAGACAACATGAAACACAATATTTCACACTTTATAACTATCGATCAGTAAGAGAGGAAAAAATTAAATTGCATTATATCATGGACAAACACAATCATGGAACCAATAGCAGAGTTATGTGTATTAAGATATGAGAGAATGATTACAACCGATGCTCTGACATTGTGATCTTCCTTCGACAGGGCTCCAGCGGGACGTGTCTCACAAAGCTCGTCAGGGATTTGACAGAACTCTCTCTCTCACAAGGTTCTCCTTAGCTCTACTCTTGATTGTCACTTAGCTATAATTTCCTTCTTAAAAGTTCAGCTGGCTAGCAAATGGAGAGGGCAGGCTTTTATTGAGGGAGGAAGGGAAGTCAGGATCCCTATAATCATGGGATAGAGTCCTATCTCTTAGGAAGGTTCCATGAGAGGTGGAAAACCACTCCCTAATCAGGGAGATCCGGAGGCAAACAACCCAACCCTTTTTTATGATCCGTTCTGAAGTTGTTAGAATCAAACTTCTGCCTTCTATTGTTAAAAAACATTCCTTAATAGTCTTGGCGCGGGCAAAACACAGGGAAAGAGCGCCAGCTGGCATGCCCACTAGTGTGCATTTTTCCCATTGGTGCGAGGGATGAACTGGCTACCCATGTCAATGCTAAAACATGGGTTTTCAGGTTTTTCTAGAGGAAATGTTCTTGAGGAGAATTCTTGCCCTTATGCAGAAGGATACCATCAAGGTGTTTTCAGGACATTTTACTGTTCACAGGTCACGGGAATAGTCCTCCAATGTACGGGATGAGGGATTGCAAGGACGGTGACAAAATGTTGTGTAATACTCTCCCCTTCTTTGCCTATTTCTTCGTCATCCTCTTCTACTTCACCTGGTGAAATTCTGGATTCTAGTAACCAGGTGGATAAGAAGAAGAAGAAGAAGAAGACGAAAAAGAAGAAGTCAGATAAGAGAGAGGCCAACTCTATGGCTATTGCGCCTAAGAAATATTCCCTTGATAAACCATTCAACCTTCCGTGGAAATTCAAATTCCCTTGCATGTTGTGCAAACGTAACCACCTTCTTCGAGACTGCCTTGGCATTCCCAAGTTCCTTGAAGTATGGCCCGATGGCTATCCATCGTTACCTTTGACTTCTGGAAGTAATATTGGTGGCACATCTTCGAATAACCATGATAAGACTCATAATAAATAGGGTAATATTACGAATCCCTATAATTTGTGTGAAGAGAATTATCCCAGTCACCTTTGTCCATACATGGATGGAGCCACAAGAGTGTTGAACAACCCTATTGTTTCTGCACCCTGCCTTCCAGTTGGTTACCAGAAGCTTTTTTTTTAGCCTTCCGCTGGTTGATTCAGTGGTTGGTCAAGAGTCATCCTTGGTCGATCTCATTCCCTCAAAAACTATAATTCACGAATTTGTTCCCAACCAACTATTGGTCAAGGAATCAGTCGATCTGATCCTGCCTATGGTTCATTAGGTATTTTATGTCAAGATTGGATCTCATTCCCCTCATGTTCTTCCAGATTCTTCATACTTGGAGAAATATTATCCCATCCCTATGGCTCAAGAATTTTCTCTTCCTGCTCCCATTTCTATGGTCCAAGAGGATGCTCCTCTTTCTCCGGTAACACCAGGGTATGACCATCTCAGTTCAATGGTACCCCCTCCAAGTAGTTTGGTCGCTTCCTTCGATATGAGTCGATTTGCAGGATACCGCCTTCCTTCTTATGTGCCTTTTGATATCATGGTACAGACCTTCGATGTGGCCATACCTAGCACAATTATAGATGAAGGTGCATATGTTAGTGTTTTGTCTTCAACTACTTGGCAAGCTTTTGGTTCTCCACCGATTGTGCCTATTACGCAGAATCTGTTGGCATTTAAAAGAGGAACCAGTCAACTGTTAGGGATCCTTCCAAAGTTGATGATCATTTTGGGAGGGAAAACCGTCTATATAGATGTGATGGTGGTCCAAGGTCCCTTGGATTTCAATTTACTCTTGGGGCGCGACTATGCTTATGCCATGGGTGCGCTTGTCTCTTCCCTCTTTCGTGTGATCTTTTTTCCACATGAAGGTCAGATCATGACCATTGATCAACTTTCATTCTTTGGTCCTGATGTGACATCTGGTCTACCGTCGTCCCTTCTTGGTCCTTACCTACCAGTGATGTCCTCCTCGCCACATGTCAATTATATGGCTACCTATCCCATGCCCACATTCAATGATAGTGTCGTTGTGCATCGTGTGTTGGGGGTGTTGGGTCATAATTTCCTAAATTTTTCTCTCCCATTAGATGAGCACATATTGGAAGCCATGAATTCTTATTTGACATGATAAGTTATCGACAGAGCAGAGTTTTTTTTCTTGTGTCAAGCTCCTTAAAAAATGAAACAAGGTCGTTAGAGCAGAGTTCCTTTTCTTGTGTCAAGCTCGTTTAAGAAATGAAACAAGGTGTTATGAGGATGGTTCGTCTTCTATGTCAACCTCGTTAAAAAAAGAATTAGGTCATGAGGATAGTTCTTTTAATATGTCAACCTCATTAAAACAATGAAACACATGTTTTTTTAATTCGAGTCTTTGATCAGATCTCGTAAGATCCCAATTGAGTCTTTATCTGAACTTGTAATTTGAACCTTAACTCCAACCAATTTTCATTAATTGCAATTGGACTGAAGCTTGGGGGCATGTACCTTGAATTGAGTCACCATGTTGGGGGCATGCTCATTTTTCAAGCATATTTTACCTTTGTTTCAAGTTTTTATACAAATAAAACCGGTTTCAAGCATAGTTTTCTAAGAAGTTTCAAGCTTGTGAAAATGAAACCAACTTCAAGCAGAGTTTCCTGCTTTCAAGCTTGTGTAAAAATGACACCATTCTTATTTTATCTCTCATGATTTCCATTTTATCAGCCTATTTTGCGAGATGAACCTTGGTTTTCTCATTCCATCGTCACCATCTACTTGGCCAATTATACGCCTTCACTTGATTGTTTTACCCATTCCTGAGGAACCACTGTAATGAGTGGTATTGTTAGCCAACCTCTTGTCCTTTACTTGTTCTGAGCAATTTCATCATCACCAGAACCAGTTGCTACACTTAATGCCACTCGTTCCTCCAAGAGGAGTCAACTTTCAACTCTTTTCTGACTCTCAAAAATTGAAAACATTATTGAGACTCTTGTCGTTTTGAACTCGTTAAATGGCTGCGAAACGATATCTACCCAGTAAAAATTTACCCATTTTTCAGGATGGGATAGATTATTTATGAAAAAGGAGTAACTTAGCCTATTGCGACTAAGAGGTTCTCTCAAACATAGTTTTCTACCTTTTTGGATCCGAGGGACTATTTACGAAAAGGGACCTGCTACAGTTTTATTTTTCTCTTATTTTCAAACTCTCTAAACATGAAAAGATGCCAAGTTCTTCCTTTGTCAAACTCGTTAAAATCCTGATGACATCAGAAATCATTGCTATGACGTTAACCTCCTTCCTCCTTCCTAGGGCTCATAAAATGTACTAGGATGGATTTTTCTGAAGGACAAACTTACATCATAAGCATATGCTATCCACTTCAAGCTTGTTTTTCAAAAATAATTGGGGTACTTTCTAGAAATGGTGGGGGGAAATGGAACCAGTTTTCAGTTGTGTTGGCATTATGTCACTCTTGAACATGACACTCATCTGCATCTGTGTCGAGTTGGGGACATCTCATTTCGTCATTTTTTCCTCCATGGGTTTGGCTAATATATTTTGACCTCTCATCTGCTCTTTTCCATGTCATCATGACCTCAGATCCCTTGATGTCAAATACTTCCAAATCCAGAGTTGTGTCACTGATATGTTCAAGAGAAGTTTTCCTTTGCAGTTTTCAACCTTCCTCTGATCCTCTGTTTAGTCCTGATTCACTATCATCATGTTCCTTTGTCTCGTGTTAATGATGTGGGAAACATTATGGCCCTCCTTCGACCAAGTCACTTCCTGTCGACTTCAGCTCATTATCCAGGAAGTTGACCTAAGGACTCCCTTCCAGTACCTTGGAGCTTGCATGCCTCAATGGCAGTTTCTTCACATTCGAAGATAGTTCCACATCATTGGCCTTCGATCGAGTGATTCTGTGGGTGTTCGATGCCAGATCACTATTCACATTATGTGGATTGTACCTATTGTACCTTGAGATCCATTATCATTATTGGTGGTTTCTCTCGTGCCTGTTAACAACTTTCATCATTGGCTGGTAATCAGGTGACTTTATTGCATGTTCGACTTCAGCTCACATATTCGCATGCTTGAATGTGTACTTGTTCAGGTCGAGATGGAGCGCAAGACCTTAGGTTTTGTTTGATAAGATCTAGGTTGCGAGATATTGTGGTTTATCATGACTTATTACATGACTCTTTTGATTGGATGGTTGTGACCATACCTGCGTCTATTTGTTGATTCTTCCTGCTGGATGGCTATGTCCACACCTTGGGTCTCAGTTTTTATGTACTCTATTATGGATGGTTGCGCCCATGCCACATGTTCATGTATCATAGATATCAGTTGTATTTGTACTTGCAGGTCTTCTGACGGTAGTTTTTGGTTTGAACGCGTTCTCATAAAGCATTTCACCTCTCCCTCTCTCTCGGACCTCATGCTTTAGGGGGAATCTGTTACACAACATTTTGTCATCGTCCCTGCAATCTCCATCCTGCACATTGGAGGACCATTTCTATGAATAATAAGAAGTTTCATGCCTTGCAAAGACCATCATTGCATCCCTTTCCATGAGGAAAACATTCCTTCTCTTGACAATTCCTTGAGCAGACCATCAAAAATACATGCTTTTGGGTTGGCGTTGGTAGACCGTTATGCCCTTGCGCCAATGAGGAATATTAACACTGGGTCTTGAGCCCATTTGCACTCTGTCCTAGTGAGCTACCTGTGCCAAACTATTTTTGGAATTTTTTTTAAATATAGAGGTGAAATTTCCATGTTAATAACTTCGTGGGTGATTCAGCCTGGGTGGTTCGACTGAATAACCACGAACACCCTCCTTTGGACTATTGTTTCCACCTTTTAGGGGAACCTCCCAAAGGATAAGGCCTCCTTTCCACCATTTTGTGGATCCCAACCTCCTCCTCTTCCTCTATAAATAAAGCTGTCTCCCATCGATACACTAGCTGAACAGTTACAGCTGAATGGCTGAAGAGAATTGATGAACATTTTGCTAGGGAGATAGAGCAGAGAAGGAGACCTTTTGTTGAGAGAGATCTTAGGCTTGTATTCTTGCATCATCCAATTCCCCAATGATCCTTTGAGATGCACTTAGACTAAACTTGTTGAAGGAGGCTGCGACGTCAAGGCTCCGGTTGTAATCTCTTTCTTCTATTATATATACATGACTAATGTATGGTTCCCATATTGTGCTAATATGATTTATTTTATTCAATGTGTTTAGTCTTCCTTGACTGATTAGCTAGTTACAAATGCAATTATTGTCTTGTATGCTACTATTGTCTTTGATCTTTGTGCAGGAATCCAAGTACCATCGCCGAAGGATTGCGACCTGGCAAGGCAGAGATCAAGAGGCCACCACTACTACAACTGTGACAATCACGTTGGACTCCAGTTAGGAAAATATATCCCAACCTATTTCATTCGTTAATTAGGAACCTACACATTAGCTTGTTCCCTTGTTGCTAGACCCACTCTAGGGCTAGAGGGATAATCTTTGTCCGTAGAGAGGATTTACCTTTCCAACACCTATATATCAAGGTAGTCTAGGATGAAAAAATTATCATACTCTTGTATGTGGATGATCTACTAGTCACAGGTGTAGAGCATTGGATTCAAGAATACAAGAAGTAGTTGGCATTCAAGTTTTATATGAAGGACCTTAGGATTATACATTATTAATTGGGACCAGAATTATGGTAGAAGCCAAGAGAGATATATCTTTTTCAACGTAAGTATGGGATAGTAAAAGTGAAATCATTTTACTTTTCAGAATTTCCATCCTTGGAAATTGAAAAAGCTAGTTGGGAGGGCATTTTTTGTTCCATTTTGTTTGAAGCATTACTCTTTGCGATCTCTTCCCTTGTTAGTCTATCTTTCATCGAAATTGAAAGGATTATTTTTCCTCATTTAGATTTTAGGAATTCAGGCGAAATCATTTTTGATCCCAAAATTAAAACTTAATTTCAGATCAACATTTAAATAAACCTCAATTAACGTAAGGAGCATTTAGAATTAACGTAAATATCTAGAGGTCTAGGCTAGAGACGTGTGTCGACGTCATTAAGCATAGTAGTTGTTGTTAAAAGCCTGCGTTGCATTTCAGGGGTGATATCACGTCCCACGTATGGAAGTATATAGGACTATACTCCACGTATGATAAGTATAAGGGGACACTCTCATCGAGCGGTTACACATTAGACAATGCTAATACAGACTGAGCTCCCACGTACCATCGAGTATATTTTGGGAGACCCCACTAGGTTGAAAACCTACCATAGGTAACCGAGTGGGCCACCTTGTAGATGTGACACACCAAACACAACATTTGGTTATATTAGTTGCCGTATGTCAAGTCCTTGGTTGTCCAAGGTGTACATTGCAGTTCATGAATACCTAGTAAATTTTTTTCCTATATTACCCTTTTTTATTTAATTTTTTTAATTCTAAACCTTAATGTCCATGAAAAATTCCTACTCGTGCAGTACTCATTTTCCTCATCATGACTCATTAATTGAAAATTTTAATCGCTCAAAAAGAAATCATCTATCCTTCAATTTGATGTTGATAAAAGGTCATCGTGGCTGAATTCTTGAATTGAACTCACTCATCCCCTAAAGTAACACAAAGAGATCATCCTGAGATCCCACTATTTCCACTTGGGACTCTTGAAGCTGCTCTATTCACGACCGCCACTTGATGATTGGTCTACACCTTCCAAGGATATCAAGCTGGAAAGTCCTGAAACCACTGAAACAAATTGGTCTTTCCTCCAAATCCACTCTACGATACATTTGTGATATCTCCTGAGCATATGTACAGTCATTTTGATGGTCCCAACGTTCATTTTGGTGCTTCTCTTATAGCATCTCACACTATTTTTCGTAAGTTTTTTCTACCACACATGGCATCGAATGGAGACGATAATCCATTTGTCAGTACTCCTCAGAGTATTCCTCTGGAAATTTTTACAACCCACATCTCAGAAGTTGAAATCGAGTGTATGTTCCCTCTAGAATTTTTTCCTTATGTTCCCACTCCTCATGATGTAGGAAGTGGAATGAGTATAACCTCTTGTCAAGTTGTGTCTTCGCTTCCACCCAGGTACAATTCTCTCAGAAACCTTGTTTTGGGAGCTTATGGGCTACATCCATGTATCATAATCTTATTTGGTAAACTGGTGTTCCTCCATCCTCTCACACATTTGTTTCAAATTTAGCCACCATGTCTCACCCTGCTGCTCAACCTGCGGTTTATGTAGGTCAAATGACCATTTCGCTAGGATCATCCTCCCCTTTGTCATTATCTACGATCACTGCGGTCCCACCTTTGAGTTGAATATCTACGGTTTCTTCCATGCCTGGGGGCCAATCAAATCCTTTATATGTACCTCCCCTTTCAGGTGGGGGAAATCTAAGCTCTAGAACTATATCGGGGGTAGGAAAACCCATATCTAGTATTGGTGGAACTTTGCTTTCATCCTCAACAAGTTATGTCATAGGAACCTCTCTACCAGGTGGTCACCCTACTTCAGCTCAGCTTGTTTATCAACATCCCCATGTTCAGTACCCTCATGTTCAATAACCCCATGTTCAACAACCAAACATACAATATCAGTATGTTCAACAACCGAACGTGCAATATCAGTATGTTCAACGACTGAATGTATCACACCATTACATCCAGCAACCCCTAAATCTATTCGGTGTTGTTGTGAATAATCCTTAGTTTGGTCCTCAAATCCAATTTGTACAATCCTTTCTCTAGCTCAAAGTGGAACTTACCCAATAACCTTGGTGTTCAATACCAGCAAATTCCACAAGGTTAGTACTAGCAAGCCCAACAAGGACCTTATGTACAACAAGGATCTATCCCTCAACAGAAGTTTCAACAGGGGCAACAGTTTTGGCCCCAGTAGGGACCTTATCAACAGCACTAGCAGGGTCCTTACATTCAACAAAAGATGCAACAAGGTACCTACCAGCAACTGTGGCCTCAACAAGGTCCTTACCAGCAAAAATGGGGACAATGTGATTATTATGGTCAAAATCAACCTCAATGGGGGCAGAAATCATGCCAGAAAGGTTGGAACCCTTAGATGGGTAATTACCAATGACATTTTACTCTTTATAATCCTCAGTTACCATTCTTGGCTGCATTGGAACTTCTATATGTGTCAAGGCTTAAAAATGACCCAATCCAACATATGCTACATGGGCCTTTAGTTATAACTAAAGTCCCTAGGATTGTCCAAAGTTTGAAGGTAAACCTAGAGAAAACCCCAAGCTCATGTTATGATGTACCATTTGTGTTGCTCTTCTAACTCTTGGATAGATGATTCAGTTTGGCTACATATTTTCCAACGCAGATTAACGAGCGTGGTCACTAAGTGGTACATTGAACTACCCCGTGACATTTTTTAAGATTTCAATTAATTGACTATGGCCTTGCTTACGCATTTCCAGTTACCTATATGGTATGAAACCGACACTCACCTCTTAACATCTTTGGACCAGTCGATTGCTATCCATATATCCGATCACATTCATGAATGGAGACACAAGCGACGTCTGATCAACTCATAACTGAAAGGTTCACCCAATCATTCATTCCTCAAATCGCCAAATATATTGCCATGGGCGGCTATGTAAATGAGGAATAGGCCATCGTCTGCACTCAGTATCTGGTTTTGGTTTATTCCCAATCTGGGACATTATATGATATTTTAGTAAATGCCCCGCGACCTTCAACGAACCCCTCATCTTTGAAATTTTTTGATACACCACTAATTTATGGTGTTATTGGGTCAGTGGCTCAAACTACTAACAATAATCCTAAGGATTCCTTTAAGACTAAATCTACTATGGTGGCTGCACCCTCCACTTTTGCAAGTGACCTTAAAAATATTGATAAAACCTTTGAGGTTAACATCGTTCACTCTATCGCGACAAATAAATCCTCTAAAGGTAAAAATAAGGGGAAAGGAAAAGCCAAATCTGATTCCCACAAACATGATTCTTCTAAGTCGTCTACTAATGATGCATCTAAATGTAAGCCCAAGTATCCTTGCTTGATATGTGATGATGATCATTACACCAAGGATTGCGCTTGTCATGCCAATGTTAATCGTCTTTTAAAAGGAACACATGGAACACCAGATGTTTTGAAATAACCCTTTCCATCTTAGCCGTTAGTGTCCAATTTTCAGTGATTAATATGTACTCTTTCAAAAATTTCTAGTAGTGGACCTAGGTCAAAATTTTACATTTCTAAGTCAGTTTTCAAACAAAATTTTGATCGTTGGATATGTCTATGTCTTTAAAAGCCACTCCCTTCAGTTTATTCACGGTCATTGTCATTTCATGAGTCATTTCATTTCTTTTAATTTAGAGTCTCAACTGAAGTCGCAATGTTTTCACCTAGGTCAGTGTTTAGGATTCTTTCATTTCACCTCCATAAAAGTCCAAAATCTGTCATAAAAAAGGAAAAAACAAGAGTAATTCACTTCCACCATACAAAATTATCTATTAAAGGGAGTTAGCTTGGGTAGGTGAATAAAAAAGAGACAATTTTTCTTCTTTCAAAAGCTTGTTTCATTGTCAAATTATTCAAAAATCAAAGTGTTCAAAATGTCATGTTTTCACTAAATGACAAAAATGTGTTTTTAGTGATGTTATAAAAAGGAAAAAGTGATTTATTTCACTCATTTTATCTTTCGTTGCTTGATAAATTGAATCTCTCACCTTCAGAGTACCTTACCATTAACAAATCTGGAAGAAAGCTGGAAAATTTTTCAAGAAAGGCCAATCTACTATGCTTCTGGAGGCTCTACTACATTTCTGAAGGAGTTGCGTGACGTTTCTGAGACAACATGACACTTCTGGGTATTGGCGCTACGTTTCTGGGAAGTGCTACATTTCTTCAAAAGAGTTATACATTTTTGGATTTGGCATCTAAATCAACTACCCAAGCTTGAAAACAATTGTGAAAACCTCCTATGACCTCCAAAACCAGTAAATGTACGCTTCCAAAGCCTTCTTCAAGTCAATTCATGATTGCATAAGTGTTTTCTATCCTTAATGTTTTTCTCTCCTATGCTCTAGGGTTTCTCATTTGTTAATTGGTTTAGGCCATTAGAGATCCTTTTTCTTACCATCTAAATTTTCATTTATCATTTACAAACCCCACCACAACACCCCCTATCACTCAGAGTCCCCATTACCCTTTTTTCATCAAAACCCTAAGTCCCTAGTATACTTCCACAACAAAACTAGAAAATTTTTGTGTTTTCCTATTTTGACCCATATCCCCATACCTATTTCAAGTAATTCCACATGTATCGTTAAGCTAACACATTACCCTACTATCTCAAAATTTTGGGGAATTTTCCTCAACCTCCTTATATCTCATCATAATCCCTAAACCTACCCTATCCATATCCCTTGTTTTCCCAAATTCACCATCCCTACCCACTCATTTCATCTAGGAGGGTTTTATTTTGTTCACAACTACTATGGAGACTGAAAATAAAGCTCACAAGGGAGGCTACCACTCTAGATTTGAACCATCCACATTACAAGAACTTAATGCCTCCCCATATGCCATGAGATGTTTTGAAAACATTAGATGCCTGATATTTTGTGAAAAGATCATGGAGGTAGGATGTCATACCCCATTGACTACTCTTTTTGTCACCAACTTGAGTAGAGACAAGGCCACCATTGCAAGCATTGAATTCACTCTATCACTAGAGGCCATCACTTCAGCAACAAGGATTCCAAATGAAGTAGAAGTCTAGTTCAAGGGCATGAAGTTGGACCTTGAAAATTATCCAATGTTCCTAAAACCTCATTGCAGAGATGAACCTAAACATGTTTTCCCTTCCAGGCATATACTTGATAAGTATGCCCCATTAATGAAGACTGTAGTATTTTACATGTGAGGGAATATTTTCAAGACTGTACCAATACCATGTCAGGTTACTAATGCACTTCACAGTTACCAAATATCTCAATTTATCAAACTATCTATTCAGAAGTTTGGTCAAGTTGGCAGAAAAAATACAAAGCAAAGGTAGAAATCCTCATCCTAGTCTATTTCACCATGGTTTGGTAAATATGATTTTTATACACAATCTCTCAGAAAAAAACATGACCTGGGAAGTTTTCATGGAGAAAGTAGCATCAGCTCCTACTACTAGTTCACCTACTGTTCATAGCACAAAATCAGTACAACCAAAGGAGGTTGGCTCTTCTAGCAGGTAGACTAATTTTTCAAAGACACATAGGGTTGATATCACTAAAACCTATGAGAAGGGAAATATAATGGTTTTTTCTCCCAATACCATCAGAGGTGTGTTGGCACCTAAAACTACACATGAGAAAAGACAAACAATGGATCAGTCACCTAGCCATGATGGTGAGTCACCATTGCAGCATCATGATGAAAAAGCGCCCCTAGAAGTTGACATGGAAGAGAAGGTGAAGGATAAGTCATTTGAGGAAATCATAAAAGAGAAATATGAGGAAATAACAGATTTGAGGGAGTTTTTCTCAATTGAAAACTCTCACATCACATTCCTACAACAAGAAAATCTTCATTTAAAGGTGAAATTACTCCTCCAAGACAATCCAAAGGTACATGTTGAGAAAGATAAAGGAAAGAGAAAGGAAATAGTAGATGATGATTAGATTGAGGATGTATATGTTGGAACAAAAAGAAGAATACCAAGGATAAGAGGCCTCAAGAAGGCGCTTCAGAGAGAAAGAGAATCAACTCTTAGATTAGGTTAGCAGACTTTTGATGAGCTAATTATTGATGAAATCAATAAAGACAAAGAGTATTGGCTTGATAGGGTCAATGGAAACCTTGAGAAGCTTCCAAGGAAAGCTAAAAAGAATAATAATCTCCTGAGACATATGGCCAATCACTATTGCACTAGGAACAAAATTTCTCAAATCAGGCTTAAACAAGTGAAGAAAAAGCTAAAATAAGTTCAAATGAAGCTCAAGGAGAAGGAAAAATTAGAAATCCTTTCTGAGGCATCCATGGATGTTTAGCCCATCCTATACAGGTGTTATAGAACAAATTCTGGTCAATTTTGAGCACTTTTTTTATTTTTGGTTATTTTTGCACAAATATTGAAAGTTTGTCTCCACAAAAGCGGTGTGACACTTTCTCTCAGAGCTTCCAAATCAATTTTTGCTTATATGGATGGGTGCATATTGACAAGTACATGCCATATATGGAGTTTTTTTTCCATGAAAACTCTGGTTTTGAATAAAAATGCAAAAAAATACCTCATTTCTATGCTTATGCCACTCTTTTGGAGTAGGCGCAACGCTTCTGGAGTAAATTTGGGAAAATTCGTTTTTGGAGGTCTTCATGTGGGTTTTTTTCCAAAAATTCAGAGTGATATGGAAAATAGACTCATAGGGCTACTCAAGAAAACTTTCAAATTTTCATTTGGATTCTCCCAAGTGGGTCAAAATCATCCCTGAATTGGCACAATGCTTTTGCAAAAGTGGTGCGACGTTTCTACTACAGGCGTGATGTTTACACACAGGATTCCTCTCAGACAGCTGTCATGCCCAAAAAACTCCAGAAATTCGATGCTAGTTTTCCCATGAGGTGGCATTAGATGTGTTTGATTTCTTTTGGTCTTTGTGATGAGGAAATATGTAATTTAATGGAGGAGACACACACTCCTAGTCTTTAGCTAAATTTCAGGGATAAGTTTCTAACTTCCCTAGATTATAGCAAGTGACTCATCTAATGTAATTATGATTCTTTTTGGAGAGGCTTTCGACCCTATGAGGTGTCATGAAATACATTTTCTATAAGTATTCCACCTCAAATATTTTTAGAGGTTGGATAGTTGTTATTTGTAGTGGAGCTATTGTACAAGCTTTTGCTAATGAAATCAAGGATAATGTTGCAGACATAGTGTTGAGACTCCAGTGGTATGCCTTTGAGAATTTGTTTTTCTCTGTAAACTCATGATGTTGAATGTTAATCATATTTCACATATATGATTCTTTATTCGAAGTCTTAATGGTTTATTGACAAGAAATCATGCTTTCCATGCTCTGTTTTTTATAAGATTTACATGAAGTTGTCTCTACTCTTCTGATGAATGAATTCAATTTATTGCTCATTCCAACTCCCTCTTAGTTCACTCTATACATAATGAAAAATTAATTATGCTTCTTAGATTACCTACTGGGCCTCACCCTTACCTCTGCAACTAAATATTTGAATTTAGACCAAAACCCTAGACCTAGTTTCCTAACTATCATTCCTCTCCACCAGAACTCCAAACAAACAAAAACCCTAATCTACTAAGCATAATAACTAGCCTAAAGAATTATATCCAGTCATCCTTTTGGCTGCTAAGTGACATTGATAGAGCCCTCTCTAGTCTTGGTAAGGCTAGCTACCTTACCTAAAGGTTGGTCTGTGGTTACCTTCATTCAACTCCATTTTCAACCTTGGGAAGTAGGGGGGAGTGATAACATTTTTGGAGTCATTACTGGGAAGCGATTGCAAAAATTTCCATGTGAAAATTTCTTTATTCCAATGAAGGTTAGACTTGTGGATGACAAGATCTAGCATTAAAAGAAGCCTGAGTCTATAAATTCAAGAAAGAGTACCATTTTTCAAGAAATCACGGCTCCCAAAAGACACACAAGGTCAAATCCAGACCCAAATCTCTCACCAATTGTAAATGACCTTGAGAGTCCTTTAAGAAAGAAGAAGAAAAGGTCTAGGAAATTCGGAAAGGCTATTCCTCCACTTGTGAAATCAAATCCCTTGCCTATGAGATTTGCTTCAAAAGATTTTTCCTATAATTTTGACCTTGAAACATCTTTATTTAGGTCCAAGTCTGAAAATTTTATTTCAGAAATTGTCTTTGATCCTATTGATTTTGAAACCTTTGTACCATTTTTTGAGTTTTCTTATTCTGAGGTTGATAGTGAAGTCTGGGCTAATTTATACAAACTTAAAGGTTTAGTGAATAAGTCTCAAGAAACCTTAGACATAGCTTATTTCCAATACCATCAGAAAGCTTTTTCTTCACCACCTATTATTACACCTTCTCACACAACTACATCATCATCTCTTCCTTTCATTCCATCATTACCTCTGCAAATTTTCACTCCATCAACACCTCCACAACCCCCTCAATTAATCATGGCCAAATTCCCTTCATTGATCTTACCCCAATAACTCACTGCACTACCTCATAATTATGGTCAAATATTTCCCCCTTTTGATGGAACATAAAAGGTTACTGCTTATCAACACATTGTCAATGTGGTTGATTTCATAGATGTTGAAGATATTGAAAATGATGATGCCAATATGCACATCATAGCACAAAGTTTCTCAAGAGAGGTTAAAAAATGGTCCCGCTCTCTCACAACTGGTTCATTAGCTAATTCACAATATTTGATTGAATTGTTCATGAAAAAATGGGGGGAGAAGAATAATCCATTGCAAATCCTAGCTGAATATAACGCCTTGAAAAGGAATCCTAATGAGTATGTACAAGACTTTAAAACTAGATTCAATAAGAGTTATGATTCTATTCCTGAAAATATCAAGCCTCCTCCAGGCCTTGCTTTACTTCATTACCCTAATGATTTCGATTGTAACATGGTTTACCAGCTGAGGGAGAGAAATCCATCAACCATTGAAGAAATGAAGAGAAATGCAGAGAATGTGGAAGCTAATTTTATTATCAAAAATTCAAAAATTAAGACAAAGAAAAGGGTCATTATCAAGGAAGAAACATCTACTTCATTTGAAGGAAAACTCGACACCTTGATCAAAACCATGAAGAAGATGATGGATAAAATGTCCATCGCTGATAGACAAGCTGAACTCTCCTTTTTAAATCCCAATTTCAGGGGTCAAAATCAGCAGCCTCAATACAAGATCAAGAAAAGGGAACAAAGGGGTGAGGATCCACAAAGTTAGCAACAAATTCGCACTCCATTTCAGGAGAACTATACAGAAGGTCTTGATGAAGAAGAGGAAGAAGAAATTTATGGTGAGAATCATTTATTTGAGGAAAATCAATAGCTTATTTTCCTCATTGAAGAAGATCAATTTTCTATAGAAATTCATGCATTGGACGATCAACAAGATGTCTTGTCAAATGATGATATGCTATCAATATAGACAGAATATTATTAAATTGGATATCAAAACGCTCTTACTCAAGTACAAAGGAAATATGTCTTGAGGAATACGAATGTTCCTATCATCTCCAATCAGGAAAAACAGAATTATCAAACCGATATTCATGAAAAAGAGACGACTACTTCAAATCAAAACAAATACAAGGGACCTTTTGTTCCTAGTCCTACAAAAGGCAATGAAGCTTATACTAGCAGTCAGAAAAAAGATAAACAAGGCCAAGATGGAGGACAAAAGAGGGAAATTATGCACAAATATCAACAAGAGAAGAAAGATGCACCATCCAAAGAGGCAGAAAAACATTCTTCCCTTTTTAGTCTTGAAAATGAAATCTCTAAATTGAAAGTCTCCATTCCTTTAAGTAAAACAGTCAAGAACGACTAGTATAAGTTTCAAGTAATCAAGTTGCTTAGGGTATATCAGATGTCTGATATGGTTAATGTAAGTGATGATCACCCGAAACTTTTATTTGGTCATGTTGTTGCTGGTGATTTAGAAGATAGTGAGGTCCCTTTGTTCTATCTTAGCCTCAAAATCCATGATTTTATCCTCCATAATGCCATGCTTGATTCCAGAGCGTCTCATAACCTTATGCCCAAAGCCATCATGGATATATTAGGCCTAGATATCACAAGACCTTACCATGACCTTTATTCATTTGATTAAGGTAGAGTGAAATGTCTTGTCCTCATTAAAGATATAGTGGTGTCTTTAGAGAAAATCCCAACCAAGAATGTCCTCATGGAGGTTGTTGTGCCTGATATCCCTCCCAGATATGGAATTTTGTTCTCCCAGTCATGGGGAGTGAAACTTAGAGGTACCTTGCAACTCAAATTTTCATATGCTACCATACCGGTCTTTGGTCAACTCAGAAAATTATACCGAGAAAATAAAATGAAGTACATGATCAACAATAGAGAAAAGCCTAATAATCATCCCATACATGATATTCACACAGATTTAGGGTCTTTTATCTTATTCAATGATCAATGTTCAACATTTTCAAAAATTTTTATTGAAGAAAAGCCAGAAATTTATTAGTTTTCAAATTTTGTTTTAGAAATTGCAAATGCAAAAATGAAGACAAGATGCCAAGTGGTTGGGAAACAAGTGCATTGGCCCAAAAAAGAGATGAAACAGTGAAAAACATAACGTTTTGGTACAGTAGACCTCTCTCAAGAAGCAAGTAAAGTTCATCCATCGGATTTGCAGCATCCCGGTGAAGAGAGTGGTTTGTGGACCATGGAATTCAATGGAGCCTTGGGTAAAGAAGGGGTTGGCATTGGAGTGTGGATTCAAAACCCTATAAATTATTCCCTTTATATTCCTCCTAATGTTCAAATTTCCTCTTACAAGTTAGCATTCGATTGTTCAAACAATGAAGCAGAGTATGAGCCTTTGGTAGCCAGCTTGAAAATTCTCAAGATGTTAGGTGTCAAGAAAATTTCTGTGGATGGAAACTATGAATTGGTAATAAAGAAAGTCAAAGGGGAATACTAGGACAAGCATCCTATGATGCAAGCTTACCTAAATGCAGTATTAGATATCCTCAAGACCTTCACCGAGTATACTTTGTCATTGATCCTAAGGGACAATAATGTTATTGTTGATTCTCTTGCCATTTCAACCAGCATGTTTAGAATTCCATTGTATCTCGATAAGAAGTATGAGATAAATGTCAAAAATGGCCCTGCTGATCCAGATAATTTTCAGTATTGACAGGTCTTTCAAGATGACAAACAGATCTTAAAATGACCAAGAATCACATGCAGCAGAAATGAAATTACTTCAGTTGAAAGATAACTCCATTCCTATAGGTCTTGTGCCTTTGGAGGAGCTTTTTGATCAGACGATGTTTCACACAAACTGACAATGTTGCCAACAGAAGTAAGAGTGGAAGATCTTAATCTTGGCACTCCTGAAAAGACCAAGATAGTAAATATTTCAAAATCCTTGAGCCTGGAGATGAAAGGTAAATATGAAACACTCATGTCTCAGTTTGGTGATGTTTTTTCATAGGAGTATTTTGATCTGAAAATGTATGGTAAGAGTATAATTCAACAAATTATTCCTTTGAAATTGGATCTGAAGCCTTTCCACCAAAAATGGAGGAGAATGAATCCCAAGTTGTTTCCCTCCATTAAAAAAGAGGTAAGCAGGTTATTTATTACTGGTATTATAGTTTCACTTCACTTCTCAAATTGGATGTCTAACTTAGCGCCCATAAGGAAGAAGACTGAAGAAATTCTCTTATGTATAGATTTCATAATTCTAAATAAAGTGTCGTTGAAAGACAATTACCCACTACAAAAAATGGACCATATTCTGCAAAGGGTAGTTGGATATTCCAGAATTTCATTATTAGATGGATACTCCAGGTATAATCATATTTTAGTCCATCTAGATGATCAAGAAAAGACAATATTTACAACACCATGGGGTACCTTCATGTATGCCAAAATGCCCTTTGGATTGAAAAATGTAGGAGCAACTTTTCAACGAGTGATGGACATCACCTTCGCCAATGAAAATGATTTCTTCTTGGTCATCTATCTTGATGATATCAATATTTTTTCCAAAAAAAATGAGCTCAAAGATGTAGGAAATTTGGAATATCGTTGAATCCTAAGAAGAGTCTGTTTTCTATGGAGGAAGGAAAAATTTTGGGCCACATCATTTCAAAAAACGTCATCCAAATAGATCCTTCAAGAATTGAAGAAATTCAAATCTTGGACTATCCTAGAAGCAAGAAGGAGATTCAATCATTCAATGGTAAAATCAATTTTCTGAGAAGGTTTGTTCCCAATCTTGTTGAACACTAAAGGCAAGTTACTGACATGCTGAAGAAAGATAGTGAAGTAAAATGGTCTGAGGAAGAAAAGAAGTCTTTCAATCAAGTAAAATTTTCTTTATCTCGTGCTCCTATTCTTATTAGTCCAGATCACACACTTGATTTCATCATTTTTTATTTTTCTTCAGAGCATACTCTAACTATTGTCCTCATGCAAAAGAAAAATCAGAAAACAAACCAAACCCATTGCTTTCTTCAGTAGAGCCATTAGAGCCTCCAGAAGCATAGTAGATTGGCTTTTATTGCAAATTTTTCCAATTTTCTTCCACCTTTGGAAATGGTAAGGTACTCTGAAGGTGAGATATTTACTTTATCGAGCAAGGGAATATAAAATGAGTGAAATAAATCACTTTTTCCTTTTTATAACATCCCTAAAAACACCTTTTTGTCATTTAGTGAAAACATGACTTTTTGAAGAACACTTTTCTTTTTGAATAATTTGACAATGAAAGAAGATTTTGAAAGAAGAAAAATTGCCTCTTTTTTATTCACCTACCCATGTTAACTCCCTTTTATAGATAATTTTGTATGGTCGAAGTGAATGACTCTTCCTTTTGCCTTTTTTATGAAAGATTTTGGACTTTTATGGAGGCGAAATGAATGACACCTAGACACTGACCTAGGTGAAAACATGGCGACTTGACTTGGGACTCTAAATGAAAATAAAGGAAATGACTCATGAAATGAAAATGACCATGAATAAACTAAAGGGAGTAGCTTTTAAAGAACTAGACATATCCAGCGATCAAAATTTTATTTGAAAACTGACTTGGAAATGTAAAATTTTGACTTAGGACCACTACTGGAAAAATTAGAAAGAGTACGTATTGATCACATAATATTAGACACTAACATTAGCTCCAGCTAGGGATGGTAGTTCCTTTAGGAGGTGTCAAGAACACCATAGATCAGGTGGGGCCTTATCCATTGGGCGATGGAAACATAAGTACCGATCAAATAGGTAACTGAACTAGTACCTACTTTTTTGAGGTAGTAAAAAAAATACCCGATTTTGAAAAGTGGTGATGCAGAATCACCCTTTTTTTAGCATAGTTTTGAAACTTTAATTTTTCTTATGATTTTATTTTTTATTTTTTAAATGTCATGATTTTTATATCGATTTTGAAAAATGGTGATGTAAAATTACCTTTTTTTTTTTAGCATATTTTGGGAACTTTAGATTTTCTTTGATTTTTTTTAAAATGTCACGATTTTCATGTTGATTTTGAAAAGTGGTGATTTTTTATTTATCAAGCATGAACATTTGTTTTAAAATGTTAGTGATTTTCATGCTAATTTTGAAAAGTGTTGATGCTGTAGGTTTTAACCCTGTACATAAATTATCTGCGAACGAATCTTAAAAATAGAAATTAAACAATAGCGAGAGCATAAAACATAAAATAGATAAACACAGAGATATTCCCCTGGATCCCAAATCGGGACGACCAACTTGATTTTTCATTATATTCATTTTAGTGTTACAACACATATATTCATGCCGAAGCATACATAAACCCCAATCCATTAACCCTAGATTAGAACATAACCGTAGTTCCCTTGACCGGATCTACAAAATACTAGGGGACGAAAACCATCGTACCGCAAAACCATGTGAAAACCCATGCACAAAACCATGGGCAGATCCACCCACCAGAAAATAAGGACCAAAAAAATTTTCCAGGGCCCTGCTCCAGACCCTGACAGGGGGGGCTACCGTGCCCCTTGTGACCCCCCCGCACGTGATTAGTCGTGGAAAGAATATAACACATACCCAACATTCTCCCACTTGTTGTTTTATTTTTGCAGGGGGCCACAGGAGAGCTTATTCATTAGCCCAGTTCTGTAACACCCATTGTTTCTCTACACCAAGAGAAATTCTGAGTGCTTACAGACTTCGTCAATGCATCTGCAAAATTCTTCAAAGTGTCCACCTTTACCAACAATACCCTTTTAGCCTCAACCATATCTCTCACAAAGTGATATTGAACATCAATGTGCTTTGTCTTTGAATGATAAGTAGGGTTCTTAGCTAAGAAAATTGCACTTTGGCTATCACAATCTATCCTTATAGCTTGTTGCACCAAACCCATACTTGAACACAATATCTACAACCAAATTGCTTCCTTGCTTGCATGAGTGGATGTTATGTATTCAACCTCTGTAGTTTAAAGAGCCACTACAAACTGTCTTTTACTCATCCAACTAACTGCACCTCCAAATAGGCTAAACACATACCCACTTGTAGATCTTCTTTGGTCCAGATCTCTGGCCCAGTCTGCATCAACAAAACCACGAATTTCCAACACTCTTTCCAATCCTAGTCTTCCCTGGTAGCACAAGCCATAATCACTAGTGCCACGTAAATATCTGAAAACCAGCTTCACTGCTGTCCAATGCTCCTTCCCTGGGTTTGACATAAACCTACTCAATACTCCCACTGCATGTGCAATGTCTGGCCTAGTACAGACCATTGCATACATCAAGCTACCCACTGCACTTTCATATGGAACACGGGTCATATCCTCCTCTTCTTCGTGTGTCTTGGGGCACTGTTCAGCATACACCTGTGTACCTACAGGAATCAAAACATTCACCGATTTACTATCCTGCATATTGAACCTATGCAATATAGTCTCGACATACTTCCTCTGGTTTAACCAGAGCTTCCTCTTTGCCCAATATCTCTTAGTTTCCATGCCCAAAATATAGTTTGCAACACCAAGATCCTTCATGTCGAATTTGGAGAACAGTTGGGTTTTCAAATCTTGAATAATTTCTTTATCATTTCCAATCAACAACATATCATCCACATACAAGACCAAATAAATAACACGATCACCAATTAATTTAAAATAAACACAGTGATCCTCCTTGCTTCTGGTGAAGCCAAGTCCCCGTATATAGGTATCAAATTTCTGATACCACATCCTTAGTGACTGTTTTAACCCATACAGAGACTTCTTTAACTTGCATACCAGCTCTTTCTTCCCCTTCACCATAAAGCCTTTAGGTTGTTTCATGTAGATCTCCTTTTCTAGATCCCCATGAAGAAATGTTGTCTTCACATCCATCTGTTCTACCTCAAAATCAAATGCAGCAACAACAGATAAAAGTAATCTAATAGAAGTAACTTTGGAAACAGGAGAAAAAATATCACCAAAATCAATTCCCGAAACCTGGGAATAACATTTTTCTACCAACTGAGCTTTGTATTTCTCCACCTTTCCTTCTACATTCATCTTCTTCTTAAACACCCATTTTCTCCCGATGGGCTTCCTTCTAGCTGGCAACTCCACCAAATCCCATGCCTCATTTTTATGCAAGGATGCGATTTCATCAACCATGGCCTCCTTTTAGAGTTTTCCATGCTTTGAATCTACTGCCTCCCTAATGGTTCTTGGATCATCATCAGTTATAGTTAAAGCAAAATTTGAACGAGACGGATAAGACTATACACTTTACGGTTGTATTCTTTCAGTGATCTTCTCACAATTTGAGTTTGTGGCTCTTCCTCTTTTGAGTCTTCTTCTGTTGTAGAGTTTGATTCATCCTCCTTTAGCTCAAACTCTATCTTCTCAGGTTCCTTTGGTAGGACTTCATGTTTAACAATATATTTCACCTCTCTAAACACCACATCTCGTTTGTACACAACCTTCCTTGTTTCCAGGTTCCAAAGCTTGTAACCCTTTAAACCATCCTTATACCCAATAAATATGCACCTTTCATATTTATTATCCAACTTGCTCCTTTTCTCCTTTGGAACATGTACATATTCATCACATCCAAATACCCTCATATGTGAAAGAGAGGGTTTCTTACCAATCCATACCTCATGTGGAGTCTTATCCTCCAACGTTGATGAAGGTGATCTCTTAACCAAGGAACATGCAGTCTCCACTGCCTCTGCCCTAAATTCTTGTCCTAACTCGGTACCACTGAGCATGCTTCTTGCCTTTTCCATCAGCGTTCTGTTCATTCTTTCTGCAACTCCATTTTGCTAAGGTGTGTATGGAGTAGTCTTCTGCCGTGCTATACCAAACTTCTTATAGAAATCTTCAAATTCATTCTTGTAGAACTCCCCACCATTATCTATGCTCAGCACCTTTATCTTCTTCTTTGTCTGGTTTTCCACCAGAGCCTTAAATTCTTTAAATCTACCAAAGACTTCAGATTTCTTCCTCAATAAATATATCCATGTATTCCTTGAGAAGTCATCTATGAATGAAACATAGTACACAAACTTACCCAGTGATGGAACTGACACAGGTCCAAACACATCACTATGCACAAGCTCTAATATCTTGTTTTCCCTCTTAGCACCAGAAGGAACTCTTGGGTGTTTCCCATATACACAATGTTCACAGTAATCCCAGGAGAGCTATTAGACATACCTTCTACCATACAATTTCCATGCAGTATCCAAAGGCCCTTCTCTCCAATATGTCCAAGCCTTTGATGCCATAGCATGGTCTTTTCTCCAGAGACTGCTAGGCTTTCCACTCCACTTTCGCGAACCACAGAACTATTGCACCCAGCAATAACAGTGCTGCCTTGAAGCTTGTACAGAGTTCCAATCCGAACTCCTCGCATTAATGCCAATGCTCCCCAAACCATCTTACAGGTATCTTTCTCAAACACTTTTTTTACTCCTGAATCATCCATCTTTCTTACATAAATCATATTTCTAGCCAATGAAGGAATGCACAGAACACCAGGAAGTTTTCTAATCCTTCCACCTTGTAGCTTCAACTTGAATTTTCCATGTCCGACGATTCTGGCCTTCCTATCATCACCTAATAAGACATCATTGCCATCATAACTGTATACTCAGGCCACTCCCTATGGGAGGCGGAAGTGAAAGGATGCACCCAAGTCAATCAGCAACCATGAATCATGATCTACATCTTTATTTGAAGAAGAAGCCAAATACACCTCCCCACCTTCATCAAGGTGGTTTTTTCCTCTACAAAAGGAGCATCATCGGATCCCTTTCCTTTCTCAGGAGCTTTAGATCTGTAGTCCTTTTTGTACTGCCCTTCCTTTCCGCATTTCCAGCACACCTTTACAAACTTTCCAGGAGATTTAGATCTCCCACTCGAAACCTTATTCTTGTTTCTATTCTTGTATCTTCCTCGTACAGACAAGGCATCTCCATTGTGACCCTCCATATTTCTCCGTCTCATTTCCTCCGATAGTAAGGTTGAGACAATGTCATCAAAATTCAAGGTATTTGTATTGCTACCTATTGCAATAATCAGACTGTCCCACGAGTCTGGTAGAGAACACAACAAACTAATGCACTTATCTTCATCTGAGATTTTAATATCAACAGATGACAACTGACTTATCACAGTATTGAAGGCGTTCAGATGCTCTGTCACCGAGTCTCCATCCTTCATCCTTAGGTTATACAGCTTTTTCCGCAGGAACAATTTATTCACCAGAGACTTAGATTGGTACAAAATCCCTAGCTTGTCCCACAAGGTCTTTGTCGTAGCTTCCTGTTGACGGGAAAATATGTCCGGGCAACAGTAGGGGATCTCCCCGGTAGAAAGTCCCAATTAGACTTTGAACCGTTTGGAGTAGGGATCCCGTCCGGGGTGTGGGTCCGGCTACCACTTAAACGGCTATCTCTTCGGTTTCGAGCAACCTGATTGAAACTGTAAACATACACTTATTAACACGATATAGAATACATGACTGATGAATAAAACCGATATATGACACTGTGCATAGCAAGGTAATAGACATAATGCATAAACTCAGGAAGTGTCGTTAGCAACACATCTATGAGGTATGCATGCAAGATAATCTGACCGCCAAAGAAACAATCCTTTGTGATAAGAATATCCCTTAACTTTCCGAAGGATATAACGAGATGCTAATAAAACAGTTCATTAACATTCATCATGAAGTAAATAATAAACTTGAGCATCATCAACACAATCACAGATAACTATGGTGCATGAATGACACTATTAATAACACATATTCATTAATCAAAAGATATTCTGAAACTGCACGCAGAATACACACAATGTTGTCACGGCTAAACACATCATCCAATCAAAGGGGTTTTAACATGTATTGTATTTCATATATCAAGAGTATGCTTCTTCAGCTACAATCCAATAATGCCTTTCAGTCCCAAAAGAGCCAGCCCCTTTACAATGCTCCCCACAGGGGTATTTATAGATTCAACAGCCGCACTTATGGCCTTTCGACGGTTCAACTTCCCGACGGTTCAACTTCCTGTTTGACAAAATTGCGACCTGCGACCTGGTCGCGAATGCGACTTGCGACCTGGTCGCAAATGCGACCTGCGACTTGGTCGCAGATGCGACCTGCGACCCAGTGTTTGGAACTATGAAGGTGGTCGCGCACTTGAAGCTTCTGGAGCGTCGGCTTTCTTGCCTTTGATGAAGTCTTTCCAAGCCTGGTAATCTGCCATTATAGGAGCGACAAGAGGGCTTTCCTCTTTTATCCGATGCATACATTCTAGAGCATTCGGCACCAGAGTCTCCTTCTTCTGGGAGATCAGCATTGAGAGAGAAGCAAGATTGGTGTAGATTTGCACTGGAGTGACAAGCAACCGGTTCAGATTCTCTTGTGATGCCTCGAATTCCGGTGCGGCAGCAGCTTGTCTTACGGGCTGCAGAAAAGACTGAATTTCTTGCTCTACCTGCTCCCAGCCTTTAGCTTCATTTAGTGCCCCTAATGATGGAATGTGATGAAGGGCGTTCATGGAGTCGATACCACTGATTAGGTGGTTATACGCAGACACTACTTTGTCCAGATCTTTGGACAGCTTGTCTTTGGATTGCATACTCATCCGAATCTGTACCTTGGTTTCTTGCGTATGACTCCAATCCTTCCGAGGCACGTGTTCGGGAGCTTGCTGATACTGGGTTGTCCAATTCATCATTTTGTCCAAGGCTGCCGAGGCTTCCTTTAGCTGTTCTTGTTTCTGCTTGGTTTCTTCCCGTGCCTCTGCCAACGGGGCCACTGTTTCTTTCAGGGTGAACATTTCCTGGTATACTTGCCTCATTGTCATCTCCAACACATCACATTCCTTCCTGACCGCCAGTGGGACTTCATTCACCTAAGCGGGCCTACCCTGGAGCTGGAGCATCTCATTTTCCAGCCTTGATTTTTTCTGCTCTGCCGCTTTTAGCCGGTTCTGTAAGGAAATAATTTCTCTGCTCATCCTTGTGACATTTTCTTCTGTGGCTGCGGCAAAAGCGGTGCCTGCTGACGCTATCATAACCGGATTTTTCCTTGTGTCTGGGACAATGTCCTTTCCGGTGGAGACTGTGGAGATGGCAGGGTAGCCTGACGTCAAGGATTTCCTCTTCTCTTGCCGTATCTTGAAAGAGAATTGGTCAAAGGTTAATCTGTTCAAGTCGAAGACTTCTTCTTCTTGCTCCCCCAGAAAGTCATCAACACTGAGGGCACTTCCCGCGCCACCTGCGGGAATATTCAGGGGAGATAGATCAATGTCATCTATGAGCTCGTCCTCTACATCCTGTGTTTGACCTTTTTCTTTCTCCTTTTGCCGGCGCTCCGCCTCCGCCTTGTCATGTTCTTCTTTCTTCCGGCGTTCGGCCTCTGCCTCTGCTTCCTGTTCCTGTTTCCTCTTCCTCTCTGCCGCGGCGGCCTGTTCTGCCTTTTTCTGACGCTCGACCTTATCGAGTTCCTCTTTCAGTGCCTTTTCTGCTACCGCCTGTGCTTCCTTTTCCTGTCTTTCTTTCTCCTCTTCCTTTTTCTTTTTTCGTTCCGTTCTGGACTCTTTCTTGCGTTTCTCTTCCTCTTCCCTTTTCTTCTTCTCCTCTTCAAATTGGGCCTGGGCTTCTGTTTCCCTTTGCTGATCTGCAGTGTCAGGTCCCGTACCGGTCTGTGTTCTTTTATCTTTGGAGGAGGAAGAACCTCCAATGTTCTGATACTCTTCTCCTTCTCGGTCAGGGTCGATTCCTGGTGCGAGATGCCGGTTTGCGTTATACCAATTTCTTCTCTCATCCTCATCCGGGCACTCGACGTGTTGATAACTCCATCCGAAATTGGCCCTTTTACAATGTTCAGGAACTATCCTGACTGGATCGTAAGTTCGGGAGTCCAGATTTCTGAAGTGATAGCTTTTCACCTCTTCCCCTTCACGCGCTACTTCTCTGGAATCTTTGACCGTATAGGCACCAATGGTGAGAGGTAGAGCAGGCCAAGGTTTCTTCTTCCCTTTGGTAAGGACGTTAGAGAAGCCCATGGTCATTTGGAAACACACCTCCTCTATGAGCACCTTGTCAGTAACAAACTTAGGTAGAGCATGTGGTGCTTTAAACGAGCCAAATACTCGGATGATTGTGAATTCGGCGAATGGGAACCAGTGTGCCACCTGACCCAGTGTTTCCATTGCTCGCCAAGACATGCAGGGGGTGTCCTGACCAAATAGTTTCCCGTAGAGGGCGGGAATGAATATGTGAGAGATTTGTTCGATGTCCGACTTGTACCTGGATTCCCAGAATACCCTGGTCTGTAAGTGTATTTCCTGGGTCTGTTCGGGGTCCCAATTATGTGGCCATCCCTCAACATGCATCTGGGCACAGACAACATCTAACAGATACGAAGCCATGTAGAATTCTGATGGCGCTCCCTCATCTGGGGCTAAAGCTGAGGCCAAATTTGTGTGCATGGAGCCCATTAATATTCCTGCCCAATTGAACCGAGTGCCGTGGACTGTTACATGTTCCATGATGGTTGCCCATGTTCCGTTGAAGGTGGTGGCGTCCGAACGCCCATATATCCTGCACAGCATGGCGGCAACTAGCTTATAAACCTTCCTCAGACTGGCCACCGGGTACTCCTGGTCCTTTTTGATCTTAAATTTGTCTGGTTCTGTCCACCATCTTCTGATCGTGTCAACCATCGGCACTTCATTTGCAGCAAACCATCTTGGGGTGAAATTCACCTCTGCTTTGGGTAGCGAGTAGTAGACCTGTGCTCTTGAACTGTCCAATGTTGCGAACGCTTTCCCTGCACTATCTCGGATTGTGAAGCTTTTCGGATCAGTCTTCTGTATGATCCAGTCCAACATCTCTGGGCATGGAAATATGGCAGGATGCGACCCGACTAGGTGTAATCTGGACCTTTTTACTTTCAGGTATATTTCACGATCCGGGAGATCTTCTGGGAAATCTCCTTCTAGCATGGCGAACTCACGGTATACTTCATACCACCTAAGGCTATCCTCCTTTGCGAAGGTGAAAAGGGTGTCTCTGTATATTGGCGGCGGAGATATTTGTATGTCTGCGTCTGATTCTTCCTCCACCACCTGCCTGCTTCTCCTTCGGGATACCCGGGGTGCCATATTGCTCGAGTCGGAGGGGACCGGTACCGTGTCTGCTCTGAATTCACCTGCTGCATTTAGAACAGAATCACAGGATAAGAAAGACATGATGATAATGGCTAAATAGAGTCTGAACATGCAAAGATAATTTACTGTTTTCTGGGAGTCGCTGGGTCGCCGCTCCACAAAAGGACTCACCCGCGACCTCTGCGACCTTGCGACTAGGTCGCAGGGTCGCAGAGTCGCTGAGTGGGACTTTTGCGACCCTGCGACCTTGCGACCTGGTCGCTAGGTCGCAGGTCGCATTTGCGTTTTGCGCGCGCGCGACCTTGCGGCTAAGTGTTTACTAATGGGAAAAATCCACGGTCTGAAAGTTCCAGAATTTACCATAAGGCACAGCCATGAGGATTTAGGCAAGAGGCGGGTGACCTTGGGGCTTGGGGGAAACAACACGATGATGAAAATCTTAAAGAAAAACCCACATCCTTGCCGGTAAATAAATAAGACCGTGGGGAGGCTCAATAATGGCAAGAAATGCTTAAGAGGGAAACATAAGGAAGAAAAGGCAACTTACCCGGAAGAAAACGCGCCAGTCGACCTGTCAGAGCAATTTCGCGGTTTTCGCTGAGAGCCACAAATGCGACCTAGCGACCCGACCTTATATAAAAAGGTCGCACGTGCGGACATTAAATGAGGTCGCAAGTTCCAAGTTTGCGACCTTGCGACCTTCAGGTCGCAAAGGTCGCTGAGTCGCTAATTTCTCTAAAACTTTATTTTGCGACCTTGCGACCTTGCGACCTCAAGGTCGCTAGGTCGCAAGGTCGCAAGTTGATAAAATTCTGACTCTTGCGACCTGGCGACCTGTGCGACCTTAAGGTCGCAGAGTCGCATAGGTCGCATGGGTCGCAAATAATGTGTATGCGACTTAGCGACTTGCCTTAAGAATTTTACTTGGATTTTTTCCTTCTTTAGTTTTTAAGGGGGGGGGGCTCCAAAAATTTTGAAGTGTGCGTTATGATTTTATGTAATTTTTGGAGGGTGTTGTAGGAGCTACAACACTTCCCCAGATACATTCAACAATACTAAATCTGAGACACAATATCGTATTGTGCTCTTTGCCTTCCGATCCAGCTTCTTCCAGTCTTCATCTGACATTGTCGTTGGTTTAGTACTCAGATCTACCATGATCCACTAATATTTATCCACCAGCAGATCCTCCATCTTGAGCTTCCACAAATCAAAACTCTGACCATTAAATTTCTCGATCTCTATCTTCATGCTGCTCGCCATCTTCTTTCAATGCAAGAATCGATCCCACAGATCTCGCACTGAACAGGGTCTACCTTAGGCCTGAGAAAAAAACCCCTCAGTAGCAAAGGCATCCCCTTGAAGCTGAACCTGGCTTTAATACCAAATGTAGGTTTTAACCCTGTACAGAAATGATCTACAAACGAATCTTAAAACAAAAAATAAACAATAGTGAGAGAATAAAACATAAAACAGATAAACACAGAGATTTCCCCTAGATCCCAAATCGAGACGACCAGCTTGATTTTTCATTATATTCCTTTTAGTGTTATAACACATATATATACATGCCGAAGCATACATAAACCCCAATCCATTAACCCTGGATTAGAACATAACCGTAGTTCCCTTGACCGGATCTACAAAATACCAGGGGCCGAAAACCATCATACCCTAAAACCACGTGCAAACTCACGCACAAAACATGGGTGGGTCCGCCTTTGAAAGAAAATAAGGACCAAAAAAATTTTCGGGGCGCACGACACGACGGGGGCTACCACCCCACGCGGCCCCACGCATGATTAGTCATGCAAAGAATATAACACATACCCAACAGATGAAACATCAATAATTTCTATTTAGAGTGGTGATTTTCATCTTCGTAATAAAACATAAAAATAAAATAAAAAGACATAACAAAAACAAACCAAATATAAAAAAAAAACCAATAAAAGTATAAAAAAAACTTCGAAAAATAAAAAACTTTGAGAAAAAATAACTTCTAAATATAAAACATAAAAGCACAAAAAAAAAATTACTTCAAAAAATAAAAAATTAAAACAAAAAATGTTTAGAAGAAAAAATTCAAAATTAATAAAAAAAAGAAAAAATTCAAAAAAACACATAATTTAAAGAAAAAAATTTAGGTTATTAAAAAAAAACAATAAAATAATTAAAATAAATGATAAAGTAAAAAAATTTTAAAATAATTAAAATTTAAAATAATCAAAATACTAAAATAAAATAAAATTTAAATTTAAAAAGAACTTAAAAAAAATTAAATAATAGAATTTTTAATTAAATTAAAATTTTAACAAGACAATTTAAATGAAAAAAAGTATATATATATAAAAAATAATTCAAATAATAATTAAAAAAAAAAATACAATTCATTTTTTTTAAATTAAAAATATATTAAAAAAAAAATTTAAAAATTAAAATTAAAAAAAAAATATTAAATAAAAGAAAACAAATACATTTAAAAATATAAATTAAATTTGTTAAATCAAGGACAATGTTGCAGACATAGTGTTGAGACTCCAATGGTATGCCTTTGAGCATTTTTTTTCTTTGTAAACTCATGATGTTGAAAGTTACTCATATTTCACATATATGCTTCTTTATGCTAAGACTTATAAGTTTATTGACAAGAAATCATGCTTTCCATGATCTGTTTTTTATAAGATTTACATGAAGTTATCTCTACTCTTCTGATGAATGAATTCGGCTTATTGCTCATTCTGACTCCCTCTCAGTTCACTCTATACACAATAGAAAATTAATCATGATTCTTAGCTTACCTATCTGGCCTCACACTAACCTCTGCAACTAAAACTTTGAATTCAGACCAAAACCCTAGATCTAATTTCCTAACTGTCATTCCTATCCATAAAAAATCCAAACAAACAAAAACCCTAATCTATTAAGCATCATAGCTAGCCTAAAACATTATATCCAATCATCCTTTTGGTTGCTAAGTGACATTGTGAGAGCCCTCTTTGGTCTTGGTAGGGCTAGCTACCTGACGTAAAGGTTGGTTTGTGGTTACCTTCCTTTAGCTCCATTCCAAGCCTTGGGAAGTAGAGGGGAGTGATAGCATCAAAAAATTAAAATGGTATACTAGCCTCAATATTATGCATCTGGAATCTCTCAATTTTTCATGAGTGGAACAGAACCTATTTTTGTCGCTACACGTTCGAAATATTACCCGAATCTTGCCAAATCTATTTTGGAAAAGGATGCCACGAATGTGTCGTCTTCTTTTGCTCCCCCCCAATTTTGTACCTCTCCATATTGAAGGACCTGGTAATGATTCCATTATCCAACCACATCCCAAAGGTGCTCTCTGGAAATACTCGTATAATATGAATGTGTGAGCTGCTGAGCATTACAATATTGTGGAAGATTTAGCTCAAGCACCTTCGACGATGTCGGCCTTGGAAGTCCTTCAATCCTTCCCATCATAGAGGATGGCATTAATATCCCCTATCGGAGGAATTTACCCCTCATATTTGAATTTAATTACTTTTGACCTTGAAAATCACATTCTCGTCTCCCGTCCCAAATGGATTTCCTCATACAAGTCATGGTGATGGGTAAGAATATTTAGGACTATAATTGATGAATATGCTTCCACCTGAATCATGTCTGCTATGTGTTGGAAAGCCATTGGCTCTCCTCCACTAATTCAGTCTCCAAATACGTATGAAGCTTTCGATGGTATAGGTTCTCAAACAAATGGTATTCTTAAATATCTACCAATTAGGTTGGAGGGAAAAACAATGGATATGGGAGTATAATTTTTCGATGCTAACCTCAACTATAATCTCCTACTCAGTCGCAATCGGACCCATGAAATGGTTTGCGTGGTCTCCACCCTTTTCTATGTCCTTCATTTTCCCCATAAGGGAAAAATAATTACGGTTGATCAGATTGCCTTCTTTTCGCCTGATTCTTCCACTGGAAATGTATTGTATGTTGGGAATACCACTATTCCTTATGAGAGTGTATGAGAGAGTATCTCTAAAGACTCTTCATTGATGGGAATATTATCCCTTATGCCTCCCAATGTTGCTTCAGTAAACATGAATTCATCTGGTCATCACCCATGGATCATTCCTAACCTTGACCAGATTGACAGTTTTGGTGATGTTATGTCTCTTAGCCTTATTGAACAGATGTATCAAAACATCCTTCTGGCTTATGCGGCTACATCTGATTCGAATGATCACTTGGTTTTGTGTCTGGACATGTACTCACAATCCCCCTGGTTTGGTTCACAGGATTAGGATGATCCTCTGAAGGAGACATTTCCGACTAATGAGAGTATATTAGAAGTTATGTCTCTCAATTGCTACATTTTTTGAAACCCATGTTTCCCATGAATCGACTGATCCACTTCAGAATCCCATCTT
Organism: Pinus albicaulis; assembly: GCA_034641835.2. NCBI lineage: Eukaryota > Viridiplantae > Streptophyta > Pinopsida > Pinales > Pinaceae > Pinus > Pinus albicaulis. The sequence continues at coordinate 550,032,010 of CM076577.1, read as the reverse complement.
TGGTTCCCGAAGTCTAATCTGAAGGAAACATGGGCAACATTCCAACTACCATTTTGATCGAAATCTCTGTCAAACAAAGGTTTTTCGAGCATATTCATATTGGGGCTTCTTGTTGGTGTAGGAGCATCTGGATTTAGCCAACAATGTGATTGTGTGTTCACATGTTGTGGCTAACAAGAGGTGGAAAAATATTGATTATTAATATTTTATTTAGTTTTAATTGTGAGAAATTAGTTTTTTTATTTCCTAACTTAAATAGGAATAAAATAGAAATTGTTTCTCCCTGCAAGGAGATTAAGCCAAGTAGGATAGAGCTTTTAGATAGGATAGAAATTGTTTATTAGAGTGCTTCAGCAGGAAGCTAAAAAAATACAAAGAAAACCGCTTTCAGATATATATATAGAAGCATGAATAGGTGTGAGAAGAGTGTGTGGAATAGGTGCGAGAGAAGAGTGAGAGAGGTGTGACAGATGAGTGGTAGAGATTAAAAGAAATGTAAAATCCAACCATTGAAGGGCTCGACTCTGTGTCTTTGCATTGTTTTAATTCCAAGAATATTTGTAGTTTATTCAGTTTTATGACTTAAATTGGAATTCTTGTATTCCTTTGTTGAGTCGGAATTGCATCGTGCACATGCGAGGTTTTCATTCAATAAGTTTAGGTGAATTCAGACTCAAATTCGCGAAGTTGCAAATCCAACATTCATAACTTTTTTTCTTTGATAGCACAGTGCATCTAGAGAAGGGTGATTTGTGGAGAAAACAAGCAAAGACAAGTGTGGACTATCAGATCTAAAAAATTCCAATAGCAGAGATTTAATCGCACCTAGAGCGATTTTGCAAATGAGAGTTTTTCATGTTTATTTTTAAGACATCACACCGGTAATTATTTTGACTACGATGCGATATGACTGTAGATCGCATAGGATGGGGTGGAACCATTATGTTAAATTATAAATTGTGCAAAGTATAAAATGTGTGAAGCGAAAAATCGTAGAATTGAAAGTATTGTGAAATCTTAAATTGGTAAAGTTGCGAAGAGGTAAATTGTAGAAGTTGTGAAGTGTGATTCGCTTCTGATTGGTCACCGTGTTGTGGGACCCTAGAACCACAGTTCTACATGTATTATGATAATTTTTTAGCCTGTCTGCATCATTTGGTATCAAAGCAGACATTGATTTTTGTTCTCAAATATTGTAGCAAATATGCCACCCAGGAGAGGAGCCGGCATAAGTCGGGGAAGACCAGAAGCCAATGAAGTTTTGCTTGAAGAGATTTGACACCTTCGTACAAGGATGGAGACAGTGGATACTTCTCAAAGGAGAGCACCTGACGAATGAAAGGTTAGCGCAGAGGAAACTTCTATGGAAGAAGAAGCAGTAGAAGATGAGGCAACTAAAGTTTTCAAGATATTAGCAAAGGTTAGTGGGAAACAGAGAATGGAGATTCCTTCATATGAGGGGAACCTTAACTGGACGAGTTGATGGATTGGATCAGTTCAATGGATAAGTATTTCGACTTGGAAGAGGTCAAAGATAACAATGAGGTAAAGTATGCAGGTACCAAGATGAAGGGCCATGCATCTCTCTCGTGGGATGAACTACAGACATCCAGGTTTAGAAAGGGAAAGCCTAAGATCAAGAAATGTGATAAAATGATAAGAAATTTGAAGAATAATTTTATACCAAAGGACTATCAATTGAATCTTTTCAAACAGTTGCATAATTTGAGGCAAAAAGGAATGATTGTCAAGGAGTATACAGAGGAGTTTTACAAGATGAGCATTAGAGTAGGACATGCTGAAGATGATATCAAGAAAGTAGCCAGATACATCAATGGTTTAAGGTATGATATACAGGATGCAATCATTTTTTTGAGTCTAAAGACAATTGAGGATGCCTACCAAGCAGCTTCGAAGGAAGAAGAGAAAATATCGAGGAAACAAAGTTAGAGGAATAGAGGTAAAAGTCGAGCAAGAGGAAGAGGAACTTTCAGATCAATATTTCAGCACTCTTGGAATGAAGTAGGAGGTTCGAGTAGTAGATCGCCGCAAAGAGGATACTTTGGTAGAGGGATATTTGTACCCAGAGGTAGAGGCCAAGGAAGAGAAATTCAGTGTTACACATGTGGAGAACAGGGACATGGATCATGGGACTGTCCTCATAACAAACCAACAAATCAATGGAATGTGAATGTAGCTGAGGCAAAGGAAGAAAATCCTCAGGTCACAGGAAAAGAAGAACCACCTAAAGTAGGAGAGTCTTTATTGCTCAAAAGAGTATTGCTTAAGGCAAAGAAGGAAGAAAATGAGCCCGCGCAAAGGAAAAGTTTATTCAAGACTATATGCAAGTGTAAAGAAAAGTGTTACAAATTCGTGATTGATAGTGGACGCACTGATAATCTTGTTTCCACAGAGATGGTTGAGAAATTGGGGCTGATTAAGATAGTACACCCTAATCCCTCCCGAGTGTTGTGGCTACAGAAGGGACATCAGATTTTGGTGACAGAACAATGCAAAGTAGAGATACAAATCGATACATATAAGGATGTCATAATGTGTGATGTAATGCCAATGGACGTGTGCCATGTATTGTTGGGACGACCTTGGAAATTTGATAGAAAAATCCATTCATGATGGAAAAAGGAATACTTATACCATAGAGAAGGATGGAAAGAAGCACACATTGCTACCTTTGAAGGATGAAATAGATAAAGAAGCAGTTGGGAATAATGTTATGCTAATTAGTGAAAAGGAATTGCTGCAAGAAGTCAAGAGGAGAAAGAAATGCATTTTAATGTTATGGATAAACCCAAGGTAATTCTGATTTCTACTAATTTATAAAATCTACTTGTGGAAATTAAAAATCTGTTAGATGATTATGATGGTATATTTGTTGATGAATTACCAAGTAAATTGCCAGCAATCAGAAGTATCATTCATCACATAGATTTAGTACCCGATGCAAGTTTACAAAACAAAGCAGCATATAGAATGACCCCTCACAATAATGAAGAATTTGGAAAACAAGTACAAGAGTTTTTAGATAAAGGACTGATCAAAGAAAGCCTTAGTCAATGTGCAGTACCAACCGTGCTTAGTCCAAAGAAAGGAGGTGAGTGGCACATGTGTACTGACTCTAGAGCCATAAACAAGATCATTATCTGGGATAGATTTCCATTGCCATGCATAGATGATTTTATGGATTTTTTAAGTGGGTCAAATTATTTTACTAAAATAGATCTGAAGAGTGGATACCATCAAATAAGGATTAGAGAAGGAGATGAATGGACGACTGCATTTAAGACCAACAATGGATTGTATGAGTGGTTAGCCATTCCTTTTGGGCTCATTAATGCACAAAGCACATTTATGAGACTAATGAATGAGGTCTTGAACGAGTATGCGGGTAAATTTGTGATACTATATATTGATGACATTCATATTTCCATTCATAATAAGGAGGAGCGTTTGGAGCATGTCAAGATGGTGTTAAATACTTTGCAAAAGGAGAAACAACTTATAAATTTGAAGAAGTGTAGTTTCATGGAGAAGGAGCTCATTTACTTGGGATTTATAGTCTCAGAATAAGTCTTGAAAATGGACCTAGAAAAGATCCAGGTAATACTGGATTGGCCAACTCCGAGAAGTGTATTTTAGGGAAGGATTTTTCATGGTCTTGCAAGTTTTTACAGAAATTTTATCAGAGGTTTTAGTCAAATCTGTGCACCAATAATTGAAACAATAAAGGAGAGCAGCCAAGTGGACGGGAGAAAAAAATCAAAATTTCAAGTTGTTGAAAAAGAATATCACTGAAAGACCTGTTTTGGCCTTGCCAAATTTTGATAAAATATTCCAAGTTGAGACTGATGCTAGTGGGATAGTAGCTGGAGTCGTCTTGAGTCAAGAGTAGAGAAAAATAGATTGTTTTAGTGAAAATTTAAATGAGGCCAAGAAGAAGTATTCATACCATGATAAGGAGTTCTATGCTATTGTGCAAGCATTGAAGAAATGGAGGCATTATTTGTTGCCCAAAGAATTTGTGTTGTATTCATATAACCATGCACTTCAATTCATAAATAATCATTCGAAGTTGAACCAAAAGCATGCTAAGTGGGTGGAGTTTTTGCAGAGTTTTACCTTTGCATTAAAACACACAAGCGGTAAGTCAAACAAAATTGTTGATGCTTTGAGTAGAGTAAATCTGGTTATGTAGGAATTGAAGATTGACATTTTGGGTTTTCAGGAAATGATTGATATGTATGAGGAAGACACAGGTTTCAAAGAAACATATGCAGTTGTTAATAATCCAGTGATTCATAATAGAAGTCAGTGGTTGGACTACCTGATTCAAGGAGTATTGTTGTTTTAGAATAATAAACTGTGCATACCTATGTGCTCCATGAGGGAAAATATGATTAAGGAAAAACACAGTGGAGGACTGTCTGGACACTTTGGATAGGATAAAACATTTACTCAAGTAAGTTCTTTTTATTATTGGCCAAAAGTGAAAACTGATATGATGCAGGAGCATTCTACTTGACTTTCATTAAAATGTTGTGTAATATAGGGGGCGAGGTATTTTTAATTATTTTATAAATTATTATGCTCATTTTAAATAAATTAAGAGAAAAATATTTGAGTGTGAGGTTTATTGTAAATATTCTCTTAATAAATTGAGGATATGAGTGGAATTGGTTTGGGTAGATATTTTAGCGATTAGGAATTCCTTAAATGGAACTTAGTTGATTCAAAGAAGGGATAAAGATATTTTAGGATTTGGTTGAGATTTGTGTGGAGGAAATCATGGATTCAAATTGATCCATAATTACGTACAAATATGAAGCCTGTGTGAGGATGAAAAACAGTGAAGAATATAGAGAGAGATAGAGAGATACGGTGTGAGAGTTTTTGAAGAGGCCGAGAGACGAGAGGCCCACAAATGTAATATTTGGGAAATTGGTTTGAATCTGAATTTTATTGTGTTATTATATACCCATATTTTATTTGTGTTGGCTCTCTCTTCTTTATATATGTTTTGAGTTGAATTGAACGTGGTTTTAACGAAGAATTTAATTGAGGATTCCCTGTTAAAAAAGCACACATTTAATTATGCGCAAGGATCTGTTTTGTAGCAGAATCCATGCATCATTTGGTATCAGAGCCTAACGCTCATCCATGGGTTGTGACAGTGATGATTAAGGCAACAGGTGTGTTTCCAATCAATTGTAAGGTCGATTTTGAAAAATCCTTCGCAGGGTATGAGAAGTTAAGCCCATATAAATTCTGAGCTTGCGTGGCGGTCAACATTAATGGTGTTCGAGTGATGAACTTCTTTATGGCGATATATGTTAATTTTAAATGGTGTCAAATTGAAGATTCTTAAAGTATCATTTAATAGAACTGTTGGTCTTTATTTTCCACACGCATGTCAGTTTGTGGTAGAGCTTTGCATCGTTTTTGTGTGGTGTATTCGATTCCATTTAGGTGGATCGTTGGTGTGTGCACTTTGATATATTGTGGAGGTGATTGGAATTAGAAGGCGTTGAAGTGGGTTTTCACTGTGCAAAGAGCGTGGAACATTGGACACAAAGACTGATTGGAATAAATATCGTGAAGACCAATCTGGAAATGGAAATCAAGTACTGCAGCCCTGAATCTGTGTTGCCCTCCAACCGGCGTTGAAATTTGCCAAGCATTCTATAGAAAAAGCATTGTGAAATATTGGCTTTCTAATAGTCATTACAACTACTGATTACAGTAACGCAGAAGCATATACAATGTTCACCCTTTTGTGCAAACGTCTCCTGAGCTCAAGGAAGGAAATTTCACTAGGAGTCCAGTTGCTGGTAAAGTCGATTAAAGGAATAATCGTTCAACGTATGAGAAGATCCAAAACTGTATAGGGAACGCAGAGGTGGTTGAACTTTGAACACAGTCCTAGTTGTGGAAGATGCTGGAGATAGAGCATAGAGGCAAATCAGACTAAAGGATGTGTATTCATTTTTTTTCTCTGCGTCACCGTGCATGCCTTTCTGCTGAGACTGCATGAGCATTTAGATGCATTGTGGAGTTGTGGAGAAATGCCATAACGAAAAATGTGTGCTGAAGATTGCACACCGAGTCGATGTGCAGGCCTGGCTGTGAAACTGCACTAAATCTCTAACTCTGGCACCGTGGAGTTGTGGTGTGAGGCCACTGTGACCTGGGATTGAATACTATGTTAGCAGTCATATGAATATGATGCCCATTCCGAGTTTATACCTGTGTTAACAGTCCAACAAGCGAGATTTTGTTAGCAGTCTTGTATTGGCATTCATAACTGTGCTGGAAGTCTTGCAAATCGGTTTTATATATGTGAATTGGCATTCATAACAGCGTTGGCAGTCTTGATGATAGAAAACATGAATCGGAGTGGCGCAGTGGAATTATGAGTCAAGGGAAAAGGTATGTTAAGTAAAATTGTGGGACCGAGCATATTATATGTTGACATTTTTGGTTTTCTTAACCAAAATCGAAATTATAGATAAGTATTTTTGCGAGAATGATTTATATATATGTAAACATGTTGTTTAAACCATAATCAGAATTAAAGTGAAAATATTTTAAATGTGGATCAATAAGGTTTAATCACCACAATAGTTTTAAAGGAGATGAAGTTCCGCTTAAATGAATGGAAAAGGAGAATGCGCTATCCTGGGTGATATAAAGAGAAACATGTATTTTTATAATATATGAGATGGTTCATTATGCATAGTGTGGTTCTTCGCAGTTTTGGCTGCATCATTTTGGACCAAGGCTTGTAGTTGGAATTAGGAGAATTCTTTTGATTTGTGTTTAAGGTTGAAAACACAAACAAACCACAATTTCTCGATGTTGTAGAATCCTTTTTTTTACCATCATATGGAGGCGCCTAAGGAGGTGTTGTTCAGCATGGGAATAATGTACGATTTGTACATTATTCATCAAAGAGGTTGAGAACATGAATAGCTTGTTCTCCGTACACAGGTGAAGAGATGTGAATTGATGTACAATTTATAATGTGCAGTTGTATGGTGCATGGAAGTGCGGGAAAAATATCTGCGCTAAGATGATGAGTGTGTGGAAGAGGTTATGGTATGAAGGACACACAAATATTCATAGTGATAAGAATGACACATAAGAGTGAAATCCGAAGAGTTGAAATTGAGAAGAGGAGGTTTATTAAATAAACTTGAAGGGAACATAAGGTATGATAATTCATTTCCAAAAGGTATTTTAAATATTGAAAATTAAATGATTTATTTTATTTTCATCATAAAATAAATCTTGGGGAAAGTGGACTGCATTTTGATTTAAAAGGCTTAAGTATCATGTGAGTAAATGATAATGGGAGATGATGTAATTAGTGACTTAAGAATGGAGTATGATAGAGAGTGAAGATTTTACATCATGAAAATGTATTAAGGGTGGATATTCATTGGTATGTTGTATAACTTGAATTAGAGTAAAAATATCCACTATTGTAATTATTGGGTCAATATTTGAAATCACATAAGATGTTAAGGTCAAATGAAAGAATTTGGATAGCTTGAGTCAAGTTAAACCATTGATTTATTGTACAAGAGGGTGTATTTTTCATCCAAGATGAAGAGTTGATGTAAAGGCAAGGAGTCAAATGGTTGTGCTTTCTGCTACAAAGGTTTGATTGTAATTGGTGCAAGTGATTGCACAGTGAGTCAATAATTCCAAAGAGTTTGGTCATTATAACACATGAAATACTGCAGTTGTTGTTTGCAGCAAAGAGCAGCAAGAGAGTTTCCAAAAATGATTCCAAGACATAGAACTGAAAGAGGTCAAGTGCAAGAAGAGGGCTTGTATTTTTGAATGGAAAGTATGGAGGCTTGATGAAAATGGGATTCGAATGAAATCCATATGTGAACAGATGAATTTCACAAAGGAGGAGAAGATGACTGGTGATATTCATTTCAAAAGTTCTAAGAAAGACCACAACCGAAGAAAGAAGAAGGAAAATGCCAAGGAAAATGGCATATGGAAACAATTGACTGACGAAGAGTATGAGAGGGAGAAAGCTGAGATAGCAGTTCACCTTGATTTATTGATGGAATTGTTGCAGAGAACCAAGAAATACCAGAAACATGGTTGGACCATGAGGAAGAAAGTGAAGTGACAGAGGCTACACGCAAAGAGAGAACAACATGTAAACATACAATTGACAGAAGAGTTGAGGAAGCTCGAGTAGATGATGAGTGTGCAATTGAGATGTGAAGAACTTAGAGAAGCTGAGTTGAAAATGGAAGTTTCCATTTGTGGCCCAGATCAGGGTGAAATTCTGGGTGACGAGATCAATGAGAAATATCTCATGGACTATTAGAAGAGTTGAGAAGAATTGGAAGATATTTTGACAAGAGAAGCAGATGAGGCCATGAGGCCTTGTATTTTTAAAATTCATAGTTTGTGTATGTTTGCAAGATGTGCAGAAGATGGTGGACAGTATGGTGAAACTGTTACAGAGATGAATGAAGCTCTTGAGGTGAAGTATGATGGAGAATCCGTTTTAGAGAAGTAAGGTACTGATTTATTGAAGCAGAATTAGATCATAGATGAATTCCTATTTTGTGTAAGACAACCAGTGAAAGCTGTTATGGAGTAGAAGCATAATGAAAATGCCGAAGTGATATTCCAAGGAGGTAAACAAATGAATTTGTTTAATGAAATTGATGAAATAATTTTGCAATGTGATGAAAACAGGATAACTCAAGAGGATTTCCAGAAGAAGAATGAAAATGGGAATGAAGGTTGTGATGAAATACTAGAAATATTTCACATGGAAATAGAGTTCTTCGAACGATGGCTTAAGGAACCTGAAGGGGAGATGAAACTTGCAGAACCTGATACAGAAGAGATTGCAGTTGTCATGCATGACAGGGATGAAATGTTTTTAACATTTATGGAGTTGAGTGAATACTATAAATTTTCAAATAATAATGTGGTTGTAGGTACAGAAGGAAACATTAATAATTATTATGTTGAAATCAGAGAAATTGAGCAAAAATTATTTGGAGATGAGATTAAATATCAGGAGCAGCAAGATGAGCATTAAAGTAGGACATGTTGAAGATGATATCAAGAAAGTAGCCAGATACATCAATGGTTTAAGGTATGATATACAGGATGCAATCATTTTTTTGAGTCTAAAGACAATTGAGGATGCCTACCAAGCAGCTTCAAAGGAAGAAGAGAAAATATAGAGGAAACAAAGTCAGAGGAATAGAGGTAAAAGTTGAGCAAGAGGAAGAGAAACTTTCAGATCAATATTTCAGCACTCTTGGAATGAAGTAGGAGGTTCGAGTAGTAGATCGCCGCAAAGAGGATACTTTGGTAGAGGGATATTTGTTCCCAGAGGTAGAGGCCAAGGAAGAGAAATTCGGTGTTACACATGTGGAGAACGGGGACATGGATCATGGGACTGTCCTCATAACAAACCAACAAATCAATGGAATGTGAATGTAGCTCAGGCAAAGGAAGAAAATCCTCAGGTCACAGGAAAAGAAGAAACACCTAAAGTAGGAGAGTCTTTATTGCTCAAAAGAGTATTGCTTAAGGAAAAGAAGGAAGAAAATGAGCCCGCACAAAGGAAAAGTTTATTCAGGACTATATGCAAGTGTAAAGAAAAGTTTTACAAATTCATGATTGACAATGGACGCACTGATAATATTGTTTCCACAGAGATCGTTGAGAAATTGGGGCTGATTAAGATAGTACACCCTAATCCCTCCCGAGTGTTGTGGCTACAGAAGGGACATCAGATTTTGGTGACAGAACAATGCAAAGTAGAGATACAGATCGATACATATAAGGATGTCATAATGTGTGATGCGATGCCAATGGACTTGTGCCATGTATTGTTGGGACGACCTTGGAAATTTGATAGAAAAATCCATTCATGATGGAAAAAGGAATACTTATACCATAGAGAAGGATGGAAAGAAGCACACATTTCTACCTTTGAAGGATGAAGTAGATAAAGAAGCAGTTGGGAATAATGTTATGCAAATTAGTGGAAAGGAATTGCTGCAAGAAGTCAAGAGGAGAAAGAAATGCATTTTAATGTTATGGGTAAACCCAAGGTAATTCTAAATTCTACTAATTTATAAAATCTACCTGTGGAAATTAAAAATCTGTTAGATGATTATGATGGTATATTTGTTGATGAATTACCAAGTAAATTGCCAGCAATCAGAAGTATCATTCATCACATAGATTTAGTACCTGATGCAAGTTTACAAAACAAAGCAGCATATAGAATGACCCCTCACAATAATGAAGAAGTTAGAAGACAAGTACAAGAATTTTTAGATAAAGGACTGATCAAAGAAAGCCTTAGTCAATGTGCAGTACCAACCGTGCTTAGTCCAAAGAAAGGAGGTGAGTGGCACATGTGTACTGATTCTAGAGCCATAAACAAGATCACTATTTGGGATAGATTTCCATTGCCATGCATAGATGATTTGATGGACTTTTTAAGTGGGTCAAAGTATTTTACTAAAATAGATCTGAAGAGTGGATACCATCAAATAAGGATTAGAGAAGGAGATGAATGGACAACTGCATTTAAGACCAACAGTGGATTGTATGAGTGGTTAGCCATTCCTTTTGGGCTCATTAAAGCACAAAGCACATTTATGAGACTAATGAATGAGGTCTTGAACGAGTATGCGGGTAAATTTGTGATAGTATATATTACTATATCTGTTATTTCATTCGTAATAATATATGACAACCATGTGTGATGGTGTTAACATTCTAAAGGAGAACAACTTATAAATTTGTACAGGCGCCATGGAGAAGGAGCTCATTGTCAGATTTATAGTCTTTTAATGACTCTTTAGTGGATCAAGAAAGATCCAGTAATACCGGGATTGGCCAACGAGAAGTGTATTTTAGGGAAGAGTCATGGTCTGAAGTTTTATGAATTTATTATGTTTTAGTCAAATCAGTAAAACAAATAATTGAAACAATAAAGGAGAGTACCATGACGGAGCAACAAATCCAAATTTCAAGTTGTTGAAAAAGAAGAACAGACTGCCAGTATTTCGCTAAATTTTTCAAAACATTCAAGTTGAGACCGATGCTAGTATAGTACGGCTGCAACAGCCAGCGTCAAGAGTAGAGTAGCCACGGTGATGGTTTTAGTGAAAATTTAAATGAGGCCAAGAAGAAGTATTCATACCATGATAAGGAGTTCTATGCTATTGTGCAAGCATTGAAGAAATGGAGGCATTATTTTTTGCCCAAAGAATTTGTGTTCTATTCATATAACCATGCACTTCAATTCATAAATAATCATCCGAAGTTGAACCAAAATCATGCTAAGTGGGTGGAGTTCTTGCAGAGTTTTACCTTTTCATTAAAACACACAAGCGGTAAGTCAAACAAAATTGTTGATGCTTTGAGTAGAGTAAATCTGGTTATGTAGGAATTGAAGATTGACATTTTGCGCTTTCAGGAAATGATTGATATGTATGAGGAAGACACAGGTTTCAAAGAAACATATGCAGTTGTTAATAATCCATTGATTCATAATAGAAGTCAGTGGTTGGACTACCTGATTCAAGGAGTATTGTTGTTCTATAATAATAAACTGTGCATACCTATGTGCTCCATGAGGGAAAATATGATTAAGGAAAAACACAGTGGAGGACTGTCTGGACACTTTGGATAGGATAAAACATTTTCTCAAGTAAGTTCTTTTTATTATTGGCCAAAAGTGCAAACTGATATGATGCAGGAGCATTCTACTTGATTTTCATTAAAATATTGTGTAATATAGGGGGTGAGGTATTTTTAATTATTTTATAAATTATTATGCTCATTTTAAATAAATTAAGAGAAAAATATCTGAGTGTGAGGTTTATTGTAAATATTCTCTTAATAAATTGAGGATATGAGTGGAATTGGTTTGGGTAGATATTTTAGTGATTAGGAATTCCTTAAATGGAACTTAGTTGATTCAAAGAAGGGATAAATATATTTTAGGATTTGGTTGAGATTTGTGTGGAGGAAATCATGGATTCAAATTGATCCATAATTATGTATAAATATGAAGCTTGTGTGAGGATGAAAAACAGTGAGGAATATAGAGAGAGATAGAGAGATACGGTGTGAGAGTTTTTGAAGAGGCCGAGAGCCGAGAGGCCCACAAATGTAATATTTGGGAAATTGCTTTGAATCTGAATTTTCTTGTGTTATTATATACCCATATTTTATTTGTGTTGGATCTCTCTTCTTTATATATGTGTTGAGTTGAATTGAACGTGGTTTTAACGAAGAATTTAATTGAGGCTTCCCTGTTAAAAAAACACACATTTAATTATGCGCAAGGATCTGTTTTATAGCAGAATCCATGCATCATTTGGTATTAGAGCCTAAGGCTCATCCATGGGTTGTGACAGTGATGAGTAAGGCAACAGGTGTGTTTCCAATCAATTGTAAGGTCGATTTTGAAAACTCCTTCGCAGGGTATGAGAAGTTAAGCCCATATAAATTCTGAGCTTGCGTGGCGGTCAACATTAATGGTGTTCGAGTGATGAACTTCTTTGTGGTGATATATGTTAATTTTAAATGGTGTCAAATTGAAGATTCTTAAAGTATCATTTAACAGAACTGTTGGTCTTTATTTTCCACGCGCATGCCAGTTTGTGGTAGAGCTTTGCATCGTTTTTGTGTGGTGTATTCGATTCCATTTAGGTGGATCGTTGGTGTGTGCACTTTGATAGATTGTGGAGGTGATTGGAATTAGAAGGCGTTGAAGTGGGTTTTCACTTTGCAAAGAGCGTGGAACATTGGACACAAAGACTGATTGGAATAAATATCGTGAAGACCAATCTGGAAATGGAAATCAAGTACTGCAGCCCTGAATCTATGTTGCCCTCCAACCAGCGTTGAAATTTGCCAAGAATTCTATAGGAAAATCATTGTGAAATATTGGCTTTCTAATATTCATTACAGCGACTGATTGCAGTAACGCAGAAGCATATACAATGTTCACCCTTTTGTGCAAACGTCTCCTGAGCTCAAGGAAGGAAATTTCACTAGGAGTCCAGTTGCTGGTAAAGTCGATTAAAGGAATAATCGGTCAACGTATGAGAAGATCCAACACTGTATAGGGAACGTAGAGGTGGTTGAACTTTGAATGCAGTCCTAGTTGTGGAAGACACTAGAGATAGAGCATAGAGGAAAATTAGACTAAAGGTTGTGTATTCGTTTTTGTTCTCTGCGTCACCGTGCATGCCTTTCTGCTGAGACTGCATGAGCATTTAGATGCATTGTGGAGTTGTGGAGAAATGCCATAAGGAAAAATGTGTGCTGAAGATTGCACCACCCAGGAGGGAGTGTGCGAGGAGGCCTGATGTTTGACGAAACTACACTTGCCTAAATCTCTACTTATTTGTACCAATGGAGTTGTGGTGTGAGGCCATTTGTGAGCCTGGGATTCAATACTGTGTTAGCGGTCATATGAATACGATGCCCGATTCGAGTTTCCCCACATTATTAGCAGTTCCATTGCAGGACACCTGTTAGCAGTCTTGTATTAGCATTCATAGCATGTTGGAAGTCTTGCAAATCGGTTTTATAAAGTGTGAATTGGCATTCATAACCACGTTGGCGGTCTTGATGATAGAAAACATGAATCGGAGTGGCGCTAATTGGAATTATGAGTCAAGGGCAAAAGTATATTAAGTAAAATTGTGGGGCAGAGCATATTATATGTTGACATTTTTGGTTTTCTTAACCAAAATCGAAATTATAGATAAGTATTTTTGCGAGAATGATTTATATATATGTAAACATGTTGTTTAAACCATAATCAGAATTAAAGTGAAAATATTTTAAATGTGGATCTATAAGGTTTAATCACCACAATAGTTTTAAAGGAGATGAAGTTCCGCTTAAATGAATGGAAAAGGAGAATGCGCTATCCTGGGTGATCTAAAGAGAAACATGTATTTTTATAATATATGAGATGGTTCATTATGCATAGTGTGGTTCTTCGTAGTTTTGGTTGCATCATTTTGGACCAAGGCTTGTAGTTGGAATTAGGAGAATTATTTTGATTTGTGTTTAAGGTTGAAAACACAAACAAACCACAATTGCTCGATGTTGTAGAATCCTTTTTTTTACCATCATATGGAGGCGCCTAAGGAGGTGTTGTTCAGCATGGGAATAATGTACGAGTTGTACATTATTCATCAAAGAGGTTGAGAACATGAATAGCTTGTTCTCTGTACACAAGTGAAGAGATGTGAATTGATGTACAATTTATAATGTGCAGTTGTATGGTGCATGGAAGTGCAGGAAAAATATCTGCGCTAAGATGATGAGCATGTGGAAGAGGTTATGGTATGAAGGACACACAAATATTCACAGTGATAAGAATGACACAGAAGAGTGAAATCCGAAGAGTTGAAATTGAGAAGAGGAGGTTTATTAAATAAACTTGAAGGGAACATAAGGTATGATAATTCATTTCAAAAAGGTATTTTAAATATTGAAAATTAAATGATTTATTTTATTTTCATCATAAAATAAATCTTGGGGAAAGTGGACTGCATTTCGATTTAAAAGGCTTATTAAAAGGCTTAAGTATCATGTGAGTAAATGATAATGGGAGATGATGTAATTAGTGACTTAAGAATGGAGTATGAGAGAGAGTGACTATTTTACATCATGAAAATGTATTAAGGGTGGATATTCATTGGTATGTTGTATAACTTGAATTAGAGTCAAAATATCCACTATTGTAATTATTGGGTCAAGCTTTGAAATCACATAAGATGTTAAGGTCAAATGAAAGAATTTGGATAGCTTGAGTCAAGTTAAACCATTGATTTATTGTACAAGAGGGTGTATTTTTCATCCAAGATGAAGAGTTGATGTAAAGTATGGAGTCAAATGGTTGTAAGCCAAGTCAAAGGTTTGAATGTAATCATCCATGATCTGCAAAGCCTATTAACAAAGAGTTTGGTCATTATAACACATGAAATATCGTAGTTGTTGTTTGGTGCAAGAAAGATGGCAAGAGAGTCACAAAAATGATTCCAAGACAGTAGAACTGAAAGAGGGTCACAAAAGAAGAGGGTTTATATTTTTGAAATTAAAAAGTATGGAGGCTGATGGAAATGGATCTCATAATAGAAATCCACATGGGAACAAATGAATTTCACAAAGGAGAAGAAGATGACTGTGATAGTCATATCCAAAATTTCTAAGAAAGACCACAACCGAAGAAAGAAGAAGGAAAATGCCAAGGAAAATGGCATATGGAAACAATTGACTGACGAAGAGTATGAGAGGGAGAAAGCTGAGATAGCAGTTCACCTTGATTTATTGATGGAATTGTTGCACAAAACCAAGAAATACCAGAAACATGGTTGGACCATGAGGAAGAAAGTGAAGTGACAGAGGCTACATGCAAAGAGAGAACAACATGTAAACATACAATTGACAGAAGAGTTGAGGAAGCTCGAGTAGATGATGAGTGTGCAATTGAGATGTGAAGAACTTAGAGAAGCTGAGTTGAAAATGGAAGTTTCCATTTGTGGCCCAGATCAGGGTGAAATTCTGGGTGACGAGATCAATGAGAAATATCTCATGGACTATTGGAAGAGTTGAGAAGAATTGGAAGATATGTTGACAAGAGAAGCAGATGAGGCCATGAGGCCTTGTATTTTTAAAATTCATAGTTTGTGTATGTTTGCATGATGTGCAGAAGATGGTGGACAGTATGGTGAAACTGTTACAGAGATGAATGAAGCTCTTGAGGTGAAGTATGATGGAGAATGCCTTTTACAGAAGTAATGTAATGATTTATTGAAGTAGAATTAGATCATAGATGAATTCCTATTTTTTGTAAGACAACCAGTTGAAGCTGTTATGGAGTAGAAGCATAATGAAAATGCCGAAGTGATATTCCAAGGAGGTAAACAAATGAATTTGTTTAATGAAATTGATGAAATAATTTTGCAATGTGATGAAAATAGGATAACTCAAGAGGATTTCCAGAAGAAGAATGAAACTGGGAATGAAGGTTGTGATGAAATACTGGAAATATTTTACATGGAAATAGATTTATTCGAACGATGGCTTAAGGAACCTGAAGGGAGATGAAACTTTCAGAACCTGATACAGAAGAGATTGCAGTTGTCATGCATGACAGGGATGAAATGTTTTTAAAATTTATGGAGTTGAGTGAATGCTATAACTTTTCAAATAATAATGTGGATGTAGGTACAAAAGGAAACATTAATAATTATTATGTTGAAATCAGAGAAATTGAGCAGAAATTATTTGGAGATGAGATTAAAGATCAGGAGCAGCAAGATGAGCATTAGAGTAGGACATGCTGAAGATGATATCAAGAAAGTAGCCAGATACATCAATGATTTAAGGTATGATATACAGGATGCAATCATTTTTTTGAGTCTAAAGACAATTGAGGATGCCTACCAAGAAACTTCGAAGGAAGAAGAGAAAATATCGAGGAAACAAAGTCAGAGGAATAGAGGTAAAAGTCGAGCAAGAGGAAGAGGAACTTTCAGATCAATATTTCAGCACTCTTGGAATGAAGTAGGAGGTTCGAGTAGTAGATCACCGCAAAGAGGATACTTTGGTAGAGGGATATTTGTACCCAGAGGTAGAGGCCAAGGAAGAGAAATTCTGGGTTACACATGTGGAGAACGGGGACATGGATCATGGGACTGTCCTCATAACAAACCAACAAATCAATGGAATGTGAATGTAGCTCAAGCAAAGGAAGAAAATCCTCAGGTCACAGGAAAAGAAGAACCACCTAAAGTAGGAGAGTCTTTATTGCTCAAAAGAGTATTGCTTAAGGCAAAGAAGGAAGAAAATGAGCCCGCGCAAAGGAAAAGTTTATTCAGGACTATATGCAAGTGTAAAGAAAAGTGTTACAAATTCGTGATTGACAGTGGACGCACTGATAATCTTGTTTTCACAGAGATGGTTGAGAAATTGGGGCTGATTAAGATAGTACACCCTAATCCCTCCCGAGTGTCATGGCTACAGAAGGGACATCAGATTTTGGTGACAGAACAATGCAAAGTAGAGATACAGATTGATACATATAAGGATGTCATAATGTGTGATGCGATGCCAATGGACGTGTGCCATGTATTGTTGGGACAACCTTGGAAATTTGATAGAAAAATCCATTCATGATGAAAAAAGGAATACATATACCATAGAGAAGGATGGAAAGAAGCACACATTGCTACCTTTGAAGGATGAAGTAGATAAAGAAGCAATTGGGAATAATGTTATGCTAATTAGTGAAAAGGAATTGCTGCAAGAAGTCAAGAGGAGAAAGAAATGCATTTTAATGTTATGGGTAAACCCAAGGTAATTCTGAATTCTACTAATTTATAAAATCTACCTGTGGAAATTAAAAATCTGTTAGATGATTATGATGGTATATTTGTTGATGAATTAGCAAGTAAATTGCCAGCAATCAAAAGTATCATTCATCACATAGATTTAGTACCTGATGCAAGTTTACAAAACAAAGCAGCATATAGAATGACCCCTCAGAATAATGAAGAAGTTGGAAGACAAGTACAAGAGTTTTTAGATAAAGGACTGATCAAAGAAAGCCTTAGTCAATGTGCAGTACCAACCGTGCTTAGTCCAAAGAAAGGAGGTGAGTGGCACATGTGTACTGATTCTAGAGCCATAAATAAGATCACTATCTGGGATAGATTTCCATTGCCATGCATAGATGATTTGATGGATTTTTTAAGTGGGTCAAAGTATTTTACTAAAATAGATTTGAAGAGTGGATACCATCAAATAAGGATTAGAGAAGGAGATGAATGGACGACTGCATTTAAGACCAACAGTGGATTGTATGAGTGGTTAGCCATTCCTTTTGGGCTCATTAATGCACAAAGCACATTTATGAGACTAATGAATGAGGTCTTGAACGAGTATGCGGGTAAATTTGTGATAGTATATATTGATGACATTCATATTTCCATTCAGAATAAGGAGGAGCGTTTGGAGCATGTCAAGATGGTGTTAAATACTTTGAAAAAGGGGAAACAAATTATAAATTTGAAGAAGTGTAGTTTCATGGAGAAGAAGCTCATTTACTTGGGATTTATAGTCTTAGAAGAAGTCTTGAAAATGGACCTAGAAAAGATCCAGGTAATACTGGATTGGCCAACTCCGAGAAGTGTATTTTAGGGAATGAGTTTTCATGGTCTTGCAAGTTTTTACAGAAAGTTTATCAGAGGTTTTAGTCAAATCTGTGCACCAATAATTGAAACAATAAAGGAGAGAAGCGAAGTGGATGGGAGCAACAAATCAAAATTTCAAGTTGTTGAAAAAGAATATCACTGAAAGACCTGTTTTGGCCTTGCCAAATTTTGATAAAACATTCCAAGTTGAGACTGATGCTAGTGGGATAGTAGTTGGAGCCATCTTGAGTCAAGAGTAGAGAACAATAGCTTGTTTTAGTGAAAATTTAAATGAGGCCAAGAAGAAGTATTCATACCATGATAAGGAGTTCTATGCTATTGTGCAAGCATTGAAGAAATGGAGGCATTTTTTGTTGCCCAAATAATTTGTGTTGTATTCATATAACCATGCACTTCAACTCATAAATAATCATCAGAATTTGAACCAAAAGCATGCTAAGTGGGTGGAGTTTTTGCAGAGTTTTACCTTCGCATTAAAACACACAAGCGGTAAGTCAAACAAAATTGTTGATGCTTTGAGTAGAGTAAATCTGGTTATGTAGGAATTGAAGATTGACATTTTGGGTTTTCAAGAAATGATTGATATGTATGAGGAAGACATAGGTTTCAAAGAAACATATGCAGTTGTTAATAATCCAGTGATTCATAATAGAAGTCAGTGGTTGGACTACCTGATTCAAGGAGTATTGTTGTTCTATAATAATAAACTGTGCATACCTATGTGCTCCATGAGGGAAAATATGATTAAGGAAAAACACAGTGGAGGACTGTTTGGACACTTTGGATAGGATAAAACATTTGCTCAAGTAAGTTCTTTTTATTATTGGCCAAAAGTGAAAACTGATATGATGCAGGGGCATTCTACTTGATTTTCATTAAAATATTGTGTAATATAGGGGGTGAGGTATTTTTAATTATTTTATAAATTATTATGCTCATTTTAAATAAATTAAGAGAAAAATATCTGAGTGTGAGGTTTATTGTAAATATTCTCTTAATAAATTGAGGATATGAGTGGAATTGGTTTGGGTAGATATTTTAGGATTTGGTGTAGATTTGTGTGGAGGAAATCATGGATTCAAATTGATCCATAATTATGTATAAATATGAAGCTTGTGTGAGGATGAAAAACAGTGAGGAATATAGAGAGAGATAGAGAGATACGGTGTGAGAGTTTTTGAAGAGGCCGAGAGCCGAGAGGCCCACAAATGTAATATTCGGGAAATTGGTTTAAATCTGAATTTTCTTGTGTTATTATATACCCATATTTTATTTGTGTTGGCTCTCTCTTCTTTATATATGTTTTGAGTTGAATTCAACGTGGTTTTAACGAAGAATTTAATTGAGGATTCCCTGTTAAAAAGCACACATTTAATTATGCGCAAGGATCTGTTTTATAGCAGAATCCATGCATCATTTGGTATCAGAGCCTAAGGCTCATCCATGGGTTGTGACAGTGATGAGTAAGGCAACAGGTGTGTTTCCAATCAATTGTAAGGTCGATTTTGAAAACTCCTTCGCAGGGTATGAGAAGTTAAGCCCATATAAATTCTGAGCTTGCGTGGCGGTCAACATTAATGGTGTTCGAGTGATGAACTTCTTTGTGGCGATATATGTTAATTTTAAATGGTGTCAAATTGAATATTCTTAAAGTATAATTTAACAGAACTGTTGGTATTTATTTTCTACGCGCATGCCAGTTTGTGGTAGAGCTTTGCATCATTTTTGTGTGGTGTATTCGATTCCATTTAGGTGGATCGTTGGTGTGTGCACTTTGATAGATTGTGGAGGTGATTGGAATTATAAGGCGTTGAAGTGGGTTTTCACTATGCAAAAAGCGTGGAACATTGGACACAAAGACTGATTGGAATAAATATCGTGAAGACCAATCTGGAAATGGAAATCAAGTACTGCAGCCCTGAATCTGTGTTGCCCTCCAACCGGCGTTGAAATTTGCCAAGCATTTTATAGAAAAATCATTGTGAAATATTTGCTTTCTAATAGTCATTACAGCTACTTATTGCAGTAACGCAGAAGCATATACAATGTTCACCCTTTTGTGCAAACGTCTCCTGAGCTCAAGGAAGGAAATTTCACTAGGAGTCCAGTTGCTGGTAAAGTCGATTAAAGGAATAATAGGTCAACGTATGAGAAGATCCAACACTGTATAGGGAATGCAGAGGTGGTTGAACTTTGAATGCAGTCCTAGTTGTGGAAGACGCTGGAGATAGAGCATAGAGGCAAATCAGACTAAAGGCTGTGTATTCGTTTTTTTTCTCTGCGTCACCGTGCATGCCTTTCTACTGAGACTGCATGAGCATTTAGATGCATTGTGGAGTTGTGGAGAAATGCCATAAGGAAAAATGTGTGCTGAAGATTGCACACCGAGTCGATGTGCAGGCCTGGCTGTGAAACTGCACTAAATCTCTAACGCTGGCACCGTGGAGTTGTGGTGTGAGGCCACTGTGACCTGGGATTGAATACTATGTTAGAATTCATATGAATACGATGCCCATTCCGATTTTATACCTGTGTTAACAGTCCAACAAGCGAGATTTTGTTAGCAGTCTTGTATTGGCATTCATAACTGTGTTGGAAGTCTTGCAAATCGGTTTTATATATGTGAATTGGCATTCATAACTGCGTTGACAGTCTTGATGATAGAAAACATGAATCGGAGTGGCGCAGTGGAATTATGAGTCAAGGGCAAAGGTATGTTAAGTAAAATTGTGGGACCAAGCATATTATATGTTGACCATTTTGGTTTTCTTAACCAAAATCGAAATTATAGATAAGTATTTTTGCGAGAATGATTTATATATATGTAAACAAGTTGTTTAAACCATAATTAGAATTAAAGTGAGAATATTTTAAATGTGGATCTATAAGGTTTAATCACCACAATAGTTTTAAAGGAGATGAAGTTCAGCTTAAATGAATGGAAAAGGAGAATGTGCTATCCTGGGTGATATAAAGAGAAACATGTATTTTTATAATATATGAGATGGTTCATTATGGATAGTGTGATTCTTCGCAGTTTTGGCTGCATCATTTTGGACCAAGGCTTGTAGTTGGAATTAGGAGAATTCTTTTGATTTGTGTTTAAGGTTGAAAACACAAACAAACCACAATTGCTCGATGTTGTAGAATCCTTCTTTTTACCCTCATATGGAGGCGCCTAAGGAGGTGTTGTTCAGCATGGGAATAATGTACGAGTTGTACATTATTCATCAAAGAGGTTGAGAACATGAATAGCTTGTTCTCCGTACACAGGTGAAGAGATGTGAATTGATGTACAATTTATAATGTGCAGTTGTATGGTGCATGGAAGTGCGGGAAAACTATCTGCGCTAAGATGGTGAGCGTGTGGAAGAGATTATGGTATGAAGGACACACAAATATTCACAGTGATAAGAATGACACAGAAGAGTGAAATCCGAAGAGTTGAAATTGAGAAGAGGAGGTTTATTAAATAAACTTGAAGGGAACATAAGGTATGATAATTCATTTCCAAAAGGTATTTTAAATATTGAAAATTAAATGATTTATTTTATTTTCATCATAAAATAAATCTTGGGGAAAGTGGACTGCATTTCGATTTAAAGGCTTAAGTATCATGTGAGTAAATGATAATGGGATATGATGTAATTAGTGACTTAAGAATGGAGTATGAGAGAGAGTGAAGATTTTACATCATGAAAATGTATTAAGGGTGGATATTCATTGGTATGTTGTATAACTTGAATTAGAGTCAAAATATCCACTATTGTAATTATTGGGTCAAGCTTTGAAATCACATAAGATGTTAAGGTCAAATGAAATAATTTGGATAGCTTGAGTCAAGTTAAACCATTGATTTATTGTACAAGAGGTTGTATTTTTCATCCAAGATGAAGAGTTGATGTAAAGTATGGAGTCAAATGGTCGTAAGCCAAGTCAAAGGTTTGAATGTAATTGGGTGCATGATCGGCAGAGCCGACACCCAAAGAGTTTGGTCATTATAACACATGAAATACTGCAGTTGTTGTTTGCAGCAAAGAGCAGCAAGAGAGTTTCCAAAAATGATTCCAAGACATAGAACTGAAAGAGGTCAAGTTCATGTAGAGAGCTTTTATTTCTAAATGGAAAGTATGGAGGCTTGCTGAAGAGGGGATTCAAATGAAATCCACACGTGAACAGATGAATTTCACAAAGGAGGAGAAGATGACTGTTGATAGTCATTTCAAAAGATATGATGAAGACCACAACAGGAAAAAGAAGAAAAATGCCAAGTTAAGTGGCATATGTGAGCAGTTGACTGATGAAGAGTATGAGCTGGAGAAAGCTAAGATAGAAATCAACCTTGAGTTATTGATGAAATTTTTACAAAGAAATAAAAACCAGAAACATGGTTGGACCATGAAGAAGAAAGTGAAATGGCAGAGACTACACACAAAGAGGGAACAACATGTAAACATATAGTTGATATAAGAGTTGAGGACGCTCGAGCAGATGATGAATGTGAAATTGAGATGTGAAGAACTTAGAGAAGCTGAGTTGAAAATGGAAGTTTCCATTTGTGGCCCAGATCAGGGTGAAATTCTGGGTGACGAGATCAATGAGAAATATCTCATGGACTATTGGAAGAGTTGAGAAGAATTGGAAGATATTTTGACAAGAGAAGCAGATGAGGCCATGAGGCCTTGTATTTTTAAAATTCATAGTTTGTGTATGTTTGTAGGATGTGCAGAAGATGGTGGACAGTATGGTGAAACTGTTACAGAGATGAATGAAGCTCTTGAGGTGAAGTATGATGGAGAATGACTTTTAGAGAAGTAAGGTACTGATTTATTGAAGCAGAATTAGATCATAGATGAATTCCTATTTTGTGTAAGACAACTAGTTGAAGCTGTTATGGAGTAGAAGCATAATGAAAATGCCGAAGTGATATTCCAAGGAGGTAAACAAATGAATTTGTTTAATGAAATTGATGAAATAATTTTGCAATGTGATGAAAACAGGATAACTCAAGAGGATTTCCAGAAGAAGAATGAAACTGGGAATGAAGGTTGTGATGAAATACTCGAAATATTTCACATGGAAATAGAGTTCTTCGAACGATGGCTTAAGGAACCTGAAGGGGAGATGAAACTTGCAGAACCTAATACAGAAGAGATTGCAGTTGTCATGCATGACAGGGATGAAATGTTTTTAACATTTATGGAGTTGAGTGAATGCTATAAATTTTCAAATAATAATGTGGTTGTAGGTACAGAAGGAAACATTAATAATTATTATGTTGAAATCAGAGAAATTGAGCAGAAATTATTTGGAGATGAGATTAAAGATCAGGAGCAGCAAGAAATTTATGTCCTTAGATACATAACGGAAACAGAGGTATTGATCCAACATGATAAAGACGAAGGTAGCTAGCAATTTGAAACATGATTTGCTGAAATCCATAAGGACTATGATGGGAGATTAGTGCTTGAAGCAACAAAAGAGGCCGAAAGGTATTATGTTTTTAAAACTAATAGTTTGTTGATGAATGCGGTACAACACCGAATGAGAAATTTGTTACTATAGGAGCAGTGAATGACTATAGTTGTGATCAAGGATAAATTCTTGATTATTCTTCATTTCAGGAAGTTGAGTGTTCAACACAATTGGAGACGAAAGCATCAAACAAAGAGGAATTACTCCGAGGAATTGATGAAAGAAATTTTTGGAGAGGCCGATGGAATCCGATTGATAGAATGAGTGATGCTGATGTACAGCCAGTTCGAGATTCTTTCATAGTTTGGAGACCAGAAGAATGGGTTTAGTGATTCTATACAAGTCTGTAATTCCTGAAATAAAGATGATGTGGTATGGAAAAGCGAGAATTACATTCAATATCATTCTGGAAGTACTATTACGGAAATTCAATAGAGTTGATACTTTAAAATACCAACGGCAAAACATAGTTTGGAATCCTGGAGGGAGCAAATCATGGAGACTTATGGCTGTCGCATTATTACAGAAAAGTGATATACCTCATAGACAGGAGTATATGGAAACTTCTCTACATGGGGAGTCTAATGCAGGAGCATCCTGCTTGACTTTTGTTAAAATATTGTGTAATTTAGGGGGTGAGGTATTTTTAATTATTTTATAAATTATTATGCTCATTTTAAATAAATTAAGAGAAAAATATTTGAGTGTGAGGTTTATTGTAAATATTCTCTTAATAAATTGAGGATATGAGTGGAATTTGTTTGGGTAGATATTTTAGTGATTAGGAATTCCTTAAATGGAACTTAGTTGATTCAAAGAAGGGATAAAGATATTTTAGGATTTGGTTGAGATTTGTGTGGAGGAAATCATGGATTCAAATTGATCCATAATTATGTATAAATATGAAGCTTGTGTGAGGATGAAAAATAGTGAGGAATACAGAGAGAGATAGAGAGAAACGGTGTGAGATTTTTTGAAGAGGCCGAGAGCCGAGAGGCCCACAAATGTAATATTTGGGCGATTGGTTTGAATCTGAATTTTCTTATGTTATTATATACCCATATTTTATTTGTGTTGGCTCTCTCTTCTTTATATATGTTTTGAGTTGAATTGAATGTGGTTTTAACAAAGAATTTAATTGAGGATTCCATATTAAAGAAGCACAAATTTTATTATGCGCAGGGATCTACTTTATAACAGAATCCCTGCATCATGATATCAATAATTTTTTTGAGAAGTGTAGGATTTGTCAACTTGCCAATGGAAGAAGCCAAAACATTGGATTATATCAGCCATTGCCAATACCCAATAGACCTTGGGATGAAGTCAACATGGATTTTGTTTTAGGTTTGTCGAAGACCCAAAGAGGACATTATTCTATCTATGTTGTTGTAGATAGGTTTTCTAAAATGTCTCATTTTATTGCTTGTAAGAAAACTAGTGATGAAACTCACATTGCTATTTTTTTTTCTCTGAAGTTAGAAGGTTGCATGGACTGCTTGTGAGTATTTTTTCAGACAAGGATACCAAATTCATAGGAAACTTTTGGAGGAATCTATGGAAGAAGTTAGGTACAAACCTCAGTTTCAGTTCAGCCTATCATCCTCACACAAATGGAAAAAATGAAGCAGTGAACAGGAGTTTGGGAAACATATTAAGGAGTGTGTTTTACAAAAATCCAAAGAATTGAGACTTAGCACTTGCTTAAGCCGAGTTTTCATATAATGATACTCCTAACCGAAGTACTGGAATGAGTCCATTTCAGATTGTTTTTGGGATGCATCCAATAATGGTATATGAACTTAGAGATATAAGCAAACAAGAGACAAGGAGTGCAAAAGCTGAAGAATTTTCAGAACAGATACAGAAGCTGCAGGAAGATGTCAAGCAGAGCTTACAAAAAAAACACCCAAAAGTATAAACAAAGAGTAATATGAAGAGGAGTGAAAGGGGGTTTCAAGTAGATGATTTAGTCATGGTTTATCTAAGGAAGGAAATGTTTTCAGTTAGGACTTATAACAAACTGAAAATGAAAAAGATAGGGCCATGCAGAATTTTGAGGAAATTTTCCTCAAATGCATATGAAATTGAGTTACCAATAGGAATTGGGATATCACCCATCTTTAATGTTGCATATTTGTACCCATACAAAGGAATAGAGGAAGAACTACAAGAATAATCTATAGAAGAGGAGGACCAGAATTTGAATTGGAAGGAACAGATGCCAAAGAAATCAAAGAAAGAAGTGGAAGCCATTCTGGAGAGAAGAGAAAAAAATAAGACCAGGGGACAGAGCTATTATCGGTATCTAGTCAAGTGGAAAGGACACCCAGTGGAAGATGTCAGTTGGATGACAACAACAGATTTACAGAAGTTTAGAACAAATCTTGAAACATTGATGGAACAATCTTTTCTTCCCCGGGAGTCTGATGCAGGAGCATCTAGATTAAGCCAGCAATTTGGTTGTGTGTTCACATTTTGTAGCTAACAAGAGGTGGAAAAACATTGATTATTAATATTTTATTTAGTTTTAATTGTGAGAAGTTAGTTGTTTTGATTTCATAACTTAAATAGGAATAAAATATCAATTGGTTCTCCCTGTGAGGAGATTAAGCCAAGTAGGATAGAGCTTTTAGATAGGATAGAAATTGTTTGTTAGAGTGGTTCAGCAAGAAGCTAAAAGAAGACAAAGAAAACCGCTTTTAGGTAGATATATATAAGCATGAATAGGTGTGAGAAGAGTGTGTGGAATAGGTGTAAGAGAAGAGTGAGAGAGGTGTGTCAGGTGAGTGGTGGAGAGAAAAATAAATATAAAATCCAGCCATTGAAGGGCTCGACTCTATGTATTTTCATTGTTTTAATTCCAAGTATATTTTTGGTTTTATTCGGTCGTCTAAGTTAAACTGTCGTTCTTGTATTACTCTGTTGAGTCGGAATTGCATTACGCACATGCGAGGTTTTCATTCAATAAGTTTAGGTGAAATTAGACTCAAATTCACAAAGCTGCAAATCCAACATTCATAACTGTTTTTCTTTGATAGCACAGTGCATCCGGAGAAGGGTGATTGGCGAAGCAAAAAGAAAATACAAGTGTGGACCATCATATCTAGAAAAGACCAACGCCGGTGATTTAATCGCACCTAGAGTGATTTCACAAATAATATTTTTTCGTGTTTAGTTTTAAGACATTGCAACGGTAAGTTATTTTGATTGTGATGTGATGTGATTGTAGATTACATAGGATGGGGTGGAACCATTATGTTAAATTATAAATTGTGCGAAGTATAAAATGTACGAAGTGTGAAATCGCAGAATCACAAGTATTGCGAAATCTTAAATTGGTAAAGTTGTGAAGAGGTAAATTGTAGAAGTTGTGAAGTGTGATTCACTTCTGATTGGTCACCGTGTTGTGGGACCCTAGAACCATAGTTCTGCGTGTATTCTGATAATTTTGCAGCTTGTCTGCATCACTTGTTCTCCTGATTAGATCAAGGTTTACACTTCCCTATTCAAATAATTTAGTGATGTCTTCGCTTGGTCGTATGAAGAAATGTCGAGCATCAATCCTAGTATCATGGTGCATGATATTCCTACCTATCTAGACTCAAAAATTTTTCATCAATGTCTTCTTTTGGTGCACCTAAGAAAGGCAATTGCAATACAAGGAGAAGTTGAAAATTTTCTCAATGTTAGCTTCATTTATCTTATACCTTTGACATAATGGGTCTCTAATATTGTTCCTGTTAACAAAAAACAAGGAAATATTTTTGTTTGTGTTGATTACCCTGATATCAATTGGGATTGTCCTAAATATAACTATCCCACTCTTTTTATAGATCAGATAATTGATGAATGTGTCGGGAGTGAAATATTTTCCTTTATGGACAGTTTTTTTGGTTACAACCATATTAACATTATCCCCACTGATCAACATAAAATTTTCTTTATTTGTCCTTTGGGGACATTTTCATATAAAAATCTCCCTTTTGGCCTTAAAAATGTTGGTGATACCTTCCAACATGCCATGTGTTGTGTAACCAGCTCCAAAAATAGAAGAAAAGAGATATCAACGCCTTAGAAATAAGCCACTTCAAGGGGGAAACCTCCAATACATTACATAAATGAACAATTCTTGGATGATACAATTTACAAAACCTCCTTTCTATATATAGGAGTCCATGGGCCATAATGTAATCCTAGTGGGCCACAATGTAATCCTAGCCGACCTAACAATAATAATTTAAGGGCACAATAATAACAAAATGGGGGTTACAAGGGTACAATAATAACAATAAGGGGGTTAAAATAACAACAATAAGGGACTATACTAGTAATATAGGGACCTAACATGCCCCTCTCCTTCAAAAAAGTGTTGTCCTCAACACTTGAGTAGCTCTGGGTGCTTCTGTATAAAATTCTCATCCTCCCATGTAGAATCTTCAGTGGCTAAGTTCTTCCACTTGATGAGATACTCTGAAATTGATCGATTCCATAGCTGTCGAGTTCTTGTTTCCATGACCACTTTAGGTTCCAATATGATTTTTCCTTCCTCATCAAGTTCTGGCAATATTGTTTGAACTGGAAGATTTTCACCTATAACCTTCTTTAAGCATGAAACATGGAAAACTGGATGTACTCGCGAAGAAGCAGGAAGCTCCAATTTGTATGCCATAGTACCAATCTTTTGCAACACCTTGTAAGGACCATAGTACTTTGGCGATAATTTATTTTCCTTCTTATCTTGCTTGAGGGACATTTGTTTGTATGGTTGTAGCCGTAAAAATACCCAATCTCCTACATCAAAACTTCTCTCGCTACGATGTTGATCTTCCTGTTGTTTCATTCGATTTTGTGCCAAATTCAGGTTATCCTTTAAGAGTTGGAGAACTTCTCGCTGATGCTCGATGTGATCTTCCACTGCTTGAACCTTCGAATTTTCTCTTAAAGATGATGTGATGGATGGTGGATGATATCCATAAAGTGCCATAAATGGGGTCATTTTTGCTGCAGTATGGAAGGAAGTGTTATACCACCATTCAGCGAGAGGTAACCAATTGACCCATTGTGTTTGTTTATCAGATACAAAACAACGAAGATAACCTTCCAAACATTTATTTACTATCTTAGTTTGACCATTAGATTGAGGATGATAAGATGAGCTATGAGATAATTGAGTACCCAAACAAGAAAATAACTCCGTCCAAAAATTTCTAGTAAAAATGGGATCTCTGTCGCTCACAATAACCCTTGGGCTTCCATGTAGCTTTTGAATTGTGTCGATAAATGTAGTAGAAACTGTACTTGCTTTAAATGGATGATCTAATGAACAAAAGTGTGCATACTTGGTAAGTCTATCAACTACCACCATAATGACACTCTTTCCTTCGAACTTAGGTAAACCTGTGATAAAATCCATTGAAATCTCCTCCCAACGTTGACTTGGAATGAATAAAGGTTGTAGAAGTCCCGGGGTCTTAATTGTCTCAAATTTATTATGCTGGCAAACCAAACATTCCACCACAAACCTTTGAATATCAGATTTACAGCCATCCCAAAAAAATTCTTTCTTCACCCTATGGTAGGTTTTTAAAAATCCTGAGTGTCCTCCTAAAGGAGAAGTGTGCAGTTCCAAAAGAATCTTTTGTTTTAGTTTGCAATTCCTACAAAGATATAAGCGATATTTGTATCACAAGGAATCATTTTTCCAACTAAATGTATCATATGTACTAGGATCTTGCTGCAAATTTTTAATGAGTTTCCATACATCTTTTTCCTTCTTCCATTCATCTATTGCTTTGGTTATCTAATCTGGTTGGATAATAGAAATGGCACAAAGCAATGCTTCCACCTCTTCATTCTTTCTTGAGAGTGCATCTGCAACAACATTAAGCTTTCCTTTTTTGTAGATTATTTCAAAGTCATAACCCAACATCTTTGTGACCCATTTTTGCTGCTCTTCTGAAGATAGTCTTTGTTCCTAAAAGTGTCTAAGACTATCGTGATCAGTTTTTACCTTGAAGTGTCTTCCCATTAGGTAAGTTCACCATTTCTTTAGTGCATGCAGTATTGCTAACATTTCCTTCTCATAAATAGGTTTCTGTAAAAACTTTGCTTTGATTGGATGACTTTCAAAAGCAATGGGTCTTCCTTCCTGCATTAAAATAGCACCAATTCCATTTCCTGAGGCATCACATTCCACAACAAAGGTTTTTGTGAAGTCTGTCATAGCTAAGACTGGTGCTCGACACATTGCCTCTTTAAGATGTTCAAAGGCCTTAGTTTCTTCAGGAGTCCATGAAAATGCATCTTTCTTCAATAATGTTGTTAGAGGTGCTGCTATTCTCCCATATTTCTTAACAAACTTGCGATAATACCCTGTTAACCCGAGAAATCCTCGCAACTTCTTTATGGTTGTGGGGACTTTCCATTCCTTAATGGCTTTAATTTTGTTAGGTCTACTTTAACACCCTCGTGAGATACAATATGACCCAGATATTCCACCTCTTGTACTCCAAAGAAACATTTGGATTTTTTTGCATATAATTGTTTCTCCCGCAATAGTTTGAGCACCCTGTCAACATGTTCAACATGATCCTTCCAAGACCTGCTGTAGATTAGTATATCATCAAAAAATACTAGCACAAATTTTCTAAGGAAGGGTTTGAAAATGGAATTCATCAACCCTTGAATGTAGAAGGTGCATTGGTAAGGCCAAAAGGCATGACCAAAAATTCATAATGACCCTCATGAGTTCGAAATGCTGTTTTTGGAATATCTTCAGTCTTCATTCTAATTTGATGATATCCTGAACGAAGATCCAACTTAGTAAAATAAATTGCTCCATGTAATTCATCCAGTAGTTCATCAATCACAGGAATGGGAAATTTGTCTTTAATGGTGAGCTTATTGAGCTCCCTATAATCCGGACACATTCGCCATGATCCATCCTTCTTGTGTACCAATACTACAGGAGCAGAGAAAGAACTTTGACTAGGTTGAATTATACCCGCCTCTAACATTTCTGAAATCATACGTTCAATTTCGCTCTTTTGGAAATAAGGATATATATAAGGCCTAATGTTTGGAGGAACACTTCTTTATAGAAGTGAGTGGTAGGCTTCCTTGTCGCCATAATTTTACATTCAATTTTTCTTGCCAACCTGAATGCCTTCTCCAATGAATCAGGGTTCCAAAACGCGAACTTCGTGTTGGATGTTATCCTTTAAAGTGCCTATGAATAGATCAATCCTGTGTTCCTCTAGAATATCAGTTACCCTTATATTCAATTTTTGGAAGTCCTAAATGTGCTCCCCCACTAAGCCCTTTTGTTTGAGATTTATCAATTGGCTAAAGAAGGTGTTGCTCTTTGTATCCTCATAATGTGCTATCATTTCCTCCATAAAAATTGACCAAGTGACAATTTTTTTACTGGAGCAAAGCCATCGATACCATACAAATGTATTTTGTTATAAATGTAAAGTTGCAATGTGTACCTTTTGTGTGTTTTGCACGTTATGGAGATCAAAATATTGCTCCATCTGTAGTATCCATGTTACAGGATCCTTTCCATCAAGCTTCCTTACCTCCATTTTTGGAATATGGTATTTCTTCCCGCCAACATTAGATTTTATGAAATCACGATTAAAATTTATTTTGTTCTCATCATGAGTTTCTTCTACTATCTTTTCACCATTATGAAACATTTCTTGTATCAACTTTGTCAAAACTTCTATGTTTTCTTTTAGATCATTCTTCATGCTTTCCATGTTGTCTTTCATGTCATCCATCTTAGCTTCCATGCCGGCTTCCATGCCATCCATCTTAGCTTCCATGCCATCCATCTTAGCTTCCATTCCTTTCTTCAAAACTTCCATTTCATTTTTTGTTGCTCTTTGCGAGAGCGAAATTTGGTGCACTTACTCTTGTAATTTTGATAGATCATGTTGCAATTCTTCATCTTCATGAGTCATAGTAGATCCTTCTGAAGGCTTAATGGGTGTTGAATTATTTTTACGAGGCATATTTTAGAACCCAATACTGATATCTATTCTATAATATGCCTTTGGAATCAATTCAAATTAATTCTTCAAACAAGACTTATGCAATTCGGAAAAAAAATACACACCTTTTTCTTGCTTTTGAGGAGCTCGATATTGAAATTGGATTATCTCTATGATTGCAGCACTTCAATATTTGAATATTGGTATCGAAGTTTCCCTCTAAATTCTCTTTCGAATGCCATAGGTCTGACCTGATTTGGATTCTCCAAGCCAAAGTTGTGTCCAATCTCCCACAATGACCTAATTATGGACTGGTTCAGTAGAGCGAACTTGTACGAGTTTCCACGTGTCACTGTTTCGTCCTTCAGCTCTAAAATTTATAACCATGAAACTAAAGTCTATGCACTTGTGACCACTTTTTACGGCACTCAAATCCGATGCTCAGAGAGAGAGTTATGAATCTTTTCCCACGATCACCTCTTTGAGATGAAATTCGGGAGCCTAAAAAAGCACTACCTTCCACAGATCATATCTTCAAAAATATTGTGAACCAAGCTCTGAAATTTTTTGACGAGTTTCCTCAGGATTTCGGCTTCACACCCTAAAATTTTTAGATTCTGAACCTTCGTAGGAAAAACGTTATAGTGAAAATTCCACGATGACCTGTTTAGAGCAGCGAAACCCTAGAATCCAAACCTCTGATACCAAATGTTGTGTAACCAGCTCCAAAAATAGAAGAAAAGAGATATCAACGCCTTAGAAATAAGCCACTTTGAGGGGGAAACCTCCAATACATTACATGAATGAACAATTCTTGGATGATACAAATTACAAAACCTCCTTTCCATATATAGGAGTCCATGGGGCCACAATGTAATCCTAGTGGGGCCACAATGTAATCCTAGCCGACCTAACAATAATAATTTAAGGGCACAATAATAACAATATGGGGGTTACAAGGGTCCAATAATAACAATAAGGGGGTTACACTAACAACAATAAGGGACTATACTAGTAATATAGGGACCTAACACCATGTCCTATGCATTTCACGATATTAAAAAAATCGTCTAGCCATATCATGATGACCTTCCTGCTCATTCTGCGAAACGTCAAGATCACCTTGCTCACCTTCGAGTGATATTTCTTTGCTATAGACACTATAAAATTTGATTGAATCCTCACAAGTGTGTCTTCAGCTTTGAATCAGGTTGTCTCTTAGGACTTGTGGTTTCTAAAGAAGGAATCTGGATTGATCCACTAAGAGTCGAGGCTATCATCAATTTTTCTCCTCCTTCTTCTCTTCATCAACTGTAGAGCTTGCAAGGAAAAGAGAAATTTCTCCATCATTTTTTACCGAACTAGGTCGAGCTTACTAAAGGATTTACTCGTTTGTTGAAAAAATGGGTCCCGTTTATTAGGGATGAAATTGCTCAATCCTCTTTCGATGTTATAAAGAAAACTCTTGCTAGTGCTCATTCGTTGCATCCCCCTGATTATAGACGTGATTATTTCATATATTTATCCACCATCGATGATACCATTGGCATGGTGCTTGTTCCAAATGACGATGATAGGAATGATCATATTATCTACTACTTGAGCCGCAATATCTTTGATGCCGATACATGTTATGCTCATGTAGAGAAGCTCACTTTGGCAGTTGTCCATGTTGTCCAATGCTTTTGCCATTACATTCTCTTGCACAAAAATTATGTGATTTATGATTGTAACCCCATGACTTATATCATGACTTGTCAGTTTATTGGGGGGAAATATTCCAAATGGATTGTCTCCTACAAGAATTTAATTTAAAATTTTCTAAAGATAAATCGAAAAAATCTCTAGTTTTTGCTGAGTTAATTTCCGCTCTTCCATTCATAGTTCCACCCACTCCTTTTATTGAGATGGTTCTAGATGAATAATTATTTTTCATCAATACTCTTGACCCATGGTATGGGGATATCATTATCTATATCCAAACCCAAAATATTCGGCCAACGTTATCTCACTCTAAGCAACGTCGAATCCGTCACCAGTCCCAACCTTATTGAATCATTGGGGATACTCTTTATCAAAATCGTGTTGATTTTGTCCTTCATCGATTTTTGAATATTGAGGAAGCTGAGAAATTTTTAAATGACTCTCACTTGGGGACATGCGACGGTCATATGTCTGGTTATGCTACTGCTCAAAAGATTCTAAGCGCAGGTTATTTAAAATGTCATGACTGCCAGATATATTCTCACAAATAATGTGCCCCACCCAGACCCTTGCACCCAGTATTTACTACCGAAAACTTTGTGAAATGGGGCACCTCTTTTATCACTTGTAACCCTCGCTCAACTGGGGTGGGGGGCATGGGTATATTATCGTTGCCATCGATTATTTCACTAAGTGGGCTAAGGTGATTCCTACATACAATGTTGAACCTAAAAATGTAGTGAAATTTATTTTTAACCATGTCATATATCGATTTGGTGTCCCGAAGGCCATAGTCACTGACCATGGCTCTCATTTTTGAAATTATATGATGGAAGAGCGTACTGCTCAGTTGGTATTGCATCATGACAACTCAACTCCTTATTATCCATACGATAATAGCTAGATTGAAGCCGTTAACAAATTTTTGGTCGTGATGCTTCAACGAACCATTGGGAGACATAAACGAGATTGATGTCTTATTTTTCTCTCATCTCTATGGGCGTACCAAACTTCTGCTAGGACATCCATGAGATTCACACCATTCAAATTGGTGCATGGTCTGGAAGCCACATTCCCGATCGAGTGTGAAATTCCTTCTTTCAAGATAGCTATCGAGTTACTCCCTGGCACTTCACCAGAAGAGGAACGATTTTTTTATCTTGAACGTCTCGATGAGACCCGACGAATTGTTTCTTTGGTTATCAAAGCTTAAAAGAAATGATTTTAAGCACAATATGATAAATCAGTGACTGCATGATTTTTTCTGAAGGTGACTTGGTCTTGTTATATGATCAAGTTCATGATAAATTAGGAGTCGGGAAACTTGAACCCATGTGGCATGAGCCCATTATATTTAAATGAGTATTAGACAAAAGCACCCATGAGTTGGTCGATTACGAAGAGAATCAATTGGTTGAGCCCTGAAATGGGCTCTATCTCAAAAAGTATTATGCTTTACTTAGCGTAATTACTTTTATACATTAGTTTGTTTCATTCATTAGTGTACAGTTTTATTTGGCGTGATTGTTGGTTTTTGTAGACATGTTTTGCTCTGCTTAACCTGTGTTCCACTTGTTTTTTCATATGTCGTCAAACCATTATGTTAGTTTTGCTGATGGTGCTTGTCATAGTACACGAAACTTGTCTTCTGCAGCTTGGGAATTCTTTCCTCCTAATGGCTAGTTAGTGAATTTACAAGGCATATGCTTGGGTCGAATGACTAACAACATTTTCGAGTATAGTGTGGTTATCTAACTATTATCGGAAGTTGTTTCTCTTGGTATTAGAGCTTTGGTTGTCAAATTCGATTCACAAATCATCATGCTACAATTGAATGGTCATTATTCAGTAAGAAACCCTCACATATTACGCATGTATCTATGTGTTTCATTATTAGAACGATATTTTGATTACATCACTTATCAACACATTCCAAGAAATTTGAATACATTAACTGATACATTAGCTAATTATGTGCTAGACATACATTTGAAACATATGTAAAAACACAAAACATCATCATGATAAAGAATATTAAATATCAACAGAAACAAATATATATATCTATATATATATATATATATATATCGAGTCTGTAAAGAGTGTGTTACATCAAAATAAGAAAAATATGTGTCCTAAGACACATGGCTTCTCAAGCCTACATAAGTGCAGTAAAAAGGAATAATGAGGCATATCTATCCTCTGACATGGTGTTGGTGGTAATATGTTACAACTCTGACCACTCGAGCTAGCAGTCGACGAAGTCGAGCTGAAACCCCCATTGAATGTCTCTGGTACCGCAGTGGTATATCAATGACTGAGGCGTAATATGGAATGCCTCTCATCAAGTCTATGAGGTTACGCTCCACCTCTACTATAGGGTTCTCACCCTCATCATACACAACCACCTCAATCTGTTGAACACCTGTCGCGCTACTCAAGATAACCCTGGAGGCCTCACCACTCCAACATCTGCAATCAATAATAATAAGTTAAACCCTTGGTACACATAAAAAAATTAAAATTGAAAACTTGAAAAAAACAATTTCTTACCAAGGTCATCCTATTGTCCTCCCGATGGAAGAGGAATATCCGGGTCTCCTCTGAAATGTTTCCCTACATACAACCATTAATAAATCATGATGAGTTGCTGGAAGATCCACCTGAAGAATGATGAAAGGAATTACATATGTTTCCCGCCACCATGGCGTGGAATCAACTCGCTCCATCTTGAGAGTCGTGGATCCCTCAGGGCAGGAGGTCCTACCTCTATGCTTTGACATCGGAATAATGGTACCCTCTTTAGGAAGAGAGTCACTAAGATCGATCTGTATCCAAACTGCTTCAACTTCATCATTTTTCACTTGGTGAGTTGATATTTTAAGTTGACCAACAAGCCCTCACACCAGTTGAATACTGTTGGACTCATGCACTCCATGAAATACTGAAATTGAGACTTGCTCGTCTCGTGAAGAGCTTGTGCCCTTGCCACCCGAGCTATGGTATATAGGACTATCTGAAGAGTTGGGTCATTAATATATTTGATGTTAATTTTCCCACTCTTGGTCTTGGCAGACCTACCACTGCAATTCCTGGAAATGAGCATGTCTATGCTCTCACCTCCTGCTCTACATCCTGCCAGTTGTACTGATAATATTCTTCTGGGAAATCCCGTGATAAAATAGATATCGAAGATATCAATTTATAATTCCTCATCACCAATGGATTAAACTTGGCAGTCCACATCCCACCACCTCACCAAATACTACAATAAATCTACTTGGGACCTCATCCCAGGTGTCCAAAAGAACTTGATCAGTCCGCAATTGCGGAGTGCCCTTATGCAGTTTGGATCTTGTCCTGCTCCTTGATCCTCGGCCTCATGACCCTGTTCTTTCCATTCGATCGCCATAATTTTCCTGCAAAACATAATTGACAAGAATTAAACACATTCCATGGAAAAAAATGACAATTCATTAGTTAAAAATTTAGCATTTCATGGACAAAATTTTCTCACGATTCTAGTGCGACTATGTGCCAATTTCACGTGTTGGCAGTGCCCTGGTAATTTGGGGACTTTGGTAAGTAGCGCAAAGCCAATAGATGAAACATACGTTGGTTGCCAAAAGGGCCTAATTTTTCAAGGGCTCCCTAGCTCAGTAATAAATGATTGAAAATTCTTAAAAATAGAATAGAAATTTAGGCAAAGATGAGGATTGTTACCTCTAACAAACGAATCAGCAAACGATGTCCTAGATCAGCTGGACAAGGTGCTTGAATTTCGAATGAAAATGGAGGGAAAGTGTTCTCGTAAAAGTTCAAATGGTAAAAGTGTTTTTTATTTATATTTTTGGTTATTTAAAAGACTTTTACCTATATTTTCAATTAAAAAACATATGATTTTCTATTGTTTTATGAGAATTTTTCCTATATTTACATTTTTTCTCGATCAAAGTGAGGTTTATTTGCATGTGTAGAAGCAAGATATTATGATTTGAAATTGATCAACAATGACTGACGAGTTATCTTTTATCTCTTTTTTGGACTCACCTAAACAAACGAAAAAGGAAACCCCCTGGAGTCAACATTAAGCTATTTTTTGACTCTCAAAATGTGAAAAGATTGTCGATCACCTGTATTTTCTAGCTCATTAAATTAAATGAATTGTTGTTGTCTCAGTATATGTTTACCCCTTTTTCGAGCTGAGGTTGAATATTTACAAAAAAATGAATACCTTTTTCAATCATGATCATGCGGTTCTCTCGAGTATTGTTTTCTACCTTTTCAGATTCAAGAGACTATTTACGAAAAGGGACCTTCTAGAGTTTTCTTTTCCGTCTCTTTTTCAAACTCCCTAAACATGAAAAATACACCGAGTTACCCCTACGTTGGACTTGTAAAAATTAAGCGACGAAGGACTTGTCATTATGAAGAGACCGAGCTACTCCTTCCTAGGTCTCATTAAACTTACTAGGATGGATTCTTCCGAAGGGTGAACTTATATGCTATGCATATGGTATACTCTTCAATCTTGCTATAAAAAATAAAGAGATGCTCGTTAGAAATAACGGCGGAAAATGGAAGTGAAGTATATTTTGTGTTATGTACCAAAAGCAACATGTCGTTCCTGAACATGACACTCATATGTATTTTGTATCGAGTTGGGGATATCCTTCATTTGTCACTTGACTTCCAGGTTTTGGTAAATCCATTTGAACCTCATTCGATCATTATCTATCACTATGACCTTTTATCTCATTTTTTGAGTAAATGCTGCCAAATTCCAGAGTCGTGTCACCAATATGTTCAAGAGAAGTCATTTTTGTAAAATTCAAACATCCTCTTCTTATTTTAGCCTCTCTACAACAGTCCTGAATCACTCCTATCATCACGAGAGATCATTTTTTTTCTTGCCGATGATGTGGGAATCATTATGGCCTTCCTTCAATGAACCACTTCCTATCAAATTCATCTCATTATCCAATAAGATGATTTAGAAACTCATTTTCAGTACCTTGGAACTTTCATGCCTCAATGGAAAGTTCTTTGCATTCGATGATAGGTTCACATCACTGGCCTTCGATCGGATGATTCTACAAGTGTTCAACTTCAACTCATTTTTTCATGCTTGTATATTGTGTTGTCATAATTTGAGGGCGATCGTCATTATTGGTGGTTCCTATTATGTCTATTAACGGTTTACATCATCGACCGATAATAAGGTGGTTTCTAACATGTTCAACATCATCACATCTATTCGCATGGTTAGATTCATACAATGGGTAGATCGAGATAGAGACGAAGACCTTGGATCACATTTTTTATTATCCAGGATTCGTGGAGTTATTGAGTATTCATGATTGTACACATGATCCTTTCTATACAGATGGTTGTGACCATACCATGGATCCATTTCCATAATATATTTCAGATGAATGGTTGCGACCATGCTATGGGTTCATGTGTTATTTAATTCCTATTCAGAGATATGTTATTAAGCATACTTGTATCAAATATGTGACATATTTTATTGTGTTTTATTTGACAGGTCTCCTG
Source organism: Pinus albicaulis (assembly GCA_034641835.2). NCBI lineage: Eukaryota > Viridiplantae > Streptophyta > Pinopsida > Pinales > Pinaceae > Pinus > Pinus albicaulis. The sequence goes on along the minus strand of CM076577.1, from coordinate 549,993,000 downwards.
ACGATGGTTTTCCAAATTCCTTGCCATGGCTGATAAAACATTTCAACCATCTTGGTTCTACTTTCATGCTTTAGGGGGCATCTGTTACACAATATTTTGTCACATTCCTCAGTTTTTATCCCAATTTTCATTTTTTTTCCAACCATGTCACAAGCATCACAAAGCAACCAAATCTGTATAAAATTTTTCATCCTAGAAAATATGCTTAAGATATCCCTGAAGACCTAAAAGAGAAGTGTCTTGAATTTTTTCTGCAAAGATTGTGTAATATTCCCAATTAGCCCAAGCTAATGGGAATATACAATTTTGCCTCATTTTTCCCTTGCATGAATAAATGTGTAAAGGAGGACAATAAAAACTCCTAAAACAGTGAATAAATCAATGCCACATGTGAACAAGGCTAAATTTGGGCTATGTAAATAAACACCCTTATGTGTGAAAGGGCTTGAATCATTTGACTTGGTCAACCATGACCAATTCAACAACGATGTCTAGAAGAAGTGATCCTCATTGATGCACAACACAGTCTTAGTTGGAGGTGGCACATGTGAAAGAAGCTAAATCATTGAGATGGTTTAGGGTTTTGCAAGATCTCAATCTTATAAAAGAAAGAGGAGGACAACATGAGAAGGTTGTTGATGATTATCATTTTCTGAAGATTTTGTCTGTTTAGACATTTATTATTCTCTTGGCTGTTTAGTAGATAATAGTGTTGTTTAGCACTGGGTGTTCTTGATCGGGAATCCCACCTCCTTCCTTGAGTAGCTCTTGGAGGAGTCTTGCATTTATTGTCCACTATCAGGCATTTGGCCAAGCTCTTCTTCCAACTACAACATAGATATTGTTGAGGGTTTGGTTGTCTTTGTAAGCTGCAACAAGTGGAGGCTAGATCTATCCCCCTGGCAAGAGAGTATTGGATGTTTGGGGCACTAATTTCAGATCTTGGCTTGAGGCCACATATGTTCTAGAGCCTAAAATGCAGTTTTCCTTCCAGTACTGCGTTATTTGCAAGTGTACAGTTGCACGGTGTTTTGGCACACTTTTGGAGGAGAGATCTCTAGTGTTGGGGTTCTGCCCTTCACTGTGGTGATCCATGGATTTCAGATCTGATCCATGTCATAATCAGATCTGATCTGAATACTATTTTATTTGCTTCATAATTTCTAAATCATTCTGCAGATCTGCCACATAAGATCTCATATCTACTACATGTACCTCACTTTTTGCTGAAAACCCCAAGGGGAATTTGTAGAGGAGCCTATCTAGTGTATATATCTAACTTTTTGTACACATATCTACTCTAGATCTGAAGTGTAATCTACTATTGTTTCAACCAATAAAAATAACGTTGTCAAGCTTGTTCAATCAAATATATGGTTGCAGCACCTCATTTTTGAGGATTTCTTCATGTAAAGCCTTCTATTTTATGTTCTATAACTCATGGGCTTAAATTATACTCTGATTTTATATTTTAAATGTACATGTTGAGCCTCTATATTTGCCTCCTTCTTTTATTTGGTTGAACTGCATTATTTCTGAGAAGTATTGTTTAATATTGCTTCCTGTGTCCCTTTTGGGATATGACAGTTTATAAAAAATCCTATTTTACAAGCCCAATGTGGTTCTCCCCTTTATGAGCTCATGCTTGTAACCCTTTCCCTATCCCATGAACAACACTACCAACGTGGGAACTCATCAGTAAAAGCACGCTGGTCCTCTTCAGGAAGGTTCTCCAAATATGTAGCAAAATCTTTGGCCTCTAGAATTCTCGAGAATGGATTTTTGGTACTTGGTGGTTAGGGATATGGTTGAATACTACCATGTTTGGCCTTTATCTTATCTCCATAGAGTTTCCCCTTAGAGATAAGACCAATAATAGAGTTCCATGCTAGTGAGTCTTGGTTGGTCATTGTTGGTTTCCTTACTTATGCCTAAATTGTGCCCATATGCTACCGATTTGAAAAAGAAGGAGAAGAGATCGAATAATGTGGCTTGGACTTGAATTAACATTCCGAAGGAGGCCTTAAACATCAAGGCATCAGTTTTAAGCTTTCCTTTGATCATTTTATAATACAAAGTATACTTATATTCCCATAAATTTGTTAAATTTAATCGATTTAGCATGATACTCCTTGATTTGTCATGTAGTTTTATTTGAAACACATATACTATGTATCTTTCGTCTTTATTTGTGTGGTATTATTCACATGTATTAGGACGTAGAAATTACAACGAAGAATGATCCTAAAAGCCAAATGATCAACATCGACACTGAGGAAAGGGATTTCAGTTGAATAAGGTCCCAGAGATGGAAGTTATCAAGATTGTAGCACTGCACTTTGAAGGTGAAGCACATTACTGGTGGTTCCATGGCTTGTCTACATTGGGTCATGCCAATGTGACTACTTATTCAGAGTTCACTAGAAGGGTGGTGGAGAGATTTTATAGAAGAGATCTAGAGGCACCTTTCATGAGCCTTGCAAAGTTGAAGAAATTAGGTAATAAAAAGTCTTATATTTATGAATTTTTGAGATTATCTATTATGTTTTCTGAATTTTCTGCAGCAATAATGGTGTACATGTTCATCGATGGTCTAGATGAACCTCTTCATGGGCTGGTAAAGTCTAACAATCCCACTACCTTACATGATGCCATTGAGAGGGCTAGAGACCTTCAAGATGCCTTGCCAAAAGCAAAGGAAAACTTTAAGCACAAGCCATCTTTTCCTTCTAAAGGAAAGGATGAGAAAGCTTCTCCTTCAAAGGAGAGCTCATACAAGAAGTATCTTGATGATGAAGTATGGAGAGATCTAAGGAGGAAGAAGCTATGCTTCACTTGCCAAGAATCATGGGCACCAGGGCATAGATGTGCTGCTAGAAAAGCACATTACATAGAGGTCTTCTCAGATATTGAGGAGGAAGAAGAAGATGAACCAAGAAGCAGTCACAACTCTGAAACTGATGGAGGAGGTCCAACACCATCAGGATATGGGAATGGAGCCTTTACTCCTATTGGAGGAACTCTTGCATCTTTGAGGGGAGTACCTAAGTACTTGACCTTAATATTTCAAGGTTCAATCTTGAATCTGAGGGTTTCTGTATTCATTGATATTGGGGAAAATCACAATTTCATTGATGCTCATCTTGTGCAAAGGTGGGCAATGCCCATGTTGAATATGGCAACAAGAAACAGTGAAGGAGGCCTCCTGAAACATCTTTCCTGATCCTATTTGGAGATTGATCACCTAAACTAGGTGGGGACCACACATGTGATTTTTGTCGAAAAGTCTATTTTTAGACTATGTCTATTTTTAGACATATGGAGCATGGTCTAGGAGTTGCGAGATGCTATTCTTGGATGATTGGTCAAGTTGGTAAAAATAGATGGACATCTATTTTTAGACATACAGGTCGAAGTCTATTTTTAGACTGCCTGTCTAAAAATAGAACAGTAAAATATTATTAGCCCTTAATAATATTTGGACTATAAACTTTATCTTATCCTCTTGGAGCACTTCAGTTCGAGCTACAGATGTGGCACATGCAGCTGGCAGAAGGAAATTTGAATTTCCTATGGGTTAGTTGAGCTATTGCATGGTTGACTTCAGTTAGAACTCATGTGGCAGAGTTTGGTGGAGTTGATGAGAGAGTTGGTGGAGTTGTGTTCGGTTTAACTTAGTTGAACTAGTTGTATTTAGTCTAACTGATAAATACACTAGTGATGAGTGGTGTGAATTAATTATTAATTAATTCACTAATTATTAACTCATAAATCAACTAAAGAACACATCATTTAACTGCAATGCATGGACATTTCAGTGGAGACCAGTGTTACAGGTGGGTGAAAGGGTGGAGTCTACTATCAGTTGTGACTATAGTATGCATGAGATTTGCACAATCATTGGAGGATATTTCCAATGAGGATTGAGCAGTTAAAGCCAAGGGAATTCGAATTCATTCCATTCATTCTCTCCTTTTGGATTGCACTATGCCAATAGCTGACAAACGGTGGAGGATGATGAACCAAACATTTCAAAAGGCGGGCTGGTTTTGTATTGTAGCTTTGACAGTTAGTTTTGTGGGAGTATTATCACGGGGTCACATGATTCTTTAACATTTATAATGTCAGGATGATGAGGGGCACTATTTTCAAGCTTTCCAGTTTACATACGTGTTATATGTGTGGAATTTACTATCAACATGTGATATTTCAATATTTAGCTTATTTAATTTTTATTTCCATGTGATGATTAGATGATGCGGTATGGTATGTTATGAAGGCACAAATGAGATAGCGACGGGATAATCTGATGGAATAATTCAGCAAAATTATTAATTTATATATGATATCGGAATGAGGGAAGGTGATGCGGGATCTATTAGGTGATTACAATTATTTTCGGTAGACAGAGTCTGTAACGGGCCAGGTAGCCTCTGGATCCATCCTTTGTTTGAAAGGTGATATATCTAGTAAATGCCCTTACAGTCGATCTCTGTGCTAGAAATAATTTGTTCTCTGAATCCAGTGGTTGAGTTTAGGATAAACTCAAGAAACATAAAGATGGAGAAAGCCGGAAATATACATGCATATTGTATATAATTTTCTACATGGAATGAGAGCGAGAATTTTTGGGTGCGCGAGTTTGTAGGGAATATCTGAAAATTTTTGGTGAAATATTTTCAGAACCAAATAGCATATTTGGATTCCTTGCGAAAAAACACCCAAATTGAAAAAAAAATCGGTCGAATCGGAGCTCGGATGAGGGAGATATCATCGATTTAAAATCAACTCTTTTGTTAGAAAATTTTGCGACGGCGGGACAATTGCATTGTGCGCGAGCCAAGAATCTACATGCACTGAGGTACAAGATGCATGCAAAGCTTTGAAGAGAAAAGTAGAGGTTAGTGACTTGGTGGTTGAGAGGGAGCCTCTCAACATGCAGCGTGAGAAGCAGTCTCGGAAGGTTGTGGAGCAGCCACAACTGGAGATGCAGAAGAATCTTTATAGATTTGATGTAGATGGGATTTCTACGGAGCTTCCTACTATTGGGAAGCGGGAAAAAGACATGCAACTGATGCTTGAGAGGGAGCAAGTTTTGCATGCAGGTGAAAGTGAACCTCAGGGTATGGAGCAGCCACAAGAGGATCATGGAGTGGAAGAAACCACTCATGCAGAGAAATTTTGTGCCAGATGGGTAGAGGGAGTGCATGCAGCTATACCACCAGGTGAGAGGTGGGGCGACATGCCTGAGTAATCCCAGGTGGATATTTCAGGGCAGGATTCATGGATATGGTGTGGATCTCATGAGTTGAACCTGGCTACGAGGTGCCCACAACGCAGCAGTAGTAGATCAGTTGGATTGATGCAGGCAGATCAAAGTGACAGTATCGGATACTGGAGCGGGGATCAGAGTTGACAGCAAGTGCAGAGTGCATGGGTTCAAGAGTTCAACAGCGCAGTAGTTCCTGATGACATGTGCAGTTTGTACCAGCAGAAGTCGAAGAATTTGATGATAGATGCATCATACTAATTGAGTTGTTTGGAGCCTATTCAGTTTCGAAGATGTTGCATGCAAAGGGTGCATGGCGCATGCATGGAGTTGCATGGTGCATGCATGAGTTTGCATGGCACATGCAAAGGGCGCATGGCGAATGCATGGAGTTGCATGTCGCATGCATGGAGTTGCATGGCGCTTGTGAAGGTTGCAGGGCGAATGCATGGAATTGCATGTCGCATGCATGGAGTTGCATGGCGCTTGTGAAGGTTGCAGGGTGAATGCATGGAGTTGCATGTCGCATGAAAAGACATTCCTTTCTTTTTGAGAGGGAGTGTTGAATATGGCAACAAGAAACAGTGAAGGAGGCCTCCTGAAACATCTTTCCTGATCCTAGTTGGAGATTGATCACCTAAACTAGGTGGGGACCACACATGTGATTTTTGTCGAAAAGTCTATTTTTAGACTATGTCTATTTTTAGACATATGGAACATGGTCTAGGAGTTGCGGGATGCTATTCTTGGATGATTGGTCAAGTTGGTAAAAATAGATGGACATCTATTTTTATACATATAGGTCGAAGTCTATTTTTAGACTGCCTGTCTAAAAATAGAACAATCAAATATTATTAGCCCTTAATAATATTTGGACTATAAACTTTATCTTATCCTCTTGGAGCACTTCAGTTCGAGCTACAGATGTGGCACATGCAGCTGGCAAAAGGAAATTCGAATTTCCTATGGGTTAGTTGAGCTATTGCATGTTTGACTTCAGTTAGAACTCATGTGGCAGATTTTGGTGGAGTTGATGAGACAGTTGATGGAGTTGTGTTCGGTTTAACTTAGTTGAACTAGTTGTATTTAGTTAAACTGAATAATACACTAGAGATGAGTGGTGTGAATTAAATATTATTTAATTCACTAATTATTAACTCATAAATCAACTAAAGAACACATCAGTTAACTTAGTGCATGTACAGTTCAGTGAAGACCAGTGGAAGAGGTAGGAGAAAGGGTGGAGTCTACTATCAGTTGTGACTATAGTATGCATGAGATTTGCACAATCATTGGAGGAGATTGCCAATGAGGATTGCGTAGTTAAGGCCAAGGGAATTCGAATTCATTCCACATTCATTCTCTCATCTTGGATTGCGCAGTAGAGGCAGGCAAACAGTGGAGGAGTTTTGAACCCATGACTTGTTCAAAACTGAGCTAGTTTGTGTGTAACTTTTGGAGATAGTACTGAGTACTTGTGAGGAGTATTGTACTGAGATTGTTACATGATTCTTCTTCATTATAATATACAGACAGTAGGGGGTTTTCAGCTGTAATTTTTCCCTAGTATACATACTGTGTTATATGTGTTGAATTTCTATGTGCGCATGTGAATGTTTTCAATACCACTTGTTGTTTTTATTTCCGCATGTGATGATTAATGCGTAGAAGATATTATGTGTTATGTATGAAGCTCAAATAGTATGTGACCAGGATAATCTCGGTGAATAATTCAGAAAATTATTCAAATTTCTACAGCCCACTGATACTTTTGAGGGATTCTCTATTTTGGTCCTAGGAGATAGAACAATGCAATGAATGCACTATGTCCCATCACTTTTAGTCACCATGGGTAGCCACACTTTGGTTGATCACTTCTTTGTGGTTGACATACAAGACACCAATGTGATTTTAGGTGTTCAATGGTTGATTACATTGGGGAAAGTCACCACTGATTGGGAGGTTTTACAAATGGAATGGGTCGACAAGAAGAGTGGTGAACCTCAAATGATAAAAGGCATGCATACTTACCCCTCACAAAACACTTCCACACAAAAAACATAGATGGATTTGCATAGTGGAAGAAAGTAACTTACAGTCCTAGCTATTATGTTCATGATATTTCTGTATGGGACACTCTTATCAAGTGGAAAACCACCTAGGAGGCCACCTGATTCAGATTTGGTAGGGAAGACCTCACAACATGCTACTCCAATCTTAGATCTAGGAGGGATTGGAGCACTTGAAGACAAAGCTACAATGCTAAGAAAATTAGGTAAGCTCAAGAAGTAGGGAGATCTTCTTCCCTTACAATCATCACCCACTCTCATTTCTGGATCTGCGTTGTGGGAGGAGGAGAATGGAAGGAATGGCCTCCAAAAACACATCTTTGGCATAGGAGATCTCAAGGAGGAGATCAACAATATGACAGACATTTCTGTTGATATATCATCAACGCTGTCATTGTTGAGAAGTTTAGATATGTATTGGAAATCCCAATTGTTGGTGGATTATTCCAAAGATCTACACACTTGTATGATACTTGATGACCAGCTGCATGAAGAGGGATATCTAGTCCATGAAGGAGTCATCTATCATCATGGTAGAATATTCTTATCTAGAGATTCTAAGCTCAAGAAGAAGTTGCTACAAAGGGCTTACCAAGAGTTTTGTTCCAGCCATATGTATTCCATGAGGATCTACAACATCATCATGAGGAGCTTTGATTGGGAAGGCTTGAAAGAAGAACTATATCAACATTTTCAAGAATGCATGTGCTTTGTGGAGTTGGGGCAGCAACATGACTCCATGAAGGGGTTATTTCAGCCATCACTTCCTTTTGAAAGAGGAGAAAGATCCATGCACCACTCCATTTGTATGAGGAGTATTGTTGGCGAAGAATCTGATCATGTAAAGCATGTTTTATTTTCTGATTGTACATATTCTTGCACCATGTTTGTGTAGGCCATGGATCCAAGGAGGAGTGATATATCATGTAAATCTCATGGAAAACATTAGGCCACTAAAATTTCTGAATTTGGCCACTCCCTTGATGTGTAAAGGGAGATTTTCTATCATGATGGGTGCTTCCCAAAGGCACCAAACATATCTCACACTTTCAGCGATAGTGAGATAACATGGGCAGCAAGTAAGTGGTGAGGAAAACACTTACCACACCTTGATATGATTCAGGCAGGAGATGCACTGCGCTGGTACCATATGTGGGACTATGACCCACCTCCTCATGCTCAAATTTATATTTGTGTATATGTAGTTTTGATTCCATACATTGATGACATACTTGTACTTTTTATGGGCTTGTATGGAGGGAGGATTGGGATCTTGTATGTACCACATGGGATGGAGACTCTCTTTGTGCCTTATGCTACATGTTTCAGGGAGAGTATTGGTTCAAGCATGTTTGTTTCATTTGAGTTCTTGACTCCTTGTGGGATGGACTATGTACATCTCATAATGACTTTGGAGGAAAAATTCATGGAGGGTTGGATTGGTGAACACTTAGCTTATTGAGAAAGCATAACTCATGATGGTGTCACCAATGGAGGAGGAGAAGTGTTGCAGCACTCACCTTATCAGTTGCTTGAGGACAAGCAACATTTTGGAGGGGAGGAATGTAATATTCCCAATTAGCCCAAGCTAATGGGAATATATAATTTTGCTTCATTTTTCTCTTGCATGAATAAATGTGTAAAGGAGGACAATAAAAACTCCTAAAACAATGAATAAATCAATGCCACATGTGAACAAGGCTAAATCTAGGCTATGTAAATAAACACCCTTATGTTTGAAAGGGCTTGAATCATTTGACTGGGTCAACCATGACCAAATCAACAGTGTTTTCTAGACAAAGTGATCCTCATTGATGCACAACGCACTTAATTGGAGGTGGCACATGTGAAAGAAGCTAAATCATTGAGATGGTTTAGGGTTTTGCAAAATCTCAATCTTATAAAAGGAAGAGGAGGACGACATGAGAAGGTTGTTGATGATTATCATTTTTTGAAGATTTTTTCTGTTTAGACATTTCTTATTCTCTTGGTTTTTTAGCAGAGAATAGTGTTGTTTAGCACTGGGTGTTCCTGATCGGGAATCCCACCTCCTTCCTTGAGTAGCTCCTGGAGGAGTCTTTCATTTATTGTCCACTATCAGGCATTTGGCCAAGATCTTATTCCAACTACGACGCAAATCTTGTTGAGGGTTTGGTTGTCTTTGTAAGCTGCAGCAAGTGGAGGCTAGATCTACTCATATCTAGGCCATTCTAGTGCCTCTTTTCAGTGGGACTATCTTCTATCCCCCTAGCAAGAGTATTGGATGATTGGAGCACTGATTTCAGATATTGGCTTGAGGCGACATATGTTCTATAGCCTACAACACAGTTTTCCTTCCAGTACTGCATTATTTGCAAGTGTACAGTTGCAGGGTGTTTTGGCACACTTTTGGAGGAGAGATCTCTAGTGTTGGGGTTATGCCCTTCACTATGGTGATCCATGGATTTTAGATCTGATCCATTTCATATTCATATCTGATTTGAACACTATTGTATTTTCTTTAGAATTTTTGAATCATTCTGCAGATCTGCTGCATAAGATCTCAGATCTACTCCATGTACCTCACTTTTTTCTGAAAAACCCCAAGGGACATTTGTAGAGGAGCCTATCTAGTGTACATATCTGATATGGATCTAAATTTTTATACACATATCTGCTCTAGATCTAAAGTGTAATATACTATTGTTTCAGCCAATAAAAATAACGTTGTCAATATTGTTCAGTCAAATATATGGTTTCAACACCTCATTTTTGAGGATTTCTTCATGTAAAGTCTTTTTTTTTTTCTGTTCTATAACTCATGGGCTTCAATATAACTCTGATTTGTTGTTGTAAATGTACATGTTGAGCCTCCATATTGGCCTCCTGCTTTTATTTGGCAGAACTGCATTATTTCTGAGCAATATTGTTTAATATTGTTGCATGTGTCCCTTTTGAGATATTATAGTGGTATTGGAGAAATCATGTTGGCACAAGCTGTGCATTGTAAGAAACCAATATGTCTTCAGAAGAAGAAGAGACTCTTACTGACAGAGAGAAGAGGTATCTCAAAAGAAGACAGAAGAAATTTGTTTAAACAAATGATGATAGAGACAAGGGTAAAGCCCCTGAATCTGGAAGTGATGTAGAAGAAAAGGATTTTCCTAAGATCCTTTTAAGAGCCATGCAATATATTGCTAGAGAGATCAAAGATATGAGAATTGAAATAATCAAAGAGTCTCCTAAGAGATTCCATATTGGAGAAAGCTCTGGAATGTCTCATCACTGGAATGATCAACCAGTTCACCAACCACAAATTTCCCAATGCTCTACCATGCCTACCTTTTTGGTTGTGGGAAATGAAGGGTTTCAAGAGCAATCATCCCTTGAAGACTATTTTAAAAAGTATGAGTCTCAAAATCAGAGATTCAAAGATCACTTGAGTTTTCAATAGTTTTGTCACCTGAAGGACAAAAGAAGACCAAGGAATCAACATAGAGATGGTGGATTCACTCAGAATCATGATCGACATCACTCTATGGGAAAATTATTTCTACTCAATTTTGATGGGTCATCCAAGTGTTCTGCCAAAGCATGGGTAGAAAAAATTGACATCTACTTTCAGTTGAATAAGGTCCCAGAGATGGAAGCTATAAATATTGCAGCGCTGCACTTTGAAGGTGAAGCACATGACTGGTGGTTCCATGGTTTGTCTACATTGGGTCATGCCAATGTGACTACTTATTTAGAGTTCACTAGAAGGGTGGTGGAGAGATTTGATAGAAGAGATCCAGAGGCACCTTTCATGAGCCTTGCAAAGTTGAAGCAATCAGGTAATACAGAGTCTTATATTTTTGATTTTTTTCAGATTATTTGTTATGGTTCCTGACTTTTCTGCAGCAAGAATGGTGTACATGTTCATTGATGGTCTAGATGAACCTCTTCATGGGCTGGTAATGTCTACCAAGCCCACTACCTTACATGATGTCATTGAGAGGGCTAGAGGCCTTCAAGATGCCTTGCCAAAAGTAAAGGCAAACTTTCAGCACAAGCCCTCTTTTCCTTCTAAAGGAAAGGAAGAGAAAGCTGCTCCTTCAAAGGAGAGATCATACAAGAAGCCTCTTGATGATGAATTCTGGAGAGATCTAAGGAGGAAGAAGCTATGCTTCACTTGCCAAGAATCATGGGCACCAAGGCATAGATGTGCTATTGGAAAAGCACATTACATAGAGGTCTTCTCAGATATTGAGGAGGAAGAAGAAGATGAACCAAGAAGGGGTCACAGTGCTGAGATTGATGGAGGAGGTCCAACACCATCAGGAGATGGGAATGGAGCCTTTGCTCCTATTGGAGGGACTCTTGCATCTTTGAGGGGAGTAACTAAGTACTTGAACTTAAGATTTCAAGCTTCAATCTTGAATTAGAGGGTTTCTGTATTGATTGATAGTGGGGCAACTCACAATTTCATTGATGCTCATCTTGTGCAAAGGAGGGCAATACCCACTGATACTTTTGAGGGATTCTCTGTTTTGGTCCTAGGAGATAGAAAAATGCAATGCATGCATTATTTCCCATCACTTTCAGTCATCATGGGTACCTACACTTTGGTTTATCACTTCTTTGTGGTTGACATACCAGACACCAATGTGATTTTGGGTGTTCAATGGTTGATTACATTGGGGAAATTCACCACCGAGTGGGAGGCTTTGCAAATAGAATCGGTGGAAAATAAGATTCGTGAACCTCAAAAGATCAAATGCATGCATACTTACCCCTCACAAAACACTTCCACATAGAAAACAAATATGGATTTGCGTAGTGGAAGAAAGGACCTTACAGTCCCATTTATTATGTTCATGAGATTTTTGCATGGGACACTCTTATCAAGTGGCAAACCACCTGGGAGGCCACCTGATTCAGATTTGGTAGGGAAAAACTCACAACATGCTGCTCCAAGCTTAGATCCAAGAGGGATTGGAGCACTTGAAGACAGAGCTACAACGTTGGGAGACTTGGGCAAGCTCAAAAAGGAGGGAGATCTTCTTCCCTTATCATCATCACCCACTCTCATTTCTAGATCTACGCTGTGGGAGGAGGAGAATGGAAGGAATGGCCTTCCAAAACACATATTTGGCATAGGATATGTCAAGGACGAGATCAACAATATGATAGACATTTATGTTGATATATCATCAGTGTTGTCATTATTGAGTAGTTTAGATATGTATTGGAAATCCCAATTGTTGGTGGATTATTCCAAAGATCTACACACTTGTATGATACTTGATGAATAGCTGCATGAAGAGGGCTATCTAGTCCATGAAGGATTCATCTATCATCATGGTAGAATATTCTTATCTAGAGCTTCTAATCTCAAGAAGAAGTTGCTACAAAGGGCTTACCGAGAATTCTATTCCAGCCATATGTATTCCATGAGGATGTACAACATCATTATGAGGAGCTTTGATTGGGAAGGCTTGAAAGAAGAACTATATCAACATTTTCAATAATGCCTGTGCTATGTGGAGTTGGGGCAGCAACATGACTCCATGAAGGGGCTATTTCAGCCATCTCTTCATTCTTTTGAAAGAGGAGAAAGATCCATGCACCACTCCTTTTGTATGAGGAGTATTGTTGGTGAAGAATCTGATCATGTAAAGCATATTTTATTTTCTGATTGCACATATTCTTTCACCATGTTTGTGCAGGCCATGGCTCTAAGGAGGAGTGATATATCATGTAAATCTCATGGCAAACATTGGGCCACTAAAATTTCTGAATTTGTCCACTCCCTTGATGTGCAAAGGGAGATTTTCTATCATGATAGGTGCTTCCCAAAGGCACTAAACATATCTCACACTTTCAACCATAGTGAGATAACATGGGTAGCAAGTAAGTGGTGGGAAAAACACTTACGACACCTTGGTCTAATGCAGGCAGGAGATGCACTGCACTGGTACCATATGTGGGACTTGACCCACCTCCTGATGCTCAAATTTTTGGTTGTGTATATTTAGTTTTGCTTCCATACATTGATGACATACTTGTACTTTTATGGGCTTATATGGAGGGAGGATGGGTAGCTTGTATGTACCACATGGGATGGAGACTCTCTATGTGCCTCATGCTACATGTTTCAGGGAGAGTATTGGTTCAGCCATGTTTGTTTCATTTAAGTTCTTGACTCCTTCTGGGATGGACTATGTACATCTCATGATGACTTTGGAGGAAAAATTCATGGAGGGTTGGATTGGTGAACACTTAGCTTATGAAGAAATCTTAACTCACGATGGTTTCACCAATGGAGGAGGAGAAGTGTTGCAACACTCACCTTATGATTTTCTTGAGGAAAAGAAACATTTTGGAGGGGAGGACTGTAATATTACCAATTAGCCTAAGCTAATGGGAATATACAATTTTTCTTCATTTTTCTCTTGCATGAATAAATGTGTAAAGGAGGACAATAAAAACTCCTAAAACAATGAATAAATCAATGCCACATGTGAACAAGGCTAAATTTGGGCTATGTAAATAAACACCCTTATGTGTGAAAGGGCCTGAATAATTTGACTAGGTCAACCATGACAAAATCAACAACGTTGTCTAGAAGAATTGATCCTCATTGATGCACAACCCAATCTTAGTTGGAGGTGGCACATGTGAAAGAAGCTAAATCATTGAGATGGTTTAGGGTTCTGCAAGATCTCAATCTTATAAAAGGAAGAGGAGGACAACATGAGAAGGTTATTGATGATTATCATTTTCTGAAGATTTTGTCTGTTTAGACATTTCTTATTCTCTTGGTTGTTTACCAGAGAATAGTGTTGTTTAGCACTAGGTGTTCCTGATCGGGAATCCCACCTCCTTCCTTGAGTAGCTCTTGGAGGAGTCTTGCATTTATTGTCCACTATCAGGCATTTGGCCAAGCTCTTCTTCCAACTATAATTCACATCCTATTGAGGGTTTGGTTGTCTTTGTAAGATGTAACAAGTGGAGGCTAGATCTACTCAGATCTAGGCCATTCTAGTGCCTCTTTTCAGTGGGAAAGTATTATATCCACCCTAGCAAGAGTATTAGATGATTGGAGCACTGATTTCAGATCCTCACTTGAGGCCACATATGTTCTAGAGCGTACAACACAATTTTCCTTCCAGTATTGCGTTATTTGCAAGTGTACAGTTGCAGGGTGTTTTGACACACTTTTGGAGGAGAGATCTCTAGTGTTGGGGTTCTTCCCTTCACTGTGGTGATCCATGGATTTCAGATCTGATCCATGTCATATTCAGATTTGATCTAAATACTGTTGTATTTACTTTATAATTTCTGAATCATTCTTCAGATCTACTGCATAAGATCTCAGATCTACTCCATGTACCTCACTTTTTGCTGAAAACCCCAATGGGAATTTGTAGAGGAGCCTATCTAGTGTACAGATCTGATATAGATCTAACATTTTGTACACAGATATGCTCTAGATCTGAAGTGTAATATGTTGTTTTTTCAACCAATAAAAATAATGCTATCAATCTTGTTCAGTCTAATATATGGTTGCAACATCTCATTGTTTGAGAATTTCTTCATGTAAAGTCTTCTATTTTCTGTTCTATAACTCATGGGCTTCAATATAACTCTGATTTTTTGTTGTAAATGTACATTTTGAGCCTCCATATTGGCCTCCTGCTTTTATTTGGCTGAACTGCATTATTTCTGAGTAGTATTATTTAATATTGATGCATGTGTCCTTTTTGGGATATTACAGTTTGTAAAAAATCTTGTTTTACAAGCCCAATGTGGTTCTACCCTTTATAATCTCACGCTTGTCACCCTTTCCCTATCTCGTGAACAGTGTTTCCAGTGCGGGAACTCATCAGTAAAAGCACGCCGGTCCTCTTCAGGAAGGTTCTCCAAATATGTAGCAAAATCTTTGGCCTCTAGAATTCTTGAGAACGGATTTCTAGTACTTGGTGGTTAGGGATATGGTTGAATACTACCATGTTTGGCCCTTTATCTTATCTCCAGATATTTTCCCCTTAGAGATAAGACCAATAAGAGAGTTCCATGCTAGTGAGTCTTGGTTGGTCATTGCTGATTGCCTTACTTATGCCTAAATTGTGCCCATATGCTATCGATTTGACAAAGAAGGAGAAGGGATCTAATAACATGTCTTGGACTTGAATTACCACTGCAAAGGAGGCCTTCAACATCAAGGCATCAGTTGTAAGCTTTCCTTTGATCATTTTATAATACAAAGTATACTTATATTCCCATAAATATGTTAAATTTAATCGATTTAGCATGATACTCCTTGATTTGTCATGTAGTTTTCTTTGAAACACATATACTATGTGTCTTTCGTATTTGTTCATGTGGTATTCTTCACATGTATTCAGACATAGAAATCACAATGAATAACGATCCTAGAATCGAAAGGATCGACATCGACATCGAGGAAATGATTGCATAAAGAGCAAGGTAGGTCAATCTTCCTCCCTCACTTTACTTTTCAATGTTAAAATAGGGACACTTATATTTTTTGTCATGGTTGTTACTAGACCCACTCAATGGGCTAAAGGGATTGCTTCTTTCTTAAAAAAGGATTTCCCTATGTAACAAGCTGGATTCCGACCCTCTCTTCCTAATTTCGCCCCTACTTCCTGATTTTTATTTTTATTTTTATATTATTATTATTATTATTATGCATTAAATGTTTTCATAATCTTCTATATTCTATTCCAGTTCAATTTTAATAAATATTATACTCGTTCCATAGGGTTTTTTCTTTTATTTTATTCATAATATATTTTTTATTAATTTATTAAACATATTATAATAAATATTATAATACTTTCTAAAACAATTAACTTTTGGAATAATATTAAATTTATTCTTATATATACATACATACATACATACATATATATATATATATATATATATATATATATATATATATATATATATATATATAATTGAAATAAATAATGGCTAATTCAAACAACTAATTTATAACTAAATTTAATAATTAATTCCTAACAGCTAATTCCTCATGGCTAAATTTGGACCATGATGCATCCTTGCTATTTATTCTATAAGATTAAAAGATTTTTTCACCTTTTTCCTGAGGATGAACCACATTAGTTGGTTTGAAATGTCCACCAAATCCTAATGATGTGATTAATCTGAAAGGCATATATGTAACATTACAGATCAGAAAAGTCTAAGATCTATTAAAATCAAAGAGATTTTATTTCAAGAAGCATGTTAGGACTTTCTGTTGCGAGAAAATTTATAAGAATTTTGCAACCCAATTATTAGTCGGTTATGGAAATGTTACAAAAATCCCACAGTGCAACTATTGGATAGTTACGAGAAATCTATAGGAATCCTACAACCCTACCATAGGCTAGCCACATGCAATCTAGAGGACCTATAGCTTGATTATTAGTGAGTCATGATAGTTCAATAGGAAATTTGTTACCACCATATTAGGATAAAGAATCACAAATTCAATTACCTCCAATTCTGGCCTATAAATAATTCTTCATATGATGTGCATGATTACTTCTCACTTCTCCTTCCTCCCCTCCTCCTTTTATATCCATTGACCTAAAGGTTTTTTCTATAATCTACATCCTTTGATTGTTCATCCTTGATTATGTTTCCTTGTTCTTTGGAAAATGTGCACTAAATAAATGAATCAAATTTTAAAGTAGGAGTACTATTGATGAGTATATAGTTACATCTTTCATCTCCACTAGTTTCTTGAAATATCATTTCATTATGAAGAGTCTAAGATTGACATTGATACATTTTATATCTAGACTATGATATTAGAGAAGTGGTGAGAATTGTGGCAAGTTACCTAGATGTCTCAGTAGATGGAAATATGTCAATTGGATGATCAATGGTTCAATATTTACACTCAGGTTGATCTAAGGCCCTACAGTACATTAGGTTCCTAGTCAATATTTTTAGTACTATTGTTTGGCCCAAAGGTACAATTGGTATCACAATATTAAAAATAAGCATAGGAGCACCATAATTTAATATATTCAATCCAAGCTCTCTCTATGGATAAATTCTATACTTCTATGGAAAATTAATCCAACAACTAATACTGTAGAAAAATGATATGAGGAAGAAGTGAATTTTCATCAATTCAAAGAAGTAAAAACATCAAATATTCAAGGCTACCATCATACAAGAATCATTTTCAATAAAAATTATGTGATGCATTATTAATCTCATGAATTAGGTAGCTTTTCAAATCTTGATTCTACTTTTTAGACATGAAAATGAGAATAATGTATTGTTTATATATCATATCATGTGATCTAGATAAATTACATTTTTTTTTTTTTATAGGGAATCATTACACTATAAATATATACCCATAAAAAAATATCACATACCCCGGATCATAATTTTAGAGATATAATATTTTTATCATATATGTAGCATATTTTTTCCACAAATTAACTAACAACAAAATTGGGATAGTCAACTTTTATGGGACCAAATGAAGGGAATTTAAAAACATATTTTGAAGGGGAATATCCCTTGGAATACATTTTAGAACTAAATTTGAATTAATTCATTTTGATAACATACGAAAAAATTATTCTCAAATAAATAATTGCATATCCAAACATTCTACATTATCACAATTTTGTATTCCAACTATTCAACAATATATTTGGTATATAAAATCATTACATTTTCCAAACATATTTTTATTAGATATAGAAAAATAAAACTACTTTCATCTCCCATTTTAATCATATCAATCTACAATCATATGAAAAGGTTGTGTTCAAAATAGTAACTATTGATCCATGCTAGAAATAAAAAAACAATGTCTCTCTCATTTAGGCTATTCATTAGCATATTCAATATAGAAATTCATTGTATCTTCAAATATTTCTTATATTTTAGATATATACATTAATATTATTTCATTTAGAATTTAAATCACGTTATTCCGACATAAGATGAGGAAGTTATACTAAAATTGATACTGGTTTTTCTAAAAATATATATTGTTAACAATTTGTATCCAAGGCGTTATCAAGCTATTTGACATATAATTCTAAGCAATTTTAAAAACCTAATTATACAAGAAGTATACCATGAAACATTTATTTGGAATCATTCCATTTAGATATCAACTAAACAAATTGTGACCAAAACATTATTATGTAGACAAAGCTAGCCACCTCTCCTTAACATGTTGAAAGTGAAAATTATTTTTGTATATTTTTAAATCTATTTCACATCCTCAAATTTAAAATGTGTGTTTTGGAAGAATAAAGTTTTGACACCTCTCTTCTTCCATGATCTCACCTTTTATTGCAAATAAATACAATTTTTTCATAGAACACACACCCCATTCGTAAGGAGTAACTTTGAAGACTAATATTATGAAATAGGGATATACCACCAAGTCATCCATGAAAAGTAAAATTCAATACCATGAAATTCCAAGTTTATTTGTATCAAGTTGATACTTTTTGGTCTATAATTTTTTTTTTTTTCACTAGTACACATGTGGCCAAAATCCAACGTACATTCGTTATATATTTCACTTATTGTCGCCAGTTATCCGACGCATCCAAGTCATGATTTTTCATCGGCGATATATTTTTTTGTATATCTAACACTTTACTGATAATTTTATGTTGAATTGGATTGACATCAAACATTTTTCAACCACAATGGAAAGTTATCGAGCATTTTCCAACAACTTGCGGCCGTATATTCGACATTGTCTTGCGCTAAATATCCGACAATATCTTGCGTCTAATCATCGAGGAAGGACCGATGGCTTGCAGTCAGAAAATTGACGTTAACCTCGTCATTTTATGTCGGATATCTGGTGAAGATTGTTGTCACTGGTCAGATATTCAACCTCATAATAGCTCCTGCGACGAGAATATCATGACTTGAAAGGCTTGTTTCGTCAGTCTGGAGTCGAATATATGATTATTGTTTATTATCATTATCATCGGATATTCAACGGTAACTAATAAAGTTCGAATATGCAATGGTTCTATGAACATTAAAAATATATATATAATTTAATCCTCATTCATAACTAGCATTTGCACTAAGAGGTGCAAATTACATGCTGATATTGTTTTGGGTTTGTTTTATCCTTTGAATAGGGGAGAGATGTCTAATGTTGTTCAGGGACCAGTAATTGTTATAGTATTGGTCCCATCAACCCACCAAAAATAGACATATATGCAACCAATAATTAAACATAATAAAATAACTTGAAGTTCAAATATATATTAAATTATGTCCAAAATTTCTCAAGTCATTGACTTGGCCCACATGTGTCCATAAATAACCCACAACTGTCCATAAATAGCTTAATAAGTATCAAGATTACAAATCCCAACATTTAAACTAGAAAACTCATAAAACCATTTCTCCTTCCAAAATGATCAAGTCAATAAGTACAAAAAGCCAGTCACTTCAACTCATCTGATCAGCTCTGATGCTGTGTATGAGAAGTAAATATCAATACCTGCACATAATAAAAAAAATGTATGTCAACCATAACTGCTGTGTTATTCAACATTTAAACCCATTGTGTTCAATAAATGACACCCACCCCATAACAACATTTAAACCCACTGTGTACAATAAATGACACCCACCCAATAAATTCAATAAATGATTTCCCATCAAAACAGATCAAACACATGGATCAGAAAAAACAAATTCTCAGCCATTAGATCACATCAAATTCAATCCTGATCACACATGCAAAATGAAGCCATTGCAATCCATGTCCATCATTGTCACCAATAAAATTCAACTGCAAAAAACTATAAAAGAAGTTCAACCATTGTTGAAGTTACATTTTTCAGTTTCAAACTATTCACCAGCCTTGGAGACAATCCAGCACAGAACACACCCAGCCTTGGAGACAACCCAGACAGAACACACCCCAAAACAAAACACAGTATATTCAGGTTAGTTTACATTTTTCTGACAATTTTATTTTAATTTCTGAGTATTTATTTCAGCTTTCTTACACTTTTATTTTCATTTCTAAGTCTCATTTTTCAGTTATTTCTGAGTCTTTATTATTAATGCTAAATCAGCAAGACATACAAGTGCTAGAAATTACAAAACCTTGAATAAATAGGTCGCTGAAAATCAAATCTGCAAATCTGCAATAGGGACAATTTTTGAGAGTTGGAAACTTCATATAGATGTGTAAAGATGGAAGTTCACGTACACACCATAGCCTCATTCCAAGGCTAAATCCTTACAATCAACCTACAAATCCACATGCACGCTCATACATGTGAAGTGCTGCACTCCATGAGTACATATGTCAAGTTTCATGGTGATGTCATACACAAACAAGGTTCCAATAGAAGAATGCCATACAAGCTTGCAACTAAGGTCAAGCAAACATCTAGTGAAGTAAATTCATTGAGCAAATCCATCATGGATCATCTAGGGGCTGATCAGACACCATGCAACCCAAATCTCTTGAAGCATCCCCAAACATGGTGCAAGCACTGCCAGAGTAATCCCTAAAGCTGAAAACCCAAATAGTGAATGGATGTCTAGTTAATATACACTTGTATCACACTTCATCAAAACATAGAAGATCAAAAAGGAAACGATTGCTTTAAGTTGAAAAGTTACATGGTTTATTTTATACACCTCCTTGGAGCTAAAGAACAATTTCAATCATAGGTATTAATTTCTGTTTTGTATTTCTTTTCGGTTTATGGAATTGTTTGATCCTTTTAAGCAAGGTTTCTTGTTCAATGCCTGTTGTTTTCAAATGCATTTGGAAGAGAACAGGAATAATCATTTCCAGTTGCTAGTTTTACATCAAATTTTAGTGATATAGAGCTCCCTATCATGTTGCACCTTTTATATAGGAAGACTGCAGAAGTTAACCATGCACAGATTATAGGAATAACAATGTTATATACAGAATACTAATAAATTTAATGATACTTGACAATTCGAGTAACATTTCATGCAATGCAAAGCAAATAATATCACATGGATTGCCTAATTTAGAGTGCAAAATACACCCTTTAAACTTTTGTTCATTGCAAATACAAGTGCACTACATGGCTTAGGTGCTCACACATCGGTAACAAATACATTAGTTAAAAAAACTCTTTATAGGTGTCTATATATATGTGTGTGTGTGTTTACTAAACATCAATTAAAAAACACCGTGTCCTCTTGCTCTGTAGATACAAAACCTGCAATCTGTCCATTTTGCATGCTTTTCAATCCATCCAGTGACCCACAACCTAACTTTGTTGTATAACTCAAGGGCCTTTACGGGGTATATCAACCACAAAGTAGAACCCATAAAACTACCCAAACCCCAGTTTGTAACATTTGATGGATTCAAAATATTTAGAGTCCCTTGGCAAATAAGTCACCTAGATTAATTGAACTAGTTAATAGATCATACACAGAGATCAGACAAAGATAGAGATTAGATTCTGGAAACAAGTAACCAAAAACAAAACATGAGTAGCTGAGCATAGAAGCCTGTGGAAAATATCTCAGTAGTTGAGCATAGAAGCTGTAGCATTTGAAGTTAACATATATATCTGCAGTAGCTGAAAATAGAAGCTGTAGCATTTGAAGTTAACATATATATCTGCAATTTCTATGCATAGAAGTTGTATTCATCATATGAAAACAATCATTCTTTTCAATTATGAATAACTAAATGCAATTGGTGTTTTTTTAGCCTGCAAGTAGTTGCATCCATGGCAAGAGTGAGTTATGTCACTCGCACAAGGAGAAGTGGCAGAAGAGTGACCAGGGATGCCCAAATGCGATGCACCTCATCAGATGAAGAAAGAATAGGTTATGTCAATGTCACCAATGCTCCAAGAAATGTTGTTGACGATGACCATGTGGCTGAAGCTGATGTTGTGGCACCATCAGCCACAGAGCCACCGTCAACCACAGTCCAAGGTGCAACTTCAACTAAAAAGATCAGCGCTATAAGAGGTTGGACAAAAGAAGAAATGTTAGCTGCAATCGACGACATAGAGTTCAATGGATATTCTGTTCGGGCATCTGCAAAGAAGCATACTATTCCCCCTTCATCAATACATTATTGGATAAATGGGCTGACTCACACCAAACGTAGAGGGCCTGTTACAGTTATGACTGAAGAGGAGGAGGGCGAGGTGGTTGAGTGGTGTAAAGAAATGGCCCAATTGGGACATGGGCTAGAGTTGATACAACTCAAATCTACAGTTGCTCAAATCTGTCAAGGGAGGCCAAACCCATTCAAAGATGGGTTTTCCGGTAAATCATGGTGGTTTGGGTTTAAAAAAAGGCATCCAGACCTTGTATTGCGTACAGCTGAGGGCCTTGACAGAGACAGAGCATTAAATTTGCGCCCTACAGTTGTATGTAAGTTCTATGACACTCTTTCTAGTGCATATGATAAACATTCTTATGCTGCAGACCATATATGGAACTGTGATGAAACAGGTTTACAGGCGGGAAGGAATTGTGGCATGAGGGTAATTACCAAAAGAGGCAGCCGAAACATGCCAAAGATTTTGCCTAAGAGCAGGGAATAGATAACCATTTTATGTTGTGTCAATGCAATTGGTGCTTCAATCCCAGGATTTTATCTTTTCAAAGGTAAAAATCAGTTGAAAAATTATATACAAAACTGTGAACCTGGAGCATGCATGGCTGCACATCCCCATGCATGGATGACTAAAGAAATTTTTTTAAATTGGCTTTGCCACTTTGCTGCATCTGTGACAGGTGGTGTCTCACCTAATAACAGACACCTGTTGATATTAGATGGCCATGGAAGCCACATGGCTCTACAAACAATTGAGGAATCATACAATTTGGGCATTGACCTTTTAACATTGTCCGCTCATACCACTCACAGATTGCAGGCACTTGATGTTAGTGTGTTCGGCCCTTTCAAGAACTATTTCAGGTCAGAATGTGATGCATGGATGGCAAAGAATCCAGGGGTTGAGGTCAAAAGGTTCGAGTTAGCAGAGCTTTCAAGTAAGGCTTTTAAAAGGGCTCTGACACCATCAAATATCAAGGCTGGCTTTAGAAGGATAGGAATATGGCCACTAAATTATGATGCTCTTATGCATGATACTGCTTGTAGCCAAGCTTTCCATGTGGATGGTCAGGAAGAAAGACATGAAGCGGAAGAAGAAGTAAAAGAACATGATGATGTGGTTGCAGCTGATAATATAATTTCCCTCTCTCAAGGACAGTTATATGTTGATGATGATGAGCAGGTATGTGAAACATAGTATACTTGTCAACAAATTGATGGCAACACTGTTGAACATGCAGTTGAGAATGCAGATTTTGTTGAAATAGAAATTGCTGATATTGTTAATGCAGATTTTGTTGAAACAGAAATTGTTGATATTGTTAATGCAGATTTAGTTCAAAATGAAAATGTTGATATTGTTAATGCAGAAAATGAAATTGCTAATATTGGGCATGAAATTTAAAATGAGCAATTGACATTGCCTAGCCAAGTAAACCCACCATCATGGCTGGCAGAAAACATGATTAATTTGAACGCCCATAGTGTCTCAAGAACCAATGAACAAAGCATGAACATGCCTTCACAAGTGGCTGAATTGAATAGTGAAATTGTTCATTTTTTTGTGGACAATAGATCAATGGAAGAAGATGGAGGACATAATGAGGCAACAGATGAAGAAAACAATATAGTTCAATCAAGTGCCATGGATACTGAAGTGCCAAGCAATGACATGCAGGTGGGAGGGAGGGAGAAGTTACTTGGGTGGTTCTTAAAGCTACCGGTAGAAAGAGTGTCAATGAAAAAGAAGCAAGGAACAGCCAATAGTCTTCGTTTGGGGCGAAGTTCACAGTTACTCACCTCTGAAGACTATATAAAGCTCCTTGTTGAGTCTGAAAATAAGAAAATGGAAATTCAGGAATTAAAACAGAAAAAAAAAAATATCAAGCCAAGGAGAAGAAGGCAGCAAGGGCTATTGAAGCACAACGTCGAGCAGATGAAAGGCTTGAAAGAGAGAGAGCACGACAAGAGAAAGAGCAACAAAAACAAATCTCAAGACAGGAAAAGGAAGCAAGGAAGGCTCAACAAATGCTTGAAAGGGAAAAAGGGTTGACTCATATGGTTGACATAAATGCAAGCACAGTTGATGAGAATGAATCCAGGAACATGTCCAACACATTGGACAACATTGCAAATAATACAACATTATTCCAAGACCTCATAAACATTCAAGTGCCTCACTATCAAAATCAGGGTTTACCCACTTGCCTTATTCCTACCACAGGAGGTCTGAATTCAATGTATACTCAGCACACACCTCCACTTAACGCAAGTGTGAGGTATGGGTACTTAATTCCTCCATGGTTGGAAGGGACAAATTTGTCTCAATTATATGGCAGCAATCAACCACCACCTAATCAAGCCTTCTTAGGAAGGCCAACCTACTTGGCTCAATCAGGCAACTCAGGGTTTGGCACTGAAGATTCTCAAGGCCATAAAGAATAGGAGTGTTAAATGTTTTTGGATGTAACCACATTATGATGTGGATTTTTGGATGGACTATATGTTTGTACTTTCATATCTTAATAAATCTCAGACTTCCTTTCTACTACACTAAGTATAATTCATAATTCATACTTAAGATTTCCTTTCTACCACACTAAGTATAATTCATAATTCATACTTCAGATTTCCTTTCTACTACAGTAAGTATAATTCATAATTCATACTTCGGATTTCCTTTCTACTACACTAAGTATAATTCATAAATAACAGAACTACAACAATGCAAAACAGAAATGAACAATGCAGTCTGCAATGCAAAACAGAAGCATGATTTTCCCTATTCAGCTTCATCTCTAGATATAGTTAATCAACAAAATAATAACATCACATAAATTATGAATAGCATGGGAAACTTATCAATTAAAACTTCACACACAAAACTAAATCATGAAATTTATTTGCAGGCATATTTAATCAGAGCTTTTTATCCATGACAACAAATGTATCCCGTGTGCATTTATGTTGTCCTACTTGTTTTAGATTTCATCCCAAACTACAAAGAAAACTAAAAAAAATGAAACCAATTCAATTCAATAAAAATAGCATGAAATTAGAAGTCTCTTACATGATCACTGAACCATAGCACACGAAGTATAAAAAAAATTTAAAATTTCCTTTACAACACAGAACACCTAAGAGTTTGTTATCATCTACAATATTTGTCAACTGGCTTGTTTGTATCGATTTGCAATAATGATATTTTGTTTTCATGTCTAAGATTCTCCATACCTGAAACCCAAAGGCATGCGCAGTTGGCATATGGCCTAATGACAATACTTCACAGATATAAATTATAACCATTGACCGTGATGCATTCAATGGATGCCTGCAACTAAAGTGGGTCACATCAAATACTAATCTGCGTGGGTGCTCATGTCACTATGCATGTGATAATATAGTTCGTATTGGAGTGAAATTTGATATTATCATGATAATTGGGTGGAACATTCATATACATTCCTGATACTATTCGACGGCAGAGTTAGTGGGTGTGAGTGGACAGGGATTTGATCTTGCTCTTGGAGGATGATCATGGCCTCCCTTTACTCTGTTAATTACTCTGGCCTATTAGAGTATAGGTCACAGACCCATATCAAGCCCAAGGCTACAAATTGTTATATGCCATTTCTGAAAATTAATCACGAGTGTTGCCTCAAATAGAAAATACCTGAAGAAAAGCAGATTCTTTCTCTCTAGAGAGACCTGTAACGACATTAAAGTATACATTTACAGGGTTACAAATATATTGCTAAATATACCAATAGAAATAATTGGAGTGGAGCAAACTATGAGAATAGAAGAAAATAAATCCGATTTTAAAAACCCCAAGTTTAACCTAAGGGTTTAGGAAGAAATCCAACAGCACATAGCCATACCCCGGAGCACTTATTTATGCTTGAGGCTAACAAAAATTTATGGCAAAACGAATTTAAAATTCCTAGCTACATCCAGGAAGGGCTTGAAAACTCGAAATAAAACATTATGCAAAAATCTAATTCTCTCTATGGAATAAAAAGAGCATGAAATTAGAAGTCTCTTACATGATCACTGAACCATAGCACGCGAAGTGTAAAGAAAATCCAAAATTTCCTTTACAACACAGAACACCTAAGAGTTTGTTATAATCTACAATATTTGTCAACTGGCTTGTTTGTATCGATTTGCAATAATGATATTTTGTTTTCATGTCTAAGATTCTCCATACCTGAAACCCAAAGGCATGCGCAGTTGGCATATGGCCTGATGACAATACTTCACAGATATAAATTATGACCACTGACCGTGATGCATTCAATGGATGCCTGCAACTAAAGTGGGTCACATCAAATACTAATCTGCGTGGGTGCTCATGTCACTATGAATATGACAATATAGTTCGTATTGGAGTGAAATTTGATATTATCATGATAATTGGGTGGAACATTCATATACGTTCCTGATACTATTCGACGGTAGAGTTAGTGGGTGTGAGTGGACAGGGATTTGATATTGCTCTTAGAGGATGATCATGGCCTCCTGTTACTCTGTTAATTACTCTGGCCTATTAGAGTATAGGTCATAGACCCATATCAAGCCCAAAGCTACAAATTTTTATATGCCATTTCTGAAAATTAATCATGAGTGTTGCCTCAAATAGAAAATACCTGAAGAAAAGAAGATTATTTCTCTCCAGAGAGACCTGTAACGACATTAAAGTATACATTTACAGGGTTACAAATATATTGCTAAATATACCAATGGAAAGAATTGGAGTGGAGCAAACTATGAGAATAGAAGAAAATAAAGCCGATTTTAAGAACCCCAAGTTTAACCTAAGGGTTTAGGAAGAAATCCAATAGCACATAGCCATACCCCGGAGCACTTATTTATGCTTGAGGCTACCAAAAATTTATGGAAAAACGAATTCAAAATTCCTAGCTACATCCAGGAAGGGCTTGAAAACTCGAAATACAAAATTATGCCAAAATCCAATTCTCTCTATGGAATAAAAAGAGCATGAAATTAGAAGTCTCTTACATGATCACTGAACCATAGCACGTGAAGTATAAAGAAAATCCAAAATTTCCTTTACAACACAGAACACCTAAGAGTTACGGTTTTAAACCAGAAATGAGACTATAATGAACAAATACAAGCTGTCTTCAACAAATAACTACCTTTTCCTTCACACAGAACAATAATAACAATGCTCGATGGATAATCTTGTAAGCATTTACAAAACGAATAGTGAAAGACACATACATACATTAATATACACTATATCATCACAGTATTAAAAGCAGACGGTCTGTTTATATGGAAAAAATGAAAATCATTAAGGAAGACCCAGCAAACTAAGAAAACCTAGCGAAATTCCACAGAAGAGCTAAACCCAAGAAAACAAGAACAGTTAAACATAATTCCACAGAACAGTGATTGAAAGTGTTGATAAACACAGTGAGCAAGTGTTAAACAACACAGAGCATGATTGGTAGGATTCACAGAATCCTACCAGAGGTCGTCGAAGGTTCGCCGCCGCCGAGGATGCAGAGAAGCCGCCACAACGCCGAAAGAGAACCTCGCCAATGCCAACCATGGAACCCTGTACCTGCAAAAATAAAAGAAAATCAATATTTTATCAACAAAAATGGCATTCTCTCAGTAAAAAATGAAAGAATTGCAAAAATACCTGAAGAATTTGACCAAAAAGAGCAAGCGAACCGAAACCTTGGCGTACAAGCATCGATAGCTGGTGGTCCAGCATCAAAGGAATGGCGGACACAATGAAAAACTTCTCATTCAAGAACAGGAACGGGAGGCGAGCTACAACGTCCAGCAACCAACAAACACATAAACCCAACAAGATCAACAATGTGGAACCGACGAACAAGTTTACCAACTGCAACAAACAACTAACTAGAAATGGTGGGCATTGAAAGGCTGGAGCGTTAACAAGAAATGGCAATAGGTTGCGCAGGTTCTAGAACCCGCAGCAACCACCATCGGCGGAGCCGAACGCCCACAGACCGGTCCCGAGCAACAATGAACGGGTGTCCATAGACATCGCGGTAAAATCGATTTGAAAAAACCCTAAATCGTGTTAAACCCTGCGCATTTAATATCATCACCAACCCAACACGTGGCCGGTCCGAGTGGGCAGTTGTCGTACAACTTCCACATGGTTTTGGCGACTGGTCGCTGAGGTGGATGGGAGGGCGCCCAACAACTGGCATCCCTCCCCTATATATTAAATGACATATGAAAATAAGGTTTCTAATATCTCTCTAGAGATCGGGGATCGATTGGTTGAATGGGCTCGGAGGTTGGTTGGTCGAATGAGCTCAGAGGTTTGTTATCTCTTCAAAAGTCCAATGTGTCAAGGGGCCTAACTATACGGGATGTCATTTCATAAAAAAGATTTGTTACCTGGAAGTAGATTGTAGCTACATGTAATCTTATCTATTTCTCTGTGATTAACAACAACTAAATGTTACATTTTTTGTGCGCTTTTTTAATGAAATATACATGCATTATTGTGGTTGATATTAGTTGGAGTCAAATCATGATTGCCTTGGACAACTATACGTTCTATAAAATGTCAAAATCATCAAAGGTGATAGGCTCATGTCACAAGTTCCATATATTAATGAAATTATGTCTGAGCCTTGATTTTTTCCAACTCATAATCCAAATTTTATGCATCTTAGTATTTGGAGGGATGTAGTTGAAAATAGGATGACTAGTCACTATACCAATCAGTGTCTTAAAAATACAAAAATTTGCACCAACAAATGTCATTCTAGATATTTTATGTATTTAACTAAGCATTCCAAGAGATATAGTTGTTACCTTCAAATAATACATAACCGTATTCAATGTAACACAACTAATTGAATTTTTTCTTTGAATGCAACTCTCGACCATTCACTCAAAAGGAAAATTAGAATTTACTTTGTTACAAAAAACTAGGCATAAGTGATAAGAAACAACATCTATAAATCATGAATTAGTTTCTAGTTATGTGTCTTAATAGACATAAACTATGAGGAAGGTTGTATATGAACTACACATGAGCTTACAAAAGTTTAATACAATTACTCTCTTATTTTTTCAAAACTTTTAACTTCGGTTTTACAAAAAAATTGATAGCAATAAAAAATGGTTCACCAAAATCATCAAGAACCTTATGGTGGTTAAAGGTTAATAAATTTCATAAAAACAAATCAATTAATATATTGGAGTCCAAAAATGATGGTAGAATTTTGGAATTTTAAGACTCACAATTTGCGGCAAGCTAGATCATGCCCATTTGATTTCTCCCATGTAGGTACTTCATCATACAAACTATTTTGTTTTTGAAACAATATATAAATTTTATTCTTGGTGAACTTTAAAATATACAAACATAAACTATAATTTTTTTCTTTTACAAGAAAACAATTCGATAGCTCATTGTGTTATCCCATAAGCACCTTGTGATAAAATAAATAAGTAATCTACCAAGTCAATTTCATTTTTCAAATGAGAGAGGAAGGAACATACAGTAATATTTATCTGAATTGATATGATCATAACCTTAAGGTCATCATCATAAAATCTTTCACGGTTTTCTCGATCATCAGTTTATTCCATATCTATTGACAGACACAGAAACAAATGCACGCAAAAATGTCAATCAAAAGGCCAACTAAAATTTGAAATAAGGTCTAAACACTTTTGGTAGTTACAAACTTTTTCTAGTTCTCATATGGTATAAAATGGATACATCACACAATTTCAACTCATATTAAGTCTAATATATGTACTCAAGTGAATTCATAAGATGTCCTAACTAATGTTTAAAGTTGTCAAAGAAAATTAGCTAACAGGTGGAAAGTATACTCTCAGTGTATAACAAAAACATGGGTGAGAAAAGTTTTCTTTTACATTGATGCGAGACACATAAATAGGACAAAGGCAATGCAATTTTTTTGAATTATTTTTCATTCTAAAGACTACAAATTTTCTTATCTTTCTTGCTTAATTCCCCTCCTAAAAATACATAATTGAGATAACCATTATGCCTTTAAGGTAAAGGATAAAAATAACACCATATGTTTAATCCAATTACTGGGTAGAGGATATTGTATTTACTTACATGATGAAAATTTTTCTTTTTCTTGTACCAGTGTAATATGATTTTATTTCCACCTTCATCTGTAATTAATCCCACATTGTTCTTTTTCTTGTACCAGTGTAATATTATTTTATTTCCACCTTCATCTGTAATTAATCCCACATGTAAAGGTTGCAAATATATTTTTCAATAATCAGTATCAATGAATAATTTCATAATAAATTATCCATATGGAAAATATATAAATAGACAAGATACTACTTCATGGACATCTCCCATAAAATGAGAGAGAAATAGCAAATATTTGTTAAATTATCTACAAGTTATGCAAATTTGTATTAGCCTCCATTGGTATTTGAATTAGAACACATTCAAATATAATTTTTTGTGAAAGCACTTCGAGATGTAAAACACTTGTCACAGATAGAGAAATCGTTGTAAGATGATGGGAATATAGGATAAACATGCATTTTTATCTGTCAGCTCTGTTTCCAAAAGTTTGAAGCTGAGAAGTGTAATTTATTATGGCACCTTCAAGGTACATGCCTATTTCTCCTTAGGCATTATGGAAGTCCCTTGTTTGCAAACAAACAGAGATTTTTTGAATCTCTAATAAGGTTGTTAGTCATATATTTATTATAAGTTAAAATCCTTCATTTTATCATGAAGATGAGATAATTCTCTTGAGAAATTCATGTTATAGCCACCTTATGATGGTAAACACATAAATACATAAAAGTAAAAAAATCATGGGAAATCTGAGGGTATTTAACTAAAAACATAAACAAAAGCCAAATTAAAGTAATTAATTATGCGATGAAGTTTATATTATATAGAATAACTTATTAGAATAAACAAAAGAACAATTATTGTCTTGCATGTCAATGAAGTGTAATGGACTTGAACAGGGATAGTGGAATCACATTTTATCATCCCACAAACAAATAGAAGAAATATCACCCTCTACATACTCAGGGAGAAGTTTCTTCACTGCCATTTATGCTTCTTCACTTAGGAGTGGTTTCATTTTCCTATAAAACACTAGTCGTTGTAAGTATCAAAATTTCTATGTAAGTATATTTTATGAAACCAGCTCCACAAATAGAATAAAAGAGAGATCAATGCCTTAGAAATCAACCACTTCGAGGGGGAAACCTCCAATACATTACATAAATGAAAAATTCTTAGATGATACAAATGACCAAAACCTCCTTCTATATATAGGAGTCCATGGGGCCACAATATAATCCTAGCCGACCTAACAATAATAATGTAAGGGCATAATAATAGCAAAATTAGGGTTACAGGGGTACAACAATAACAATAAGCGGGCTACACTAATAAAAATAAGGGACTAAACTAGTAATATAGGGACCTAGCATGCCCCTCTCCTTCAAAAACCTATTGTCCTCAACGCTTGAGTAGCTCTAGGTGCTTCTCTATAAAATTCTCTTCCTCCCATGTAGAATCTTTAGTGGGTAAGTTCTTCCACTTAATGAGATACTCTGAAATTGATCAATTTCGTAGCTGTCAAGTTCTTGTTTCCATGACCGCTTCAGGTTCCAATATGATTTTTCCTTCCTCATCAATTTCTGGCAATATTGTTTGAACTAGAATATTTTCACCTATAACCTTCCTTAAGCATGAAACATGGAAAACTGGATGCACTTGCGAAGAAGCAGAAAGCTCCAATTTATATGCCATAGTACTAATATTTTGCAACACCTTGTAAGGACCATAGTACTTTGGCGATAATTTATTATCCTTCTTAGCTTGCTTGAGGGAAAATTTTTTGTCTAGTTGTAGCCGTAAAAATACCCAGTCTCCTACATCAAAAATTCTCTCACCGTGATGTTGATCTGCTTGTTGTTTCATTTGATTTTGTGCCAAATTTAGGTTATCCTTTAAGATTTGGAGAAATTCTTGTTGATGCTCGATGTGATCGTCCACTACTTGAACCTTAGAATTTTCTCTTAAATATGATGTGATGGACGGTGGATGATATCCATAAAGTGCCATAAATGGGGTCATTTTTGTTGTAGTATGGAAGGAAGTGTTATACCACCATTCAGTGAGAGGTAACCACTTGACCCATTTTGTTTGTTTATTAGATACAAAACAACAAAGATATTCTTCCAAACACTTATTCAATATCTTAGTTTGACCATCGGATTGAGGATGATAAGATGAGCTATGAGCTAGTTGAGTACCCAAACAAGAAAATAACTTCGTCCAAAAATTTCCAGTAAAATTGGGACCTCTTTCGCTCACAATAATCTTTGGGTTTCCATGTAGCTTTTGAATTGTGTCCATAAATGTAGTAGCAACTGTACTTGCTTTAAATGGATGAGATAATGCACAAAAGTGTGCATACTTGGTAGGTCTATCAACTACCACCATGATGACACTCTTTCCTTCGGACTTAGGTAAACCTGTGATAAAATCCATTGAAATCTCCTCCCAACGTTGACTTGGAATGGATAAAGGTTGTAGAAGTCCCGGGGTCTTAATTGTCTCCACTTTATTCTGCTGGCAAACCAAACATTCCGCTACAAACTTTTGAATATCAGATTTAAGGCCATCCCAAAAAAAATCTTTCTTCACCCTGTGGTAAGTTTTTAAAAATCCTGAGTGTCCTCCTAAAGGAGAAGTGTGCAATTCCAGAAGAATCTTTTGTTTCAGTTGGGAATTCTTACAAAGATATAAGCGATCTTTGTACCATAAGGAATCATTTTTTCCAACTAAATGTATCAGATGTACTAGGATCTTGCTGCAACTTTTGAATGAGTGTCCATACATCTTTGTCCTTCTTCCATTCATCTCTTGCTTCGGTTATCAAATCTAGTTGGATAATAGAAATGGCACAAAGCAATGCTTCCACCTCTTCATTCTTTCTTGAGAGTGCATCTGCAACAACATTAAGCTTTCCTTTTTTGTAGATTATTTCAAAGTCATAGCCCAACATCTTTGTGACCCATTTTTGCTGCTCTTCTGAAGATAGTCTTTGTTCCAAAAAGTGTTTAAGACTATCATGATCAGTTTTTACCTTGAAGTGTCTTCCCATTAGGTAAGTTCGCCATTTCTTTAGTGCATGCAGTATTGCTAACATTTCTTCTCATAAATAGGTTTTTGTAAATACTTTCCTTTGATTGGACGACTTTCAAAAGAAATGGGTCTTCCTTCCTGCATTAAAACTGCACCAATTCCATTTCCTGAGGCATCACATTCCACAATAAAGGTTTTTGTGAAGTCTGGTGTAGCTAAGACCTGTGCTAGGCACATTGCCTCTTTAAGACGTTCAAAGGCCTTAGTTGCTTCAGGAGTCCATGAAAATGCATCTTTCTTCAATAATGTTGTTAGAGGTGCTGCTATTCTCCCATAATTCTTAACAAACTTGCAATAATACCCTGTTAACCCGAGAAATCCTCACAACTTCTTTATGGTTGTGGGGACTTTCCATTCCTTAATGGATTTAATTTGTTAGGTCTACCTTAACACCCTCGTGAGATACA
This sequence comes from Pinus albicaulis, assembly GCA_034641835.2. NCBI lineage: Eukaryota > Viridiplantae > Streptophyta > Pinopsida > Pinales > Pinaceae > Pinus > Pinus albicaulis. Next base: position 549,958,955 of record CM076577.1, on the reverse strand, counting down.
ATATGACCTAGATATTCCACATATTTTACTCCAAAGAAACATTTGGAGGTTTTTGCATATAATTGTTTCTCCTCCAATAGTTTGAGCACCCCGTCAACATGTTGAACATGGTCCTTCCAAGACCTGCTATAGATTAGTATATCATCAAAAAATACTAACAAAAATTTTCTAAGGAAGGGTTTGAAAATGACATTCATCAACCCTTGAAATGTAGAAGATGCATTAGTAAGGCCAAAAGGCATGACCAAAAATTCATAATGACCCTCATGAGTTCGAAATGTTGTTTTCAGAATATCTTTAGTCTTCATTCTAATTTGATGATATCCTGAACGAAGATCCACCTTGGTAAAATAAATTTCTCCATGTAATTCATCCAATAATTCATAAATCACAGGAATGGGAAATTTCTATTTAATAGTGAGCTTACTGAGCTCCCTATAATCTAGACACGTGTGCCATGATCCATCTTTCTTGTGCACCAATACTACTGGAGCAGAGAAAGAACTTTGACTAGGCTGAATTATACCCGCCTCTAACATTTCTGCAATCATACGCTCAATTTCGCTCTTTTGGACATAAGGATATCTATAAGGCCTGATTTTTGGAGGAAAACTTCCTGGAATCAAATGAATATGGTCACGAATAGGTGGGAGTCCTTTGGGAGTTTCAAACACCTTGGAATTATTGTCCAAGACTTTTTGGAGATCTGCATAAATAGATGATTTTGATGTTGGAACTTCTAGTGAGCATAATTGTGCAATTACTCGTTGTTGTTTGAAATTGTCATTTACTTCCATTACATTTTCACTTATGTTTCCATATTATCACCTTCACTCCGCCTCCATTTCATTACATTTACCTTACCATTACCACTATTGGGTTACATTTATGTTTTTCCAAACTTTATTGAGTCCTAGTATTTTTAAGTGAATTTTTGGTTAAAAATTAGAAAATAATATGCACATACTTATACCTAACAAGTGGAATGAGTTTTTTTCCATGTGTAGGTCAAAAATAAGCTTCCAAAAGACTCTTATATGGCCTCCCACTAGTACATTTGGCAGAAATTCCAACACTTTAGTTCCGACACTTTGTCGTAATGTCGGAAATTTCCCCAATTTCTATCAATTTTTCAAATCCCGCCACAAACCGTCACTATACCGATGTTTAGGGATATCATCACTTTTGTGACGTTTATGTTTGTCGTTGGAATTGTGATGTTTTAAACACTTCATCAGTCTTACGACGTTTATGGGACGAAACATCGGATCGCCTACACATTCATTGGTCTTGCGACGCTTGGGAGAAACTCACAAGAAAGCGATGTTTTCATAGATGTCGCATCTTAGAGCGCCAGGAAGCCAAATTTCAGTTCTACTGCTTTCTCCTATATGTTTAAGACCGACATTTAAACAACACAACATTTTAATATAAAAAGCATTGTATTATTTAACATTTTATTAATATAAATATGATTTATTTGGATATAATAAATATTGCATCATTGGATAACATTTGTTTGGTTGGACAAAAAACTTGAACATGAAAAACAATTACATGCGTGGACATGTAAAGTATTACTTTATTAACAATTGTTCAACATTTGAATATGAAAACATTATATTATTTAACATTTTGTTTATATAAATATGATTTATTTGGATATAATTAGTATTACATTATTGGATAATGTTTTTTTTGTTGGAAAAAATGCTTATACATCAAAAAATTTACATTACACTAATACATGAAAACTTGCACATTTTAGTATATTATTCCAAAGGCTAGGACATGCTTGGGATCTTTTAAATCCTTGATTACAACTTGGTGAGATGAAAACTCTACTATTATACCTTTACATGAATCAATGATTTGATAATTTAATTGAAGGTTGCAAAAAAGACTCGGAACACATAATACATTATTGAAATGTATGTTATATTCCTTAGTTGTTATAGACCCTACAACACCAACAACCGAAAAAAAAATTGGTGTTACAATCATTACAAGCAATAAAATTGCATTTATGCTCAACCACATAATAATATGCTCTAGAATAAATAATCCACTCATTGGAATAAGAAGTAGAGGATGCATTGAAATAGAAACCAAAATAAAAAGTGTATTTCCAAAAGAGCTAAGCCTGGGTGAAACATTTTGTGGAAACAAAAAACATGATAAGCATATCTCAGTGTAGGTTTGACCTTTTGACATTTGGTGTGTAAGATGAGCGTGAGAACCAACTATACAAGTCAAACATAAGTTACTAAAATACTTCATGGTTAGGGACTAATAAACAACCAAATTCACCATCCTTTCAAAAGTATTACATCTATATGAATACATTGTCCAAGGGACCTCACAAGTATATGAGAAAAAATATACTAGTATACCCTCAAAATAGAAAGTGAATACAAAAGTGAATTAGGGTTGTTATGTTGTTCAAAGATCAATGGATATTTATTTTAACTAGAAAATGAATAATTCAAAAGGTATTCATGCAAGGGTAAGTATGAGTGGACATATGATGGAAGGATGTGATGTCAAAGGTCATGAAATATATATTCCTCACTAAATATACTTCAATTGTTGTTCCTAATATCCCCAGCGCTATGGGAATATAAGGAATGAAGGATTTTTGTTATCTATCAAGTAATTTTTGTTACAATTAAATTAAAGGTCATGAATCATTGTTTTATATGAGATCCATAGTCCAAAGTGTACAATAAGGTCATTGTGATAGCCCGGAGGAATTTCATCTTATTGTAAATATTATCTCTATTTTGTATAATTAAAATCATCGATAAATTAGGAAACATATTCCATATTTTGGGGAATGAGATTTGATTAAGGGGGTCTGGTTGATATTAATGTCAGATTGTGCACTTTAATGAACTGGATGCATAATAAATTTGACTAGAAAAGGAATTGTTGGGAACCATACTAATATATGTATAGAGAGAATCAAAACTAAATGAACTCTAGTTGTGTTGAAAACCTAATAGGGGTGACGAAGAGGGTATTCCCACACAACCAAAGGAAGTGGCTAAAATGTTTAATGGGAGAAAATTCACGACTCTACACATATTGAAGAGGCAAGCATTGGAATTAGAAGGCAAGAGAAGAGAATTATTTAAGGGGTATTTCTTTTTCAAGGCAGTTCTAGGGGGGAGGAATATTTTATTTTGAAAGAGATACTTCACTCTGTAGGAGCACAACTAATGAAAATGAATTTAGAGAGTAGTGGCTTGGATTGAGGCTTATGAACCCATTGTTAGTGTATTTCTCAAGGGTTGATGAACCCATTGGGAAGCTTTCAAATTGATGAACCTATTGGCTAGGAGGCAGAGACAAATGGGTACTTGAGAGGCTGATGAACGACTAGGTGTAACCTTGGATTGGGAATCTTGCTTGAGGGTGACTACTACAAGAAATACTTAGTTGCAATGTGTTTAAGGTTGGGTGGAGAGTTGAAGTTCCAATCTCAGTTGTTGAGCACATTTTATAGAGATAATTGTATACTCAAATCCTTGAACCTTCAATGTTAGGCATATGTTTTATTTTCTAGCTTAAACCCTATTTTGGTATTGATTCAATGTACTGGACTAATGCTTGTGATATAATGTGGAATGTGATTTCCTACATACCTGAGGAATGTTGATTTCCCATGTAAATCTTGAGTAAATGAATGGATTTATGCATGTATTCATGAGTTTGTTCTTATGTTTATCATTAGCCTATGAGAAATGTATATTTTTTGAGCTGTTATTGTTGGGGAAAATACTGAGAGGGGGGGGGGGGGGGCGTGAATCAGTATTTAGAGCTTACTGAAATCTTTTACTTTTTCTTTACTGAATTCCATACACTGCTTTTATGAACCCAACTCACATATACACGCGCATATACCAAAAGAAACTAGCATATACTGATATAATTTTATTGTTTAGAAACACTTTTCAGAAACAATATTTAACTCAGTTTATCAATCATGCATCTATTAGATAATCAACAAATATGTGCAGTAACAGTAGAATAAAACATCACACAAGAGCAACACACATGAACACCAAGATTTCAAGTGGAAACCCAATCAGTATCAGTTTTGCTAAGTTGTGGCCGCCCGTATCAGTTTTGCTAAGTTGTGACCACCCGGGTGCATTGTGCACGTTCGGGCGGCCCATTTTCTGTTTTCTCCCATGTGGCAACATTCAGTCAGGCGCGCCTTTTTGTTCCTTGTGATCAGGTCGCTCGACTGGGCGCGTTTGGGTCGGGTCGTTTTGTTTGAGGGTGCCCGTATCAGTTTTACGAAGTTGTGACCACCCGGGTGCCTTGTGCACATTCAGGCGGCCCATTTACCATTTGCTCCCTTGTTGCATCATTCGGTCGGGCGCGCCATGTCGTGCCGTGTGAGGGTGCCCGACCAAGTGCATTCGGGTTGCGTTGTTTTGTTCAAGGGTGCCCGTATCAGTTTTGCTAAGTTGTGACCGTCCAGGTGCCTTGTGCACGTTCGGGCGGCCCCTTTGTCGTTTTCTCCCATGTGGCATCGTTCGGTCAGGCGCGTCGTGTCGCGCCGTGTGAGGTCTCCCGACCGAGCATTTCTGGGTCGGCCAGTTTCATTCGAGGACCCCTGTATCAGTTTTGTTAAGTTGTGACTACTCGGGTGCCTTGTGCACGTTTGTGCGGCCCTTTTTCCATTTTCTCACTTGTGGCATTGTTTGGTCAGGTGCGCCGTGTCGCGCCGTGTGAGGGCGCCCGACCAAGCGCGTTCGGGTTGCGTTGTTTCATTTGAGGGTGCTCGTATCATTTTTTCTAAGTTGTGACCTCTCGGGTGCCTTATGCACATTCAGGTAGCCCATTTTCCATTTGCTCCCATGTGGCATCGTTCGGTTGGGTGCGCCGTGTGAGGTCACCCGATCAGGCGCGTTCAGGTCGGCCCGTTTCATTCGAGGGTGCCTGTATTAGTTTTTCTAAGTTGTGACTGCTCGAGTGCATTGTGCACATTCGAGTGGCCAGTTTTTTGTTTGCTCCCATGTGGCATCATTTGATCGAGCACGTCGTGTCGCACCTTGTGATCAGGTCGCCCGACCGGGCGTGTTCGTGTCAGGCCGTTTCATATGAGGGCACCCGTATCATTTTTAATAAGTTGTGACCGCTCGGGTGCCTTATGCACGTTCGAGCAACCCGTTTTCCATTTGCTCCCTTGTGGCAACGTTCGGTCAGGCGCGCCGTGTCGTGTCGTGCAAGGTCACCCGACCGGGCGTGTTCGGGTCGAGCCATTGCATTCGAGGGCGCTCGTATCAATTTTGCTAAGTTGTGACTGACCGAGTGCATTGTGCACATTCAGATAGCCTGTTTTCTTTTTGCACCCATGTGGCATCGTTCGGTCAGACGCATCGTGTCGCGCCTTGTGATCAGATCGCCCGACCGGGCACGTTCGGGTCGGGCCGTTTCGTTTGAGGGTGCTCGTATCAGTTTTTCTAAGTTTTGACTGCCTGGGTGCCTTGTGCATGTTCAGGTGGCCCGTTTGCCATTTTCTCCCTTGTGGCATCGTTCGTTCAGGTGTGCCGTGTCGCGCCGTCTAAGGGCTCCCAACCAAGCGTGTTCAGGTTACGCTGTTTCATTCGAGGGCGCCCGTATTAGTTTTGTTAAGTTGTGACTGCTCGGGTGCCTTGTGCACGTTCAGGTGGCCCGTTTACTATTTTATCCCATGTGGCATCGTTCGGTTGAGTGTGCCATGTCGCGCCGTGTGAGGTCGCCCGACCGGGCACGTTCGGGTTGGCCCGTTTCGTTCGAGGGTGCCCGTATCAGTTTTGCTAAGTTGTGACCACCTTAGTGCATTGTGCACGTTCGGGCGGCCTATTTTCTATTTGCTCCCATGTGGCATTGTTCAGTCGTGCGCACCGTGTCACGCCTTGTGATCAGGTCACCCGACCAGGTGCGTTCGGGTCAGGCCGTTTTGTTCAAGGATGCCCGTATCAATTTTACTAAGTTGTGACCGCTCGGGTGCCTTGTGCACATTCGAGTGGCCTGTTTACTATTTTCTCCCTTGTGGCATCGTTCAGTCGGGCGCGTCGTGTTGCGCCATACGAGGTCGCCCGACTGGGCACATTCGATTCGGGCCATTTCGTTCGAGGGCGCTCGTTTCAGTTTTGTTAAGTTGTGACCGCCCGGGTGCCTTGTGCACGTTCGGGAGACCCGTTTACCATTTGCTCCATTGTGGCATATTCGTTTGGTCAGGCGCGCCATGTTGCACTGTGTGAGGTCACCCGACCAGACGCATTCGGTTTGGGTTTTTTCGTTCGAGGGCACCCGTATCAGTTTTTCTAAGTTGTGACTACCCAGGTGCCTTGTACATGTTCGGGCGGCCCATTTACCGTTTTATCCCATGTGGCATCGTTCGGTCGGGCCCGCCATGTCGCGCTGTGTGAGGTCGCCCGACCGGGCGCATTCGGCTCAGCCCGTTTCATTCGAGGGTGCCCATATCAGTTTTGCTAAGTTGTGACTGCTCGAGTGCATTGTGCACTTTCGGGCATCCTGTTTTCCATTTGCTCCCATGTGTCATCGCTCGGTCGGGCACGCCGTGTCGCGCCTTGCAGTGATCAGGTCGCTCGACCGGGCGCGTTCGGGTCCGGCCATTTCGTTCGAGGGTGCCCGTATCAGTTTTGCTAATTTGTGACTGCCCGAGTGCATTGTGAACATTCGAGTGGCACGTTTTCCATTTGATCCCTTGTGGCATCATTCGGTCGGGCGCACTGTGTCGCGCTGTGTGAGGTCATCTGACCGGGCGCGTTCGAGTTAGGTCGATTCATTCGAGGGCACACATATCATTTTTTTTAAGTTGTGATAGCCCGGGTGCCTTGTGCACGTTGGAGCGGTCTTTTTTCCGTTTTATCCCTTGTGGCATCGTCATTCGGGAGCGTCGTGTCGCGCCATGCGAGGGCGCCCGAATAAGCGCATTCAGGTTGTGTTGTTTCGTTCAAGGACGCCCATATCAGTTGTGCTAATTTGTGACTTCCCAGGTGCCTTGTCCATGTTCAGGCGGCCCATTTGCCATTTTCTCCCATGTGGCATCGTTCGGTCAGGCACGTCGTGTTGCGCCGTGTGAGGTCACCCAATCGGGCACGTTCGAGTCGGCTCGTTTCATTCGAGGGCACCTGTATCAGTTTTGCTAAGTTGTGACTGCCCTGGTGCATTGTGCACATTCAGGTGGCCCATTTTCCATTTGCTCCCATGCGGCATCGTTCGGTCGGGCACGCCATGTCGCCCCTTGTGATCAGGTCGCTCGACCAGGCACGTTCGTGTTGGGCCATTTCGTTCGAGGGCGCCCGTATCAGTTTTACTAAGTTGTGACCACCCGAGTGCCTTGTGCACATTCGACTGGCCCATTTTTCATTTTATTTCTTGTGGCATCATTCTGTCAGGCGCGTCGTGTCGCACCATGCGAGGTTGCCCGACCAAGCACATTCAGGTCGGGTCGTTTCGTTCGAGGGTGCCCATATCAGTTTTGCTAGGTTGTGACCACCCGGGTGCCTTGTGCACGTTCAAACAACCCATTTTTTGTTTTCTCCCTTGTGGCATATTCGTTCGGTTAGGCGCATCGTGTTGCGCCATGTCAGGTTGCCCAACCGGGCACGTTCGAGTTCGGCCATTTTGTTTGAGGGCACATGTATCAATTTTGTTAATTTGTGACCGCCTGGGTGCCTTGTACACATTCGGGTGGCCCATTTTTCGTTTGCTCCCTTGTGGCATCATTCGTTCGAGCGCGTCGTGTCACACCGCGTGAGGTCACCTGACCAGGCGCATTCGAGTCGGGTCGTTTCGTTCGAGGGCGCCCGTATCAGTTTCGCTAAGTTGTGACCACCCAGGTGCCTTGTGCACGTTCGAGCAGCCCATTTTCCATTTTCTCCCTTGTGGCATCGTTCGGTCGGGCACGCTGTGTCGTGGCGTGTGAGGTCGCCCCACCGGGCGTGTTCAGGTCGGGTCGTTTCGTTCGAGGGCGCCCGTATCAGTTTTGCTAAGTTGTGACCACCGGGGTGCCTTGTGCACGTTCGAACGGCCCGTTTGCTGTTTTCTCCCTTGTTGCATCGTTCGCTGTGTCGCGCCGTGTGATGTTGCCCGACTGGGTCGTGTCGTGTGAGGCCACCCAAGGAAACACGTTCAGGTGGGTCGAGTCAGGTTGGGTGACCTCCCATGTACCTTGTGCACATTCATGCAACCCATTTTTTGTTTTCTCCCTCATGCCTTTGACGTTTAGGTGGGTCCAGTTGGGTTGGGTCGTGTGATGTCACCCAAGGAAATGCGTTCAGGTCAAGTTGGGTCAAGTCGTGTTGTACCGTGAGGGCGCCCAAGGAAACATGTTCGAGAGGGTCGGGTCAGGTTAGGTCATGTGAGGGTGCCCAAGAAACGTCATGTTCGACCAGGTCAAGTCATGTCAGGTCGTGTCATGAGGGCGCCTAGGGAAATTACACATTCGGGTGGGTCGGGTCGAGTCATGTGATTCCGCCCAGGGAAACACGTTCGGGTCGGGTCAGGTCGGGTCATGCCATATTATCAGGGCACCCAAGGAAACAAGTTCAGGTGGGTTGGGTCAGGTTTGGTCTGGTCAGGTCGTGTCGTGTCATGAGGCCACCTAAGGAAACACGTTTGGGCGGGTCGGGTCGGGTTGGGTTGGGTCGTGTGAGGGAGGTCGTATAAAAAATGCTAAATTGTGATTGCCTTCAAATCTAGTGCCTCCTCATCAAATCCTATCCTTGTATAATCGACCACCATTACAGATGTTTACACCACATTTGGTTTAGACATTTAATAGGTAGGTAGGGTGCCCCTATCTCCCATCTCCATATAAAGTAATTTGGTCACATATTCTTTCTTCTATGATACTAGTTCCTCTCTCTTAAGTCCTATCTCTTGTCCTTCTTCTCTCTCCCTTTCTCTCCTTATACCTCCCTCTCTCTTCCCCAATCTCCCTCCCTCTCTCTCTCTCTCTACCCTCCAATCCTCTCACTATATCCCTCCCTCTATCCTTCTTCCTGCCCCCTTTCCATCTTTGTGTCACTATCTCCCTCTCTTACCCTTCTCTACCTCTCTCACTCCTCTCCCTCTCTCTCTCTCTCCATTCCTTCTCTCCCCTCTCCTTCACTTTCTCTCCATCTCTCCCTTGTGACTCCCCTTGTCTCGCCACCTCTATTAATCTATGTATTTATTATTCCTTCTCATATATATCTAGAGTTAATATATATCATGACATATTGGGACCTACGATTGGGTTAATTCCGCCTTGTTGGCAAGGTTAAAATGGTTAATCTTCGATAGAAAAAATGTATATCAAATATTTCATCAAAAAGGGGGAACCATACCCTATCTTCCAGGCTATGCCTATCAGTCGCTTGGCCTCTTCTTGCTCTCACATGAATGTAGTCTTGACTAGTACAGAAGAAGGTTTCACATTATCAATTATTTGTTTTGGAAAACTTATCGTTGTTTCAACACTGCTACATTCTAATTCAAGCTTATCCTTTAAACCATCTTAGTCTTTCGTACTCTCTTCAACTTTGTAGTGCTTTCCATTCCTCTTAGTCACATATGTTTCCTTGGTCTGTTAAGGGACAAGGTTGACAACGTTAGGATGTTTTTGCAATAAACAAGGGTATTTCCAGGACACAGTCAGGTGGAGCAAGAGTATAAGAGCCAAATTTCTCATGATTGTGGGACACTCGAACTTAATTAGATTTTCTGGAGTAGTCATGAAGTGCAGTCTGGTTATTAAGACTTCATCAGATGGCCATTCTCTAAACTTAAAATGTGTGACAACACTGTGGCTGAGTTTGAAATTGGAGATTGAAAATACATTTGGTTTGATTGCAATAGACATTTTCATCAATAAATGTAAAGCAATGGCTAACAAATACTATAAATTAATAAATAAAGAAGACATGGCAACAAGAAAAAATACTTACAAAATTGTTACATTGAGATGCAAAGAATAAGCAACTAATGTGCACAAACAGAGACCAATGAAACTATCATCTTAACCCCTAACCCATTTAACCCCCTAAACCTATAAAAACTTAACCCATTTAACCCCTAAACCATAACCCTCTAAACCCTTAACCCCTAACCCCTAAACCCTTAACCCTTAACCCATTTAACCCCCTGAACCCCTAGTAAACCCCTAACCCATTTAACCCCCTCAACCCTAAACCTATAAACCCTTAACCCCTAACCCCTTAAACCCTAAACCATTAAACCCTTAACCCTAACCCCTTAAACCCTAATTCCCGACCCCTAACCCATCTAACGCCCTAAAACCTAACCCCATTAGCCCCTAACTTCTAACCCCTAAAATCCTTAACTGCTAAATCCCGTAACCCCCTAAACCCCTAACCCATTTAACCCCCTAAACCCTAAACCTATAACCTCTTAACCCCTAACCAATTTAACCCTCTAAACCTCTAAACCCCTAACCCATTTAACCCCTAAACCATAAACCTCTAAACCCTTAACCCCTAACCCATTTAACCCCCTAAACCCCTAGTAAACCCCTAACCCATTTAAACCCCTAAACCCTAAACCTATAAACCCTTAACCCCTAACCCCTTAAACCCTAAACAATTAAACCCTTAACCCTAACCCCTTAAACCATAATTCCTGATCCCTAACCCATCTAACCCCCTAAAACCTAACCCCATTAGCCCCTAACTTATAACCCCTAAGTTGTGACCGCCCTGGTGCCTTGTGCACGTTCAGGTGCCCTGTTTGTTGTTTGCTCCCTTGTGGCATCATTCGTTTGGGTGCGTCGTGTCGCGTCGTGTGAGGTCGTCGATTGGGCGCGTTCAAGTCGGGCCATTTTTTTCGAGTGTGCCCGTATCAGTTTTACTAATTTGTGACCGCCCAGGTGCCTTGTGCATGTTCGAGCAGCCCGTTTTTCATTTGCTCCCTTGTGGCATCGTTCAGTCGGGCGCGCCATGTCGCGTCGTGTGAGGTCACCCGACGGGGTGCGTTCGGGTCGAGCATTTTTTTTGAGGGCACCCACATCAATTTTCCTAAGTTGTGACCACCTAGGTGTCTTGTGCACATTCGGGCGGCCCGTTTGCCATTTTCTCCCTTATGGCATCGTTCGGTTGGGCGCGCCGTGTCGCACTATGGGAGGTCGCCCAACTGAGCGCGTTCAGGTCGGGCTGTTTCGTTTGAGGGTGCTCGTATCAGTTTTGCTAATTTGTGACCACCCGGGTGCCTTGTGCATGTTCGGGCAACCCTTTTTTCGTTTTCTCCCATGTGGCATCGTTCGGTCGGGCATGCCGTGTCGCACCGTGTGAGGCTGCCGGACCGGGCGCGTTCGGGTCAGCCCGTTTCGTTCAAGGGCACCCATATCAATTTTTCTAAGTTGTGACCATCCAAGTGCATTGTGCACGTTCGGGCAGCCCATTTTCTATTTTCTCCCATGTGGCATCGTTCAGTCGGGCGCACTGTGTCACGCCTTGTGATCAGGTTGCCCGACCGGGCGCGTTCGGGTCGGGCCATTTCGTTCGAGGGTGCCCGTATCAGTTTTGCTAAGTTGTGACTACCCAGGTGCCTTGTGCATGTTCGGACAGCCCGTTTTCCATTTTCTCCCATGTGGAATCGTTCAGTCGGGTGCACCATGTCATGTCGTGTGAAGTCACCCGACCGGGCACGTTCAGGTCGACCTGTTTCCTTCGAGGGCGCCCGTATCAATTTTACTAACTTGTGAACACCCGGGTGAATTGTGCACATTCAATCAACCCGTTTTCCGTTTGCTCCCATGTGGAATTGTTCGGTCGGGCGCACCATGTCACGCCTTGTGATCAGGTCACCCAACCAGGCGCATTCAGGTTGGGCCATTTCATTTGGGGGCACCCGTATCAGTTTTACTAAGTTGTGACTACCCGAGTGCCTTGTGCACATTCGAGCGGATTGTTTGCCATTTTCTCCCTTGTGGCATCATTCGGTCGGGCGCACCATGTTGCGCCGTGCAAGGTTGTCCGACCGGGCGTGTTCGGGTCATGTCATTTCATTCGAGGGCACCCGTATCAATTTTTCTAAGTTATGACTGCCCGGGTGCCTTATGCACATTCGGGCGGCCTGTTTTCCCTTTTCTCCATTGTGGCATATTCTTTCGGTCAGGCGCGTCGTGTCGCGCTGTGTGAGGTCGCCCAACCAGGCACGTTCGGGTCAGGCCATTTCGTTCGAGGGTGCCCGTATCAGTTTTGCTAATTTGGGACTACCCGAGTGCCTTATGCATGTTCCGGCAGCCTGTTTTCCATTTTCTCCCATGTGGCATCGTTCGGTCAGGTGCGCCGTGTCACGCCGTGTGAGGTCGCCCGACCAGGCACGTTCGGCTCAGCCCATTTCGTTCGAGGGTGCCCGTATCAATTTTGCTAAGTTTTGACCGCCAGAGTGCATTATGCACGTTCGGGTAGCCCATTTTCCATTTTCTCCCATGTGGCATCGTTCGGTCGGACGCACCGTGTCGCGCCTTGCAGTGATCAGGTTGCCCAACTGAGCGCGTTCGGGTCGGGCCCTTTCTTTCGAGGGTGTCTGTATCAGTTTTGCTAAGTTGTGACCACCCAGGTGCCTTATGCACATTCAAGTGACCCATTTTCCATTTTCTCCCTTGTAGCATCATTCAGTCACGCGCGTCGTGTCACGCCGTGTGAGGTCATCCGACTGGGCACATTCGGGTTGGGTCGTTTCGTCCGAGGGTGCCCATATCAGTTTTGTTAAGTTGTGACCACCCAGGTGCCTTGTGCACATTCGGGTAGCCCATTTACCATTTTCTCCCTTGTGTCATTAGTCAGTCGGGCGCGCCGTGTTGTGCCATGTGAGGGTGCCTAACCAAGCGTGTTCGGGTTGCGCTGTTTCGTTCGAGGGTGCCCATATTAGTTTTGCTAAGTTGTGACCGCCCAGGTGCCTTGTGCACATTCGGGCGACTCATTTCCCATTTTCTCCCATGTGGCATCATTCAGTCAGGTGCGTTGTGTTGCACCATGTGAGATCGCCGGACCGGGTGTGTTCGAGTTGGCCCGTTTCATTCAAGGGCACCCGTATCAGTTTTGCTAAGTTGTGACCGCTTAAGTGCATTGTGCAAGTTTGGGCGGCCCGTTTTCCATTTGATCTCATGTGGCATCATTTGGTCGGGTGCACCGTGTCATGCCTTGTGATCAGGTCGCCTAACCGGGTGCATTCAGGTCGGGTCGTTTCGTTCGAGGGTGCCCATATCAGTTTTACTAAGTTGTGACTGCTTCGGTGCCTTGTGCACGTTCGAGTGGCCCGTTTGACGTTTTCTCCCTTGTGGCATCGTTCGATCGGGCGCGTTCGGGTTAGGTCGTTTCGTTTGAGGGCACCCGTATCAGTTTTGCTAAGTTGTGACCACCTGGGTTCCTTGTGCACGTTCGGGTGGCCCATTTGTTGTTTGCTCCCTTGTGGCATATTCATTCGGTCAAGCGCATCGTGTCGCACCGTGTGAGGTCACCCAACCGGGCATGTTCAAGTCGAGAAGTTTCGTTCGAGGGCACCTGTATCAGTTTTTCTAAGTTGTGACCACCTGGGTGCCTTATGCACATTCGGGTGGCCCATTTTCTTTTTTCTCCCTTGTGGCATCATTCGTTCGGGTGTGTCGTGTCGCACCATTGGAGGTCGCCCGACCGGGCACGTTCGAGTCGGGCCGTTTCGTTCGAGGACGCCCGTATCAATTTTTCTAAGTTGTGACTGCCTGGGTACCTTGTGCAGGTTTGGGCGGTTTGTTTTCCGTTTGCTCCCTTGTGGCATCATTCGGTCGAGCGCGCCGTGTTGCACCATGTGAGGTCGCCCGACCGGGTGTGTTCGGGTCGGGTCGTTTCGTTCGAGGGCACCCGTATTAGTTTTGCTAAGTTGTGACTGCCCGAGTGCCTTGTGCATGTTCGGATGACCCATTTTCCATTTGCTCCCCTGTGGCATCTTTCGCTATGCCACGCCATGTGAGGTCACCCAACCAGGTCGTGTCATGTGAGGCCACCCAAGGAAACACGTTCAAGCAGGTTGAGTCAGATCGAGTGATCGCCCATGTACCTTGTGCACGTTCATGCGACCCATTTGTCATTTTCTCCCTCATGCCTTTGACGTTCAGGCGGGTCCAGTCAGGTTGGGTCGTGTGATGTCACCCAAGGAAATGTGTTCGAGTCGAATCGGGTCAGGTCATGTTGTACCGTGAGGGTGCCCAAGGAAACATGTTCGAGAGGGTTGGGTCAGGTTGGGTCATGTGAGGGCGCCCAAGGAACGTCATGTCTAACCGGGTCGGGTCGTGTCGGGCCATGTCATGAGGGTGCCTAGGGAAATTACACGTTCGGGTGGGTCGGGTCGAGTCGTGTGATTCCGCCCAGGGAAACACGTTCGGGTCGGGTCAGGTCAAGTCGTGCCATATTATGAGGGCACCCAAGGAAACATGTTCGGGCGGGTCAGGTCGAGTCGGGTCTGGTCAGGTCATGTCATGTCATGAGGCCGCCCAGGGAAACATGTTTGAGTGGGTCGGGTCAGGTTGGGTTGGGTCGTGTGAGGGTGGTCATATAAAAAATGCTAACTCGTGACCGCCTTAAAATCCAGTGCCTCCTCATAAAATCCTCTCCTCGTATAATCGACCACCATTACAGACATTTACACCACATTTGGTTTAAAAATTTAGTAGGTAGGTAGGGTGCCCCTATCTCCCATCTCCATATAGATTAATTTGGTCACATATTCTTTCTTCTATGATACTGGTTCCTCTCTCTTAAGTCCTATCTCTTGTCCTTCTTCTCTCTCCCTTTCTCTCCTTATACCTCCCTCTCTCTTCCCCAATCTCCCTCCCTCTCTCTCTCTCTCTACCCTCCAATCCTCTTACTATATCCCTCCCTCTGTCCTTCTTTCTGCCCCCCTTCCATCTTTGTGTCACTATCTCCTTCTCTTACCCTTCTCTACCTTTCTCACTCCTCTCCCTCTCTCTCTCTTCATTCCTTCTCTCCCCTCTCCTTCAGCTTATCTCCATCTCTCCCTTGTGAATCCCCTTGTCTCGCCACCTCTATCAATCTATGTCTTTATTATTCCTTCTCATATATATCTAGAGTTAATATATATCATGACATATTGGGACCTAGAATTGGGTTAATTCCACCTTGTTGGCAAGGTTAAAATGGTTAATCTTCCATAGACAAAATGTAATTCAAATATTTCATCAAAAATAAGGAACCATACCCTATCTTCCAGGCTATGCCTATCAGTCGCTTGGCCTCTTCTTTCTCTCACATGAATGTAGTCTTGCTTGACTAGTACACAAGAAGTTTTTGCATTATCAATTATTTTTTTGGGACAACTTATAGTTTTTTCAACATTGCTACATTTTGATTCAAGCTTATCCTTTAAACCATCTTAGTATTTCGTACTCTCTTCAAATTTGTAGTGCTTTCCATCCCTCTCAGTCACATATGTTTCCTTGGTCTATTAAGGGACAAGGTCGACAACGTTAGGATGTTTTTTCAATAAACAAGGGTATTTCCAGGACACAGTCAGGTGGAGCAAGAGTATAAGAGCCAAATTTCTCATGATTGTGGGACACTCAAACTTAATTAGATTTTCTGGAGTAGTCATCAGGTGCAGTCTAGTTATTAAGACTTCATCAGATGGCCATTCTCCAAACTTAAATTTTGTGACAACACTGTGGCTAAGTTTGAAACTGGAGATTGAACATACATTTGGTTTGATTGCAATAGAAATTTTCATCAATAAATGTAAAGCAATGGCTAACAAATACTATAAATTAATAAATAAAGAAGACATGGCAACAAGCAACAATACTTACAAAATCGTTACATTGAGATGCAAAGAATAAGAAACTAATGTGCACAAACAGAGACCAATGAAACTATCATCTTAACCCCTAACCCCTTAAACACTAATTCCCAACCCCTAACCCATTTAACCCCCTAAACCTCTAAACCACAAACCCATTTAACCTCTAAACCATAAACCTCTAAACCCTTAACCCCTAACCCCTAAAACCTTAACCCCTAACCCATTTAACCCCCTAAACCCCTAGTAAACCCCTAACCCATTTAACCCCCTAAACCTATAAACCCTTAACCCCTAACCCCTTAAACCCTAAACCATTAAACCCTTAACCCTAACCCCTTAAACCCTAATTCCCGACCCCTAACCCATCTAACTCCTTAAAACCTAACCCCATTAGCCCCTAACTTCTAACCCCTAAAATACTTAACTGCTAAATCCCCTAACCCCCTAAACCCCTAACCCATTTAACCCCCTAAACCCTAAACCTATAACGCCTTAACCCCTAACCCATTTAACCCCTAAACCATAAACCTCTAAACCCTTAACCCCTAACCCCTAAACCCTTAACCCCTAACCCATTTAACCCCCTAAACCTCTAGTAAACCCCTAACCCATTTAACCCCCTAAACCCTAAACCTATAAACCCTTAACCCCTAACCCGTTAAACCCTAAACCACTAAACCCTTAACCCTAACCCCTTAAACCCTAATTCCTGACCCCTAACCCATCTAACCCCAAAAACCTAACCCCATTAGCCCCTAACTTCTAAACCCTAAGTTGTGACCGCCCGAGTGCCTTGTTCACGTTCGGGTGCCCTGTTTGTCATTTGCTCCCTTGTGGCATCGTTCGTTTGGGCGCGTCGTGTCGCGCCGTGTGAGGTCTCCCGAACGGGCGCGTTGGGGTTGGGTCGTTTTGTTTGAGGGCGCCCTTATAATTTTTGTTAAGTTGTGACTGCTCAGGTGCCTTGTGCATGTTCAGGTGGCCCGTTTTCCATTTTCTCCCTTGTGGCATCGTTCATTCGGGCGCGATGTGTCGTTCCGTGTGAGGTCGCCCGACCGGGCGCGTTTGGGTCGGGCCATTTCATTTGAGGTCGCCCATATCAGTCTTGCTAAGCTATGACTGCCTGGGTGCCTTGTGCACATTCGAGTGGACCATTTTTCGTTTGCTCCCCTATGGCATCATTCGTCGTGTCGCACCATGTGAGGTCGCCCAACCGGGCATGTTCGTGCTAAGTCGTGCCGTGTGAGGTCGTGGCCCGATCGGGCGCGTTCGGGTCGGGCTGTTTCGTTCGAGGGTGCCCGTATCAATTTTTCTAAGTTGTGACCGCCCGGGTGCCTTGTGCACGTTCGGGCGGCTTGTTTTCTGTTTTCTCCCTTCTGGCATTGTTCGGTCAGGCACACTGTGTCACGCCATGTGATGAGGTCGTCCGACCGGGCGCGTTCAGGTCAGGCCGTTTTGTTCGAGGGCATCCGTATCGGTTTTGCTAAGTTGTGACTTCCTGGGTGCCTTGTGCATGTTCGGGTGGCCCGTTTTCCATTTGATCCCTTGTGGCATCGTTCGTTTGGGCGTGCCGTGTCGCGCCGTGTGAGGTCGAACGAGCAGGCACGTTTGAGTCGGGTCATTTCATTCGAGGGCGCCCGTATCATTTTTGCTAAGTTGTGACCACCCGGGTGCCTTATGCACATTCGAGCGGCCCATTTGCTATTTTTCCCCTGTGGAATCGTTCGTCATGTCGCGCCGTGTGAGGTCGCTCGATCGGGCTCGTTCGGGCCAGGCCGTTTCGTTCGAGGGCACCCGCGTATCAGTTTTGCTAAGTTGTGACTACCCGGGTGCCTTGTGCACGTTCGAGCAGTCCATTTTCCTTTTGCTCTTTTGTGGCATCGTTCTTTCGAGCACGCCATGTCGCACCGTGTGAGGTCGCGGCCCGATCGGGCGCATTCAGGTTGGGTCATTTCGTTCAAGGGTGCCTATATTAGTTTTGCTAGGTTGTGACCGCCTGTGTGCCTTGTGCATGTTAGGGTAGCCCATTTGTTGTTTGCTCCCTTGTGGCATCGTTCAGTCGAGTGCACCATGTCACACCGTGTGAGGTCGCTCGACTGGGGGCATTCGGGTCAGGCCATTTCGTTCGATGAGTTATCCTTACTAAACCAAAAATTTCATTGAAAATAATCATTCATACCATAACATTACTACTTCCCTTTTAAAAACATAAAACGTATTTTTAAGTTACCGTAATTCATCTTTAATATCACATAATTAGATTAAAAAATCAACCAAAATCCCTAGTTTATGAAATAAAAATTCAACAATTTTATATAATTAATAATTTAAATAAATGTCTTAAATCTAACCTCATTAATAATTATTTATAATAAAAAATACCACTTATTTACCCAAATCCCTTATTAACCCCAAGAAAATTCTCACACATTTTATTTAATGGAATTTGAGTGGACTTAAAAAACACACGTATTTCATTTCAAAATGTCAAAAAATTTCAAATATCAAAAGTTTTAATTTCCCTCTTCAAAATGTCTAAAATTTTCAAATATCAAAAGTTTTAATTTCCCTCATTCATTTATGTCCCAGTCCATGGTTTGTCCAAGGAAGGAGAGAGGATGCAGCCATACTGTTGCCGGTTTTGAGCAAGGATGCAACCATACTATTGCAGGTTTGGAGGAAGGATGCGGCCATACTGTCGCAGGTTTGGGGGAAGGATGTGGTAAGTTAAGTTGCTGTGTTTATCCAATGATAATGCAATGCCCTTTAGGTTTCTAAGAAGTTCTTGTTTGCATCCGCGACAATATTTTTTTGGTTTCTCTTTGTTTTAGTTTGCTGATAGGCCCATTTCTGAATCTTGAACTCATCAACCCTTTCTGTCAAACTGAGAACCCTACATAAAAAACTGATAACCCTTTATGCCCATGTTGGTCTCCAAAGGTACCAAGCTATGCACACCATCCTTATACCTGAGAGAAAAAACCCACGACCCATCACGCAAAACCCTGTCTATCACATGCACAGCCGTGGCACCATCTTCTGCAACCCCATGAACATGATTCTCATATCCAGTGCAAGATGAAGGTCGCGTGTTCAATTTCACTGTAGGGCCAGCGACTCTGCCCACAAATGCGTGTTAATTTGATGCCCATTAGTCTCTTTGATGGCGATATGTACATAAGAGTTCAATTTCTAAGCAGAAGGGAACTAGCCATAACGCTTAGCATTTTTGAAATTTCACGTCTCCAAAAACAAGGCCTGGGATTCAATCCCATCACTTGAGAATCTAAATTCTCCAGTTTTAGAGACCTTATACCCATGTAATTCATAATTTCTAGCTTTGCATACTTGGAGCCTATTGCTCCAAGATTCACATTTTCTAGTGACAAGGAATCAAGCCCTTGCTTTATTGCTCCATAAAGATCATTTTCTAGAAATACATAGGATTTGTGCTCCATAAAGATCATTTTCCAGCAATACATAGGATTTGTGCTCTCTCCTTTATCGCTCCAAGAAGATAATTTTTAGTGATACGTGAAATCATCTCCTTCCTTTATCGCTACAAAAATATTATTTACCAGTGATATATCGCTGGAAAAAATGGACTATCTAGAAATATGAGTAAGGCCTTATTGCACGAAGATGTGGATTCTTCAGTGAAATAGAGGAGTTAGGCTTCTTCCTTTATCGCTTGAAGATGTCAATTGCTCAGGGATACAGGGTTTATAATGATCACAGACTTGAAGGTCGCTTAAGGAAACTCGTGTTAAAGTACAACAAGGGTTGTACCAACGCTGAAGCTATTACTTGACTGGTTTGAACTTTGTACCTTCTAAACTCAGACTGTGAGCGAGCTCTAGACTTCAGTTTGGTGAGTCATGGCGTTATCATGCAGGACTTTTCTCCCACATCAAACTTGAGCTGGAAAACCTTTTAAATGAATATTGAATGCCTGTGAATTATACATGGCTACGTATACCCCCATATTCACATAGTTGGTAAGGTATACCTCTCTGCAAAAGGGGGAGGTGGGGTTCATTTTTTCAGATAATAACATGCCACCAACTTAAATTCAAATAAAATAAAAACTGCTTAGTGAGAGTATATTGGTTGGAAAAATGCACTGATAACATATATGATAACGAATTTCTTCTTACTGAAACAGAATTTTAGAAAATTGAGCTCAAATAGTGTGCAAATTTGGTTTTCTTGACATTCATCAAAAGTCGCAACAACCCAGTGGACATTTAAAATAGTGAGTAGACTGCTATCAAGTGGACTCTAGTAGTATAGCTTCACATTCCAGTTCAATTGTTAATGCATGTAGAATCCCAAACTAACTGCCTTTGATTTGTTGAACACATTTCTCAATAAAAAAATTGATTGATCAAAAGCCAGTTCCAGATGAACCATAGTATGGGTAGCTTGGACTGTGACCTGCTCCAACACCTGTTGTGTGCAATCCTGATGGAACCAGTCATAGATCTGGGAGTAATGTTGCATATTTTGCATATTGGTTTGAGCTGTATGGTGTTGTGAAGCTTAGAACACCATATTGAGAAGAAGATGAAATTCCTCCAGATGTAGGGTGTGTTGCATATGGAGGAGGCTGAGATTCATATGTTGTAAGGCCTGACGGATATGCCGAGTAACCAATTGTTGGTGCTTTAGATGCTAATACCTGTGGCCCTGGCCTATGATATGAGTTCAGGCTTGGATAGTCTGTTCCATAAGCTGTTTGCATCTGTGGAATTGACTGCATTTGTGGAGATACTGTAGGTTGTGATGATAGCTTCTCCTTCTGGCCACCAGCTGCAAGTTTCATAGTAATAGTCCTTACATAAATGGTTTTGTTTGGTTATTTAAAAGCCTGCTTTGTAGCCTCCACAGTCTTGAAAGTCACAAATGAAAATCCCCTGGATTTGTTGGTATTCTTATCATATGCAACTGAAACTTCTTCTATCTCTCCATATTTGGAGAAAACTTATAAAAGCTTATCATTGGCTGTGTCATATGAAAGACCACCAATGTAAAGTTTCCTTTGAGCATGATCTGTACTTTGGCCAGGACCTATGCCTGCCACTTCCAGATTGCTTACAGTAATCCTCCCATCAATAGTCTTGCTAGGCTCTTTCAATTCCCTTTGAGCAGAATCCATATGCTTAAATGTGACAAAGACAAATCCTCGTGAATTTCCTAATGTCTTATCCATAATAAAAATTCCTTCTTCAATCTCCCCATACTGTCCAAATGCATCACATAGGGTCTATGAAGAGGTCTCCCAAGCCAATCCACACACAAACAACTTCTGATGAGCAGGGTCCTTGCTTGCAACATCTTTAATTTCTTCTGCAATTGCGGGGTATGAAGAATCTACATTGACCATCAAAGAGATCAACTTTTGTTTGCTCAGTGGCTCCAACAGTGAGTGCAGATCATCCTTTAAGAGTTGCAGAGCGGTGCCATTGGCTTCCTCGTCCAGATTTCTCTTCTTACCATCACCCTTGACCTCCATGATTTTTTCTCCGGTTTGAGAAGAGGGGGGTTCATACTAGCTTCAATTCCCAAAATTGACTCATGCCAAGTCTTTTAAAGATTGAATGATTGCAAAAGCTTCCCTCTATCTCTATTCACATATGTATAGAAATGCGAGGAAGCTGTAGGTGACTTACCCATGTCTAATTATCCAACAAGTACAGTAATAATTAACACTTAATAGACTCAACTTTAGGAGGCATAATATTAAAAGGTCTACAACAATATACCATCGAACCTTGTTTCAAATTTTTTAATCCTCTTAGCCACATTATAATTTATAACAGACCCCGTTGCACATTTTCATACTAAGTCCAAAATTATCTGCCGAAATTTTCATAGTTTTGCGAAAGTTGTAGCTATTGGTATTGTGATTCCTGTGCAATCTTGAGTGGCAGCCATGTAACTTATAATGAATAAAGATGTATCTTTTCAATGTCATCAAAGTTTATCCTCCTTGACAGCTTACCCAGGTTGTCTTGTGGTAAGCCTCTTGGTTGGTACAATAGTTCACAGACCTTGGAGTACCATGAAGTAGAAACTCTAGTATTTATCATGAAAATTTTCCTTGGGCCTCTCTTGTGCTTGGTGTATTGTTTGAAGGGTATTCTGAAAGAGCAGTGGCTCACAGATTCAGGAGTATCCTGATGGACTGGAAGGATTTCCTAGGGACTGTCTTAATGATCTATTTTTTTATAGCTTTCATGAAAGGGAAATGTCTCATAGACAAGTATGCCCATTTTTTTATTTTTCTCTTTGGTAGAAGGCAATAATAAAACGAGCTTCAAGTATCTTCTATTTATCCCTTCACAATTTTTATTTTGGGTCTAGATAGCTCCTAATGCCCAAATAAAGTGCATTAGTTTCTCATATAAGAAGAATGCAGAGAATAGAATGTCGCAACATATTTAGAACATCCATCAAGCTAAAATAATAGAAGGGACTGGGCTTTTCTATTTCTCATTGGGTTTGTTGTTTATTTTGAGTTTCCTCTGTTACAGAAGGTTCTATTTTGTAGATGGTGTCAGTTGAGAGCAGTTGCTATTGATCTTGTTACTTGCATCTTTTTTCTTTTATAATTTGAGCTTACAAGCTCTATATGCTTATTAGGCATCCTTGTTCTTTCCATGGCTTTGAAGATTTGGAATGACCAATTCAATCTTCAATCCATTTTTTTTAAAGCCATGCTTTCACTTGCTATAAATACACTTCCATAATGGGATCCAAGTGGGTAGAAATATCAAGGGACTAAAAGTGGAGTGTAGAAGCTCGTTAGTCCAAGCTTAGATCCTTATATATAGGACAGTGGAGCGGTGGATTTTCTTTCTGTTTAATTGTATATTGGTTATGTAGTTTTCTCGATTACTGTTCCATTGAGGTTTGGATGTGACTAGTCAGCTCAAGCTAGGACCCTTCTGTTTCAATCCACTACTAATTCCAGAGAAATAGGATTTTGCACTGTAACTTCACTGCTTTCCATGGGGATTAGAGTTTTTTATTGAGGTTATTTGAGTTATGATCTTGATGCTGTTCCTTTTTAAACATACAACTTTGGTTGATTTTGGTTCTTGTTGAACATGCCTTTCTTAGGTTACACTGCCTGTAAAGGTTAATGTGTTAAATTTGGGGTTTTTCTAGTGTAATATGGGCATTACATAAATATGTGCGAGTTTTCTATACCTCTAAAAAATGAATACTTTAATGTCCCAAATCTGAAAATGAATGCCCTTCCATGTCTTCACTCCTAGGGACAGGAACTATCCAAATCGTTCTCATCCCAACAGGGCTGCTGGCTCAGGATACTGGAAAGCCACAGGTGCAGATAAACCCATCACTGCTAAGGGCAACAACAGGCGTGTTGGAATCAAGAAGGCTCTAGTTTTCTATGTCGGAAAAGCACCTAAAGGAAACAAGACCAATTGGATTATGCATGAATACCACCTTGCTGATGTTAATAGATCTGCAAAGAAGAAGGGCAGCTTAAGGGTAAGCAACTGTTCCTGTGTATTGTCTTCTATGCATATTCCTGTGTGTCAATAGACAGTGTAGGTGTTGTTTGGTTTAAAACACCTGTTAGGCTGGATGCCATTGTGGCCTAGTTGTGACAAGGCCCAAGTCAGCTAGACTCGTCACTCTAGGGAATAAATCTATTTGGGAAACAGGGGTTTATCATTTAAGTTATAAAATCAAGGGTTTTCTCACGATTAGATCATGATGAATTGATGCTACATTGATATCATAATGAGACTGTGGATATTCATTTGATCAACATATTATTGATAAA
This sequence comes from Pinus albicaulis, assembly GCA_034641835.2. Classification (NCBI taxonomy): domain Eukaryota; kingdom Viridiplantae; phylum Streptophyta; class Pinopsida; order Pinales; family Pinaceae; genus Pinus; species Pinus albicaulis. Next base: position 549,935,320 of record CM076577.1, on the reverse strand, counting down.
TATTATTATGTCCAACCATATTATTGAAGAGCTTCAAGGACTTTCCCCATTTGATGAAAAATACACTTCAAAACTTTATACATTCATCATTTGTATACATGATTTTAGATCATAAATATAGCATCATATAGCATTCAATTCTTTGTAATCATAATAACAGAGCTTAAGGATTAGAGGAATCCCAGTGATGCATTGAAATTCTTTGAATATATATACAATAAAATTCTTACTCCTTTTTGCTGATACGTATTTCTTGCATAGGTTTTGATTTCAATGCAACAACATAGTTATATCAATTGTTCGCTTTCTAAACATAGAAACAATTTGATTGTTTTCTTCATATAAGTTGACTCAATATTTTCTCTGTGATTTATCTATAACTTCGATTGATTTCTCCTTTGCAAAATGGGTTGATTCTTCACCAATAACATAATCCTCTGAGTTTAATTTAGGAAATGAACTTGAGGATTTCCCTGTAGCCTCCACCTGTTCATCTCTTTTATCCTTCTCTTTGAGTCCATCAGCTGACTCAATTGGTACTGACTTTGTTTTAGTTTTGGAAGTCTTTGTGAATTTTGGATATGCATAATATATCCAAGTTTTACCATCAATTGAAATACACCGGTCCAATTTTAAAATGTTTGGCATTGCAAGAAAAAAACGTGAGAATTTTTTGTACCCAAAAAAATCTTTGTCAACTTCAATATCATTTCTTACAATTTCTGATTGTAGTTCTGCAATGTTGAAACCCTTTGGATATGAATACAAGATATTTTCTATCTGTGCCATCACTGTTTTAGGAATTTGACGAGGCCTACAAACTGATTCTTGATTAGATTCTGTTTCAAATCCTTCAGAATGTCGAGGTATTGTATTACTATTGGCTTCAAACTCTATATCTCGAAAGGCATCTCCAACAGGGCCAATAGGTTCACCGTACCAGGAACCCGAAATACCATCAGAAGGATGATTGAATTGCTTGCCTCGAAGCCCTCTTCATCTAACAAGTGAATTCCACTGCCACATAATTCTTGCAACATTACAAAGTGCAGTTGGAGAATTTTCTCTGCCACATTTTGATTTTTCTTCTTGCTGGCGAGTAAATAATTATGTATATATAAGAAATATTTTTGCAAAAGTAGGGATCCGGATAGAAATTTCCACTCCAAGGACAATCCTTTGGGCACACTCAGTGTCTTGATTTTTCTTTTTATATTTCCTGTTAGAGGCTAGTTGCTCCAATATGACAGTAATTTGAAGTCTTTTCACAATACTTTGTTACACATGACTTTCATTTTCTTCTTGCAGAATTTCTAGAAATGAATGGATATCTTGTGGACTGTTGTAAACAAATTTAGTTTTGTTACCATGCTCAAGAGAATTTAATGTTTGTCATTATTTTTCCATGCAAAAGTTGATTATATGCATTTGTTTTTTGTTATGTAGATGTATGAACTATTCTAAACATGTAATAGGAACCTTCTTTTTCACTGGTCCTGATACCGCCATTTCCATTTTTATAGTCGGTGCATAAAGAATCACTGTGCAAAGGTTGAGTAGATGGATGTGGCTTTTATGTTGATGTGTTCAAGATATGTAGTATTAGTTACCGAAAGTCTAGAGATAATTCATGACTCTTCCGCTTTTATATTAATTTTTGGAAAATTAATAAATTTTAAAAGTCCATTGATATGTAATTTTTTTTGCGAAATGATAAACATTTGGAAAATATACTTATTTGTATATGGAAAATATTACTTAAAACTAGCACATTTGGCGGAATTTTTTTTTTAAATATTTTTAACCAAGCGTCTGAAGAGCGACGCCTTAGATGTCGGAAGAGCGACGTTAGTTTTTTAATATTTTTACTTTTTCGTCGGAAGAGTGACGTTAATTTTTTTAATATTTTTCCTTTTTCGTCGGAAGACCGACTCCTTGCACGTCGAAAGAGCGACGTTAATTTTTTTAATATTTTTACTTTTTCGTCGGAAGACCGACGCCTTGCATGTCGGAAGACCGACATTCCGTTTTTAAATATTTTTACTTTTTCGTCAGTAAAGTGATGTTACATAAGCATCAGACGTAGGACGTTCTAAACGTTGGATGACATTTCATCGGAATTGCGTCAGTTGTAAAACGTCGAAAGAGCGACGGTTTGGGAGATGTCGGAAGAGCGACAGTTTGTAAAACGTTGGAAGAGCGACGGTTTGGAAAACGTCGGAAGAGCGACAGTTGTTTGGAAACATCGCAAAAGTGTCGCTCTTCCGACACTTTATTGAAGTGTCATAATTGCAATGTAATAGCTAACCACGTTTTGTCCGGCCTCAAACTGTCGCTCTTGCGACGACTATGTGTCAGAATAGCAACGAAGTGGCCATCGGAAATTGGGCCAAATTTACTAATTTCCTAAGGCCAAATTTGAATTTGGATGGAGAAGATCATGGGATTATAAGGATATGTGTCTCATTTACTATTTGTATTGTATCTCTAAGAAGACATGTGCCTTATCACTTCCTATTTGGATTGTAACTCTCGAGATATAGGGAGAGATTCATGGACTCACATTAATGAGATAACTTCTCATCTTTTGTATAAATAGGGGAAGCTTTCTCCTATCAAATCATGTGTAAAATTGGAGTTATGCTCAAGCTTTGAATACAGAATTAGATTGTGGCACCTTACTCATGAATTTTTATTCATTTTGACTTGGTTTTGCTTACATATGGAGCATCTCAATTTACCATCTCTCATACTTTTAGATCATCTACCTAAAATGTGTGAGATTTACTTGCTTTTATAGATTAAAGTTTATTTGCTTTCTTAGTATTAGTTTTAGAATGATTGTGTAATATTTGTTTTTCTAAAAACATTTCAATAGGATAAATTTATCTATTTTCCAATTGGATTAAGTTTTAGGAAATAGAGCTCACAGTTATTTAGTTTCCTTTCATGTTCTGTTATCTACTTTCTTAGATCAAGCTATCAATTCATTGTATAATTGAATGTTCCTAAAAAAGATCAGGCTAAGAAGGTGTTCCAAATTGGGTGATTGAATGTTCAACCTATACAACCATTGAGATTTTCTTTTACATGCTTTTACATTGTTTTCTAGATTTAGATCATCATTCAATTGTATAATTGGGTGTTCTTGAAGATCATTTCAAGAAGGTGACTTTATCATATTTCTAAATGTTCGAATATCTAACATATGCAATTATTGAGTTTTCCCTTTGCATGCTTTAATTGTTTTCCTAGATTTAAAGACTAAAGTATAATCGATTGCTTATACATCATCTCAAGAGGGTGATTCTATTGAATGATGCAGTGATTTAATGTACCTTATTTGTTTTTTTTTACATCCTTTTAAATGCTTTCTTAGATTAAAATTTCAATTCCTGCAAGTGTGATTGCGCGCGCTATATTTTCTTTTGAATTTGTTTTCTTTATTTTCATTACTTGATTTCATAGGTTAGTCAAATTTAATTTTTCATTATTTGATTTCATAGATTATGTTATCACCATAAAAATTTTCTAAACTCTGAAATTTTACCTTTTTTTTAGTGATGGTGTCAAATAGGTCTTGAGTCATTTCATTTTTTTTAAAATGTTAGGTGATAGGTTTAAAGGTCTTAAAAGCTTAGTTTTCATTTCCAAATAAGGTCTTTAAGTCTCATTTCATGGTTATAAAGTCCCATCCTTCATTTAGAAGTCATGTTTTTAACCTTCAGAAAAATTCTCTGCAATTAGCCACAAAACCGCAGTTTCGTAGCACGGTTAATTCAAAAACCTAGTTTTGTGCTATGAAAGCATTTCTTTTAGCGCATATCGCCAAATTTGCACTAAGTGCGCTATGAAAGCACGGATTCGTAGGAGGGTCATGTCAAAGCATAAAATCTGTCATAATCCGTTAAGTTTTTCATCATGAGCCAGTTAGGGGTCATTTCCAAAACATGCAACCATTCATACTCATCATTGAAATCGTATAGGTGTCATTTATGAAAAGAAATTTCAAATTTGAAGAGCTGATATGTGTTACTTAATCCAGTTTTCATAACAAATAGAGAAACATACCTGTTTCAAGTTTTTAGCTTATGGTTATCTTACACCAAAGCTATTATTATCTACCATCAAGCGAGGCTGATTTGTTTTCATCAAGCGAGGCTAATTACTTTTCATCAAGCAAGGCTGATCATCAAATTTTGAAGGAAACAGACAAAAATTTATGAAGGAAAGAATGACAGAGGAGAAAAATAATCACAGGTCAGGGCATTGCTTGAGGTCAGAACCTGAAAGCACAGGAGCTCTATTTAAAGACAAAACAGTGTTAGAGGCTTTCAGAAAGGCAAGATGTTTGAATTTTTTTGAAAAGCTGCAGCGAAGAAACATCCAAGTAACAAAAGAATTTTCTTTGCATTTCAGTGGTTCAAATACAAATATTGGAATCTTGAATTTTTCAATGACTCCTGATACTATAACATCAGTAACTGAGATTCCTAGAGGACAGGAAACATGGTTTAAAGGTTTCAAATTTGACATGGAGCCATACAAGATGTTTTTAAAGCCAGAATTTATAGAGATGGATTTAAATAATGCAATTCCCAGAAGCTGCATTAAAGATAGCTATGCTAATTTACTCTTCAATATCCAGAGGTATTTCACATGCGAGGGCAAGTACCATAAAGTTTATTCCTATCATTTCAAACTTCTATTACACTTTACAGGTATGATATATTTAGAATTGCCATTTTTCCTATATAGAAGCATTGCTAAGATGGCAGATAAGGTTCAAGTGAAATCTGAAGGGTGTGAAACATCTCTGTTTCACCATGGTTTAATCAAACTGATGGTCTTGAATGAACTCCAAAATATTAATAGAGATTGGTCATATTTTCTATTTCTATGTGGATTTGGAGTAGAAGCTCAAACTCCAGTCAAAAATCCTAAGGCAAAAGAATCTTTACCAGCAGAATCCAGTAAACATGTAATTGTAAGGACAAAAAGGTTTGTGAAATTGAAGCCTAGGAAAAAAGTAAAAGAACAGGTAGAAAAGACACCAGTTGTCATTGCAGAAACTCCTCCACCTACAAAACAGAGGTTGTAAGAAGAAACTACACAGAAAAAGACAGATGGTAAACAAAATCCACAGAGACTAACTAGAAGTCAAGGTGCAAAATAAAAAGGGAAAACAGTGCTTTCAGAAACAAGTGACAGTCCAGGTTTGAAAGGAAACTTAGATGATATTTTGAAAGCAGTAGACATAGAAGAGTCTCCTTTAGTATAAGCTGATTTCATAAGAATTGATCAAGGTAAACAGAAAAAGATGAAGTCATCTAAGAATTTGGAGTTCAAAGATGAAGATGCAAGATTTGTCTTCAAGGCTAGAAATCTTGCAACTAGACAGTCAAAGAGAATACAAGGGCTTTAAGCTAAGGTGGAGAATTAGCACCCACTGTTTATGAAGAAATAATAGATATTTCTTCACCTATATCAGAAAATTCCAAAAACAGCGTATTCTCAACACAAACAACAAAAATCAGTTATGAAGATATGGAGGAAAAATTAAAATAAGCCAATCATGAAATTTCCAGATTAAATAAAAGAGCTAGAAAGCATGCCATTGAAAAAACAAGTTTCAACAGAATGAAAGCCCTTTGGGAAGGCGGAAAAGTCTCTAGACCTGAAATACCTAGCAGTGAAGAACAATTTTTTACTTGGACTGTACCAGCCATAAAAGAAGCAAAATTTGTGAGAGTTATGAATACTCATTTGAGGGCCAGTAATAGGAGTTTAAGAATACAGGTTGAAGACTTAGAGATTCAGCTAACAAGATCTCAAGAAAACTTAAAGGAACAGTGAAACAGAGTAATGAAACAGTGCAGAAAAAGGATCAATCTTTTATTAAGGTGAAGACAAATTTTGATCAAGATCATCTTTTTGAAGTTAAGTTACTATGTTTTTTGAGGTAATATCAGCCCTTATGAAGTTTAAAGTATCCCTAACTTACAAATTTTGAAGACTCTTTTGAAAATCAACTTGCATAGCAGTTTTGTAGCGCGCTACGAAACTGCTGAAGAAATATTTTGCACATGTAAATATAAATTTTGGAGGGAAGTGTAATGATTTTTTGGTTTAAATTTGCTGGTGGAAGCATGGATATATCACATGGAGGTTCTAATGAAGAAAATAGGTAAAAATATGATTAGAAGGAAAAAATTTATATCGAGCTACAAAATGCGCTACGAAAACAAGACACTTTCGTAGCGCAGGTTTATTCTCCACCCTTTTACATCATTTCGGAGATGGTTTCTACGCAACTGGAATATTAAGGGATTTATTGGAATATTTAGCAAATATGACACATGTGAAACTGATCCATCAATGATCAAAGTGCTCAAAACTGACAATGAAAGTTAAAGGCTGAAAAGTAGGAAACATGTTTCCTAATTTTTAGGACAGTTTTTTCATCATCAGCAGAATCATATCAAGGTTGGAAACAACATAAAAGTTTGAAATTATGGGATTGCAGCTGGATAAGGATGAATTAAAGACTAGATAAGGTTGTTAGAAGCATTTTTAGGAGTTTTATTCCTATTAGAATTAGGACTTTTCAAAGGCAGTATAGCTGTCATTTTGTAATTAATGTCATATTTAAGATTAGGAAAGGTGTCAAAGCATGGGAATTTGAATTCTCTATTGGAGGATGAAAGAATCCTATATTGTAAATGTTCTATATAGAGCATGAGGTCGAATTCTATATGGTTGGACATTTTTATTAGCAAAGACTGTGTGTTATTGCATATCACTACATCTTCTTCACTTAATACAGAGATCTGTTTTGACAACTCAAGATTCATAAGGAGTTTATGTTCATTATTGTTCTAGTGGCCTTCTTCAATACCTCTATTTGCAGTGGTATCTGTATGTGATACTTAGAATTCATTTTACAATTCTCTAACTTATTTCATATGCAAATGGACTATGTATTTCACTGTGTTACTGTTTTACTCATTGACTTAGACTCCAAATGCCTTGACTTCCATGCTAAACAGATTGTGATGTTTTATTGAAGATTATATTAACTCCATGGCCTAATGAAAGTTTTCTAATCTGCGATACAACCAATTATACCATTTTATCTTTTTATCTTAGAGTTAGCCATCTATCCATTAATCAAAAATCATAAAACTTTGAGAGAGCCCTCTCAAGTTGAGGAGGCTAAGCCTCAGCCAAAATATTGGTCTGAAAGAGTTACACAAGTCTACTTGATGAGTAGCCTATAAGGGCCTGATTTTGTGATAACATATTAGATAAATTGGTTTTCTTTATTTTGTAGTTAGATCGATCTAAACTGAAAGACAATTTCTAGCACATACAATGCACACATGCTTCACAAGTTTACGAAACCCTCGGGTTGACAAATTAAATGACAGACAATTTTTTTGCCCCAACAAGTATGCCTTGTTGTTATTTCTTCAGAAGCTTTGTCATGAAATTAGAGCTTATTATCTTTCCCAACTTCCCTGCGATACCCCGTAATTCAACTTCCTTTCCTTCTGAAAAATTTTTCAAGAAAATTTCGTGAAAAATATAAGCTACCATCCCCAAAGATTGTAACCATTGTACTCCTAGGACAACATCAGCACCTCCCATTGGAATGGAAAGCATTGGACTATTCAATACATATTCCCCCATGGCTAGCTTAATATTATGGCATTTTCCAGAGCAACTTATAGTTCCTCCATTTCCAACCATCAATTGACATTCGGGTGCTGGGTATAGGAAACAATTCAATTCCTTGGCTACCTTACAATGAATAAAATTATGGGTACTACTTGAATCAATCAACACTATTACCTTTTTCTTCTTGATATGTCCTTTTATCTTGAGAGTTTGAGGAGTGGTAATTCCTGCCAATGCATTACACGATATGGTTAGACTCATTTCTTACTCTTCTAGGGTTGGTTCCTGGTGTATATCCTCTTCTTTTGAAGGTCCTTGTTCATTTTCTTCTTCCTCTTCAAAATCTATGTAAAATAATTTCTTCTCGGCGCACTTATGAGCTTTAGTGTATTTGATATCACAACTGTAGCAAAACCCTTTTGCTATTTTTTCTTACAATTTTTGTGGTGTTAACCTTGTAGGTTGTGGAAGTCTAGGAGTAGCAACACTTCCATCTTTATATATGTGAGTGGTAGGCTTCCTTGTCGCCATAATTTTACATTCAATTTTTCTTGCCAACCTGAATTCCTTTTCCAATGAATCAGGTTCCCAAATGTGAAATTCATGTTGGATGTTATCCTTTAAAGTCCCTATGAAGACATCAATCCTGTGTTCTTCTGGAATATAATTTACCCTTATATTCAATTTTTGGAAGTCCTCAATGTGATCCACCACTGAACCCTTTTGTTTGAGATTTATCAATTGGCTAAAGAAGGTGTTGCTTTTTGTATCCTCATAATGTGCTATCATTTCCTCCGTAAAAATTAACCAAGTGACAATTTTTTTACAAGATAAAAGCCATTGATACCATACAAATGTATTTTGTTCTAAATGTAAAGTTGCAATGCGTACCTTTGTGTGTTTTTCACATTATTGAGATCAAAATATTTCTCCATCTATAGTATCCATGTTACGGGATCCTTGCCATCAAAATTCCTCATATCCATATTTGGAATATGATGGTTCATCCATCCAACATTAAATTTTATGAAATCATGATTAACATTTATTTTGTTCTCATCACGAATTTCCTCTACTATCTTTTTGCCGTTGGGAAACATTTCTTGTATCAACTTTTTCAAACCTTCCATGCTTGTTTTTAGATCATTCTTCATGTTTTCCATGTTGTCTTTCATTTTTTCATCGATCTTAGCTTCCATGTCATCCATATTAGCTTCCATGCCAGCTTACATGCCATCCATCTTAGCTTCCATGCCTTTCTTCAAAACTTCCATTTAATTTTTTTTTGCTCTTTGTGAGAGTGAAATTTGGTGCACTTGCTCTTGTAATTTTGATATGTCATGTTGCCATTCTTTGTTTTCATGAGTCATAGTAGAGCCTACAGAAGGCTTAATGGGTGTTGAATTATTTTTAGGAAGCATTTTTAGAACCAAATACTAATAGCTATTCTACAATATGCCCTTGGAATCAATTCAAACTGATTTTTCACACAAGACTTATGTACTTCAAAAACAAATACACACATTTTTTCTTACTTTTGAGGAGCTTGATATTGAAACTGAATTATCTCTATGATTTCTGATCTTCAATATCTTAAATTCAGCTCTGTAATAACCCTCTGAAGCTTCTTTCAAATGCCATAGGTCTAACCTGATTTGGATTCTTCAAGGCAAAGTTATGCTCAATCTCCCACAATGACCTAATTATGGACTGTTTTAGTAGAGAGAACTCATACGCCATGCCACGTGTCACTTTTTCCTCCTTTGGCTCTGAAATTTATAAACATGAAACTATAGTCCGTTTACTTGCGGCTACTTTTTAGATAATTCCAATCCAATCCTCAGAGAGAGAGCTATGACGATTTTCCCACGATCATCTCTTTGAGATAAAATTTTGGAGCCTAAAACAACCCTAACTTCCACAAATCATATATCCAAAAATATTACAAATCAAGGTCTAACATTTTTCCACAATGTTTCTCCAGATTTTGACTTCACACTGTAAAATTTTTAGCTTCGTAACCCTTGTAGAAAAAACGTTATAGAGAAAATACCATGATGACATGTTTAGGTTAAATTCAGGAGCCTGCAAAAAGCCCTAAGGTCCACAGATCATATCTCTAACAATATTGTGAAACAATATCTGAAATTTTTCCACAACGTTCCTCACGATTTTGGCTTCGCTCTGTAAAAATTTCAGCTTCTGAACCTTCGTAGAAACAATTTTATAGCAAAAATTCCACGATGACCTTTTTGGAGCAGTGAAACTCTAGAATCCAAAGCTCTGATACCAAATGTTATGAAACCAACTCCAAAAATAGAAGAAAAGAGAGATCAACGTTTTAGAAATCAGCCACTTCGAGGGGGAAACCTCCAATACATTACACAAATTAACAATTCTTCAATGATACAAATGACCAAAACCTCCTTCTATATATAGGAGTCCATGAGGCCATAATATAATCCTAGCTGACCTAACAATAATAAAGTAAGGGAACAATAATAACAATATTGGGGTTACATGGGTACAACAATAACAATAAGGGGGCTACACTAATAACAATAAGGGACTAAACTAGTAATATAGGGACCTAACAGTATATATGTAACACAAACAAATATCCCCAACCAGCTAATGGTCCCTAGAATCCAAACTAAACAACCAGTTTTAAATATTGAGTAGGGAATCTTAGGGATGGATTGTTTATTGTCCTTGCCTGTTTAGAATCATTTAAAATTAAAGGATTTTTCTTATGTTTTGTGGTTATTTGGTTTAAAATTGTTTCCAATGATGGATAGATGGGATTTTTAATGCATGGTTTGTTTGGTAAGGTTAAGAATCTTTATGGTGTCCATTTACTTGGAAGGTGAGGTGAGGGTCCATGTTCATTTTTTATGGGATAAATGAATGTGGGAATTTAATCTTGTAGCCATTGATTCTGAATTCATGATTTATGGTCAATTTTATTCGATGATAGGAATTATGGTAATTCACTTTGTAATGATCAAGAAGGTAAGAAGATATAGGGAAGTTTAACTGATAGTTATTCCTTGATATCAGGAAAAGAGATATGGAATTGATATGGAAAAGAGATATGGAATTTATTCTTGTATTCTCTCATTCTCCTTGTCTTGAATATTTCCCTACTCGTTCTTCATTGTGGGATTATTTTGATAAATTTATCATTGAAATGGATACTTTCCTTTCCAAAATACATTAAACAGAAGGATAAAAATTATTTCTCCACACAAATTAGGTCTAGGACAAATCCACACTTGGAAATAAGGTGAAACAAACCAGGACAAATCCAAACTTGCCAATAAGGTAAAAAAAATATATCATAATAATAATGTCTTAAATAATTGACTTGTTAGTTCTTTTTAGAAGCAAAATACTCGACTTGTGAATATCCTATGGAAGGTATGGAACTTTGATTACCTTGTAGTCCATCAATAGCATCCTTCTATGTTGTTAATGTGCAATCAATGTTTTTGGAGCCCTCGAAGATTTAGTTGCAACTATGTTCTACCCCATAATGAAAACACTCATTTTAGGTAAACTACTATTGTAACCAATGAAGTTATAATCAACTGCAAATCAGAATGTTAATTATCATTGGAATATGCCACATTAAAAGTAATCTACATTAATAACAACCTTCTTAAACTGATAAATCTGTCACAAATTATTTGTATTATCCTCCTTATCATCAAATACATCTTGAAACAAAATTAAGTTCTTGGGTATTATGATATGTCAATCCATGGCCTCCTTTATGTTTATCCAGTGAGAAAAAACTAGTATCAATACATATTTGAATTTTAAGAAGAGTGCCATTTTCTGATTCTTTGATATGAAGATGAATCCTAAATTTGTTTAATAGGGATATGTATTTCTAAATTATTTTTCCTCGATTCTAGTTCATCTTTAGTTGTTAACACATGGACGTTGTCTATATCATGGTGAATAGAAATTATTTTTTATGGTTTTACATGGTGAGTCCCATGTATTGATGGGGCTTGTAGATGAATTGGTTATTTAAAAAATCCACCATGCTTGAGACTTATGGACCAAATGTAGTTCTATAATTAAGATATGTTGAGGTTCTAGTATATCAAGGCAAGTTTTTAAATAGACCCTCATACTCTAGATCTAGAAATCTAGTCCAACTACCTACATTACTCCATCATATCTTCAAAAAGAGCTTGTTTTTTCAACTTGATTAGGCTAGTGATCTCCCTAGTGTATCTAATTGAATACACACTAGAGAATATTTGATCAAAAGTCTAATATTTGATCCATGGATAGGTTGTGTTTCATGTGGGATAGGAGAGAAGTCTTAAGGTAACCATAGGAACATTTCAAGAACTTGAAACTCTTATGTGGGGGTGGGAGGATTCCCTCAATAACCCCACAATGAATTTGAAGGTGTAACATGTCGCTTGGGTGGGGCGTTGTCCAAGAAGCCAAATCTATGTTTCTTGTAATTTTTGCAAATAATTCTAGGTGGGGCACAATACAAAAATTAATTAGAAAGAGAACAATAGGCTTGGACCACTGCTTTGATATAAACTGATGAGAAATAAATCTCATCAATAATATAAACCCTGATCTAAAGTGAAGCAATATACCTGAGAGAAATGTTCACCCACATAACAACATATAATAAGAGACAAAAGGAGAGAGAAAAGTCTCAAATAATAATAGCTTGATTTATTGGGAAGGCTATAGAACCTTTATCTACATTTACACCTCAAACAAACTCAAAATGCACTGAATACACATATTGGTGTATTTAATTGATTATTGAAAACAAATAAATGTCAATATCAATTGTCAACTTGAGAATCATCCAGTTGTTTCAAAAATTACATGCAAAGTATATGCCTGCTATAACTTCTAGTCACACATTTGTTTTCTAACTTAATAAATATTGTAATGAGTTTAAATAGAAAATTAAAGCTACACAAACGATGAAATCATAAATCTATAAATATTTTTTATTCCAAAGATGAATAATGAGGGTGATTTAGTTTGCAGGTGTTTAGAGAGTTAAATAATAAAGTAGATGGACTATAAAAGGATGGAAATAAAGTTGATGTAGGGATGTTACATTTGGAAGAATCCCTTTAGGGGGATATAAATTGGTTTGTTATACCTATTTAATCACACTTTTTTTCATATTTAAATCTTAGCTATGTAATAGAGTATATGAAATAAGGGAACAGGTTCAAGCAAGTGCAATGAAAAAGTGAATAAATGAGCATATTTTAAATATTTGGTTATAAAACAAATTCCTAATAACAATAGCTAAAAATTGAATGCTAAATGTAATTTTACCATTTTGAGATATTTTCTTCTGATAGTTATTCCAGTTCAACATTTGAATTGATACTAGTTGTCCTACACATATTCATGAGACCAACGAGGAAAACTTAGATTAAATTTGACCAAATATTAAATTTAATTGCATGAATAAGTAATAACAAAAAATACTTGAGTGCATGAATACCTCAATGAGATCATCTCGATTTCAAGAACAAATTATTGGAGTGGTTTAATCTTGGAGCAAACCTCCCTCTAATCGACAAAGTAATAGTGAATTCAACATTGACTTTGTTGTTGTTCTATGGAATCGAGGGTTCTTTTCTCCAATATTACCCAAATACTAATGTATTATATACTGAATACGTCCAACCACATGAAGGTGGAATCTCTCATGGCCCCTCCCCCCCCCCCCCTCACATCGCTCTCAATTACCCAATACCCAATTTATCTACTAGGAAATAGTTGAAAGCAAAACATTAAGATACATAAAGAAAAAAATAGCAAAAATTCATTCATTCATTCATAGATCGACAAAATATTTCAACTCAATAAATTTTGTCACAAAAAATATGCTTAGATAATATAAAATAAGGTCATTCTATTTATATAACCAGCCTAGATCCATCTCAACCCATAGATATATCAAGCGTTGAGACGAATCAAACCTCTTTTTTAAATGCAAAACTTGAGGATAGGTTTGCACCTCTACATATTTGATCCCTCCAAATTATTGATAGATCCAGGGGTTAAGATGGATATAGGTTGTTTATATAATACTATATAATATCTATATTTGTATATATGTGTCTCTTTCTTATTCCCTCTCTCTATATGACCCCCCAAACATACACACTCTCTCTCCCTCCCTCTTCATCTCCCTCTCTCTCTCTCTCACCCTTCTCTCTATTTTTTCCCTTTCTCTCCCTCTCCCTCCCACTCTCCTCTCTTCCTCACTCTCCCTCCATCTCTCCCTTGTCACTCCCTCTCTTTCTCCACCATTATCCCTCTATTTATTTATTTATTCTTCCCTCCCTCTCCCTACCCCTCCAACTCCATCTCTCTATCCTTCTCTCTCTAGAGTCCTCTCTCTATTCCTTCTTCTCTCTCCCTTTCTCTCCCACCTCCCTATTTCTATCCCCCCATCACACACTCTCTCTCTCTCTTCCCTCCAACTCTGTCACTATCTCCCTCTCTCTCTTCCCTCCAACTCTGTCACTATCTCCCTCTCTCTCTCCTTCTCTATCCCCCTATATCTTTGTGTATCCCTTTATCTCCCTATCCCTCTCCTCTACTCTTATATATCTTCCCTTATCTCCCCTCTCCCTCACTCTCTCCATATCTCCCTTGTCACATCTATATCTCTATGTATTTGGTATTTCCTCTCTCTCTCTCTCTCTCTCTCTCTCTCTCTCTCTGATCTCCATCTTTGTCACTATCTCCCTCGTTCTCTCTCTCCCCACTCTCTATATTAAATTTGATCCCATTGTATTGTGTTTAAGAAAGTATCTAAATTAAAAAACCTCATTTGGTTGTAAAATATTAAATCTATATTTTGGATCAATCATGTCAAATAAAATACAATAATTAAAAAATTAAAAAAAGCATGCACTATCTTTCCTCTATTATTGTTGGTCACTTTGCTTGCTCTCATCGCTTGGATCATTATTTAAGATGGATATATGTTGATTTTCAATAATATTATTTATATTATATAAATTTCACATATTTATATATATAAGTATTCTCATTTTTAATTTTATTAAGACCTTGATTTAATTTCTATGGGAATATTTTTAGTACTAGTGAAGATAGAGGGTTTAGATATATCCCAAAAGTAATTATAACATTTTTCCTTTTAGATTCAATTAAAAAAATGTTATGAAATTAAATTAAAATAAAATATTTTTATAAAATATTTTGATTGTGAAATAAGCTATGGTTTTTAGGCATGTGGTATTGATAAGTCACTGTATTGTCCCATGGTATTGTAACAAATCCTATTTACAAGTTGATAATATCCATGGGAAAGTGGGGGTGAATATCCACGGTTAAGAATCTTGTCATGTTGTGCTAAATATTTTTATTTTGAAATAAGTTATGTCTTTTGGGTATGTGGTATTTATAAGCCATGGTATTGGCCCATGGTATTGTAACAAAGCCTATTCACAAGTTTATAATATCAATGTCAAAGTGGAGGTGAATATACATGGTTAAGAATCTCCTCATATTGTTATAAAACATTTTTATTGTGAAGTAAGTTATGTTTTTTGGGCATGTGGTATTGATAAGCCATTGTATTGGCCTATGGTATTGTAACAAAGTCTATTTAAAAGCTAATAATATCCATGGTAAAGTGGGGGTGAATAGCCATGGTTAAAAATATTGTCATATTGTTATAAAATATTTTGATTGTGAAATAAGTTATGTTTTTGGGCATGTGATATTGATAAGACATTGTATTGCAAAAAAACTGTTTACAAGTTGATACTATCACGATCAAGTGCGAGTGAATATTAATGGTTAAGAATCTTGTCATATTTTGGGTTTATATTACTTTTAACTTTTTATTTATTACTTTTTAAATTTTTATTTGTTACTTTAAACTTTTTATTATTAATTGAGCCAACATTTAAATGTTTACACTCATCCTTGATATTAATTTTAACTTTTCATTATTTCTTAATTGAGCCAACATTTAAAATTGTTTACATATTTACATTACACCTACACATCTACCCTATACTAAGTTGTAGAGCATCTATTGTATCAACAAGTACAATTATTTATTATTTGGTCTCTTTCTCTTTTTTTAAGAATTTAGCAAGGATTTCTTCTTCCCCTTTAGTTGCTATGGCCTATGTATGTCTTGTTGGCTATGTATGTCTTGCTCATGACTTGGTCATATGTCTATGTTGCAACGGGGGCGTAGCATCAAACTACAATATGAAAAAAATGTTAAATTCATATTTATAGTTATTATTATTACAAGTGTGTTATTAATAAAAAGATTAGTAGAGTGTTCTTTTCCTACTTCGGTAGTGGAGGGAAGTAGAGTACTTTCTAACGTGGCAATATGTTCCTCCACTTGTCTGGCCTCATCCTATACACGCTTTGGAGTAGAAAGAGAAAAGGTTATAATTAATACACTATTTGCATTTAAATATTTTTAATTGTATTCCATACTACAATATTTTTATAACACATGAAATACCTCCAGTACTGAGTTGAACATTAGTTTCAAGAGGCACTCCACTATCACTAGACTCATGTGTTCCATTATTACTTGGGTTCCATTATTACTTGGGACATATATATCTACATTTATTTCCTAATTTCTACATTCAATCACATTATTTTATGGACAAAAATAATAACCAATAGATTATACATGTAATAATTTATAAATTCTCTTTGTTTCTTTTATTTAACTTTGTGTCAAGTTGGGTGCTAGAAGGTTGTGTAGACCCGAAGATTGTCCTATAGTCAACCACCACTTGATAGTTGTGCTTGTAAACAAGCTTGAGGTTTTCCTCAGTTGAAGCCTCTTTGAATTGTGCCCCCTACAATTTTGCATGAGAACATGAATTTTTCTTCTTTTGTGATATTATCTTAAAATTGTTAAGAATTTATAATGTGGATGCAAACTCTTTTATATATATATATACTTACAATTTTATTGTCATTTTTGAGCTAAGTCACTTGACACAGGGACACGGGACACGAAATACACATGGATTCGAGTGTTGGACATGGACACAGTAACCCCCCAAAACAAGACACGTCCGGACACGTTATATATTATTTTATTAATATATATATATAGATATATATATATATATATTAAAAATTAGATATTTCTTACACAAATTCATACAAATTC
Organism: Pinus albicaulis; assembly: GCA_034641835.2. Lineage (NCBI taxonomy): Eukaryota > Viridiplantae > Streptophyta > Pinopsida > Pinales > Pinaceae > Pinus > Pinus albicaulis. The sequence goes on along the minus strand of CM076577.1, from coordinate 549,918,432 downwards.
ATTGATTCAAACATAGATCTTCATCTAGATGTAACTGCTACAAAGATACATCATACAATCATACAAAGTAATAGCCATATTCATCAATGATGCAGTAGGAGAAAGAAAAGATACTGTAGTTTTCTCATTAAGTTATAAAAATAAAATTGTGTTACATATGTAATACAATGCCAATGGAAAATGGCATCCCAAATAGAAATAGAAAATAAAAAACAACTACAAGTCTACAAGCCTTAATGAAGTAATAGTAGGTAGCTCATAAGCATGACTCATGAGTCATCAATCATCATCATCGTAATCAGTATCACTGTCCTCATCATCGTGGTCACCACTGCTCTCTGTTTCTGCATCCTCCTCCTTTGTATTCAATGTCATCTTTGCATCTGCTAGTGTGGAGGATGACCCCTCTACAATATCAACATCATAAAATCTGATAGGATATATCATTGGCTCATTGAGATCCAAGTTGACCAATGCTAAGCCAACGCTGTTGTCCAAACCCATTTCACCAAGAAAGACATCCCTCATCTTTGTATTTCCCTTCAACCACTCATCCATGTGCCTGTAAATAAGACAAAATTTGGTGTGCACATACACCATTGTCTCTACCCTGGACTGCTCAAGCCTACTCTTATTCACACTATAAAAATTCCCATATGTGCTCCAATTCCTCTCACAATAAGAGGATGAAGTCACCTTACAAAGGAGCCTCATGGATAATTGTTGTAGAGGAGGGCTTGTTTCCCCATGATTTTCCCACCAAGAATAGGGCTTCTTAGCCCCCCTATATCCAATCACATCATAGCCTACAAATCGCCCAGCACTAGTGGAAAACTCTGCAAAGACATCCTCCACCTCATCATGGGATGCCCTATCCTAAAAAATCCTCATGAATGCATCTTTCCTCCACTGTGAAATTTCACCATCCATGTTATTATGGAATCTGTGGGAAGTTCCACCATTCAACCACTCATGGCTGTAGTATTTTGGGTTCAAGGAGTGAGTACAAACAATGTAAACGTGTGCAATTCTTGTCCCATCTACTAACAAGAATATTCTGTATGCTGGTGAAGAAGGCCTTTGGTGACATCTCATACTCAGGGAACTCACTCTATAAAATAATGTTCCTCACAGACTCAATCATGGAATCCCATCCCTCATAAACCTCTTCTAGGATGGGTTGGTTTGTATCTGTTAATCAAAGTAAGGAAATGATAGGTTCCATGATCTGAATAAGTAGATCTACCCTCTCCCACCAGACATCATCCAACATTGTTTCCTTCACTCTTTTTGAGGTTGCTTGATCTGTCTTTCTCCAAAAAGACCAAAAACTCTGAAATAACCATGGCCCCAAGAGCGGTGTTGACCTTCCTCAACCTCTTCAACATTATGAATGAAGAAGCAAACCGTGTATCCACAATCTTCAACAATGATAGATTGGTGTACTCCTTGTAATAGTGAGTCCATTTGTATGATTTTGTACAAATTTGTAGATATGTCGTGCATCCCAATTATGCGTCCAATCCAAAGCACATCAGAGGTAATATATTTCATAGCTAAGTTCAATGAATGGACAATGCAAGGTGTCCAAAATACTTGTGGATATTTAACTTCCACAATCAGGCCAATAGCCTTGCAAACAGGTTCATTTTCTATAATGATTTTCACACAAGAATCGACACCTACATCTTAAATAACTTTAATAAACAACTCACCCATATATTGTGCATACTTGTATTTTCCAATTGCATCCACTGATTTCAATAAAACTGGACCATTCAAGGTAGACACCATGAATTTTATGAGTAGGTGTCATGCTGGATCTGTCCATCCATCAGAAACAATGCTAACCCCAGATGTTGGCCATGCTAATTTAATAGGCTCAAGCATTTTGTCCACCTTTTTCTTTGTCTTTGTCAACAATGTAGTTCTAATATTCTCTGATGCAGGAGGAACATAACATCATGGATCCCCTTGACTTAGAGCTTGACACATCTTAATAGAGGTGACCATGCAACATTAAAGGATATGAAGTTCTAATAGAAAAAAATGCAATGGTAAGATCAAGATATTCCCGCTTCTCTTTCTGGAGAATCTTGTCCGTTGGACCAAGTGAAATTGTATTTCTTTTTGTTGCTTGTCCCCCACTACAACTCTCAAATGGGAAATATTTGTTGTTTTTCCTCACTAGAATGGAAGGTGGTCATCATTCTTGTTTTTTTTTTCTTTTGCAACCACAATTTCCACACCAAAAAATTCCTCTCTTTTTATTTCCTTCCTCTTTGCTAAAGAAACTTGTGTACAAGCTGGGATTCCACAACTTGGTAAAGCCAAAAAATGAGATTCTACATGGTAATATGTGCTCATGAAATGTTTGTGGCAATAACTACATTTCCAAGCAACATTTCCTCCTCCCTTCATCTTGTTCTCTGTCCCTGCCTCTCTTGTGCCATATTTCCACAATGGATATTTGTGGTCTTGAGGTTTTTGTCTTCCCTCAACATTTGAAGCTATTGTTGTAGCCCCACTTCCAATAGATGGAATACTTGTAGACCCTGATGAAATAGAAACAGGAGGGGAATATCCAATGGGTACATTCTTCCCCTTTCTTTTCCCCTTCCTTGCCGCCCTTGATTGAGCCATGAATGCTATAAAAAATAAACAAAAAATGCCCAAATTTGTAAAACATATGCACATGCAAACCGAATGCAAAAAAATAGAGAGACAATGCACTTACTGGTTTCTTGAATCTCCTTGAAAACACTCCCTTCCTCGTTGCTCCTCTCTCAACTCACAACAAACACAAAGTGAAAAAATAAGAGAGAAATTTCTTTTTTATAACCTTGGGACACCTTTCCGCATGGGTCGTGTTCGGCATATCGAGACACGACTGTGTCCTCTATGGACATAATAGGATTCACTGAGTTGGACATGAATCCGTACGAATCATGTACGATTCGATGAATACAGGACACGTGGCCTGTGAGGTATGAATCTAGTTTCTTAGGTTTATAGTAACCACCCGAGCCAAGATGATGTTGCTCATGTTTAGATATTATATCCTTCGTGGCTTTGGATGTATCTAGGAGCCTATATTGAAAATATTGAAAAACTTAATCACATGCCGCATTGATGATAAAGCATCATAATTAAATTATTAAAAGTGCCTCATGCCATCTTGGTCCAAGTGGTGCCTTATCTTCTTTTCGAAGTGCCTTCTCGGTTGCATCTTCCAGGAGGGAATTCCACTCCCTCTCTGGAATCATTGGACAATGCTCATACTTGCTTTTATTTTGCAAATGAACCTTATACTAGTCCCACAAATTTTTTAAATGAAAATTATGCCTTCGAGGTAGCTTCAAATTGTTTGAAGGTACCCTCATCGAACAAACCAACCATCTTGTTCATAATTTTATCCTTCAAATTGGAACTTTGGGATTTCCAGTTTGTGTGAACAGTGGGCCCAAAGAGTTCCAAATTTAGGTCATACATGTGCCTATATAATAAATTTTTTCCTGCAAAAAAATATTATCATTAATTTAAAATAATTATAGAATGTATGTAAATTTAAATTAGATTGTACTTAATATTTAAAACACTTCTTAAATACCTGGAAGCTTCTCTAATTTCATGGGGAAATAGATATCATCTACCAAAAATGTAATCAGTATTTTTCATGTGATAGTAACATTGGAAGATCCAAGAAAAATTTCTTCAAAATGTGTGATGGGATCACGCTTTGCATCCACAACATCATGTGAAAATGTTGGCATATTTTATTCAGGGTTTGTAGATCCTACCGTGTGTTTTTCAGGGGGTGTATTGGTCTCACTTATTGGTGTGCACCTCATAGGCAGAGCAATGACACTACTACCAACGTTAGTTCACATAGTCACACAATGAGGATTGTACTCCCTTAGAAACTCCTGTAAATAAATACCTTTTTTATGAAGGATGAGATAATTAAAGTCATAAATAAATGGGATAATTAAATGAGTTACTTAACCCATAGTGATAAATTTGGCCCATCGTGGTATTTATTTGGCCTCTTATCTCTTATGTCTGTGGCTAACTCAAAATTAAAGAGATGACCTTCTTGTTTAATTTTATTTAAAGCTTCCTTATTGTTAGCATCAGATCGGTTGACAAAAAATTGATTCTTCATTAACGCTTCCTCGGGAGAATTTGTGGACTGCTCTAAGGATGGTTCCTTCCCCTTGTCATCCTGTTGATCAAATAAGTGTAATTTGTACTTTTTTTCCACCATCTTCAACTATAAATATTCAAATATTTGAATTTGATGAAACATTTTAGATCAATAAAAAAATTCATTTTTTTACATAAGAGGGGAAGTTTAGCCAATTAAACACTTGCTCATAAATATTATGATATCTTGAAAGTTCATTATAACACAATTTTAAAAAATCAAGAAATTCATCCACAATTAATCAACATTATATTAATAAGAAAACCACTACTGTCATATGTCGAAATTTATATATAAATTTCATGTTATATCATGACCAATATAAAAGGTTCTAAATTTATAAAAACTTCATTTCATATCATTATATTACTACATGGACCACTCATATTATACAAAGAAGTGTTGAAAGTTATAAAAGTTTCGTAATTTACTCCTACCAAAGAATATGATTTAATTAATTATATTCAAAACAAAAAGTGATGATGATAAAGTCCTACCAAATATTCTTAAAGCTAGGGAATGAGAACGTTGAATTGAATCTCATAGTTATATTATTTTACATACAATTACATTGATGTTCACCTGTTGTGAGTTCAGTGCCCCTTGACCTTGATCAATCTACAACAATATCATAACCATGATATATTAAAATGCTTCCTTAACTTACAGGTTGTGTGACAATATATTGTATTAAATGAAAATCATAACATATAATAGACATTTTTTTACAAGTTGGGTAAAATAGAATACATATTTACCCCATAATAGAAATGTTTGTATATATTCGATTCAAATTGTAACCAATGGGAAACTCTTTCCCTACAGTTATTTATTTTATGGCACATACGAATACATGGTTTACTTCATGCCCCTCAAATATCTAATTAGATTGCTTATTTGTGGTCATGGGGCTGTGTACTATTTATAAACCCTACAACATTCCATTCTTCTTTTGGCCTTTCATCAATATACATAGTTATGCCTTTATTTTTATCATTTTCTTTTAGTTGTATATAATTTGTAGTCACGCCATATCTTTTTGTATTTTTTGTATAGTGGACTAGCCGTACCCAATCATTGTAAATGTAATAGGGTCTGATGTACTCCATAAATTAAATTAATCCATCATAACAGACCTTTATGTCATGCATGGAAAATAGGCAATGACAATGGGACAATGTGGTATATCCTTTCATTGATAGAAAAATAGGCAATGATGATGGGACAATGTGGTATACCCTTTCATTGATATAAAAATCAGTGTTTATTTCAGGAAGATCCTTGGGTACCCATCGTTTCACTGGATGTTTGTACCTCAAGGGAAAATCAATGTCATCTATGTTTTCATTTTCATAAGAACATGACCCCTCTTTAGTAAGAAAAAAATCCATGCGTCTATGGAATTTTATTCTAATCTTTTCACCTTTAGTTGATCTTCATCTGTTATATGATGTACTAGATGTTTGGTCAATTTCTTCTATCCTATTTGAACTTCCATCACTCGACAAAGATATATCTGAAAAATACCTGTTTTGTTAAATGTCCTATAACACTAGTGACTCCTTCAAATGATAGAAATTTTTATTGTGTGTCATAAGGCATTTTGAGAAACATATTGACGAAACCACAAGAACATTATAATAGTACAAGTGACTTACAGTGAAGTTCTCTGTGTTTAAAATATTTAAGTAATATTTAAAAACTTGAGAATTTGAGAACCTATTCATCCTCACTAATGAACTCACTTGATAACTTGAGAACTCAACATAATATGATAAAATTTAATCCTATGTTACAAAAAATACCCACACACTTTGATATGGTGATACAATGCAGGTGGAGGCCTCCAACCATAGATATCTACTCTACGTTCCTCACCCATGTTGCATCTGTTGCATCCTTATATGGAAGATAAGCTCCCTTTCCTTTCTCTAACCTATATTTTGAATTATTAGCCTTCATATTATTCCTTCTTATCATTTCTTATATTTTTTCTTAGATCCATGTCAAGATATTGGAAAGAAAGAACAAGAGACATCACTTAATTCCTATCAGCCCAAATATCTAGCCTTACTTATTTATGTGATTATGCTAGCAAAATTGGACTTATTCTCTCTTATTTCTGACTTGATCCCTTACCTTAGAAGCACCATATGGATGGATGCATGGATGGGGCAGGGCTAAGTGATGATACCTTGGTCTTCATAATTTTCATTTGACTCATGTCATGACGTAATTATTATGTATCTATGAAAATAAGAAAGAAAATGAATATCTTAAATCATGGGTTTCATGCTCAAGTCACTTTGTCATTAGGTCAATCACCCATTGAATTATCCTAGGGTTTCTCATGAGTCAAGACTCCTTTTCATATTATAAAATACCCTTTTGGGAATTTTTATCAAGGAAAGAAAAAATATTTTGAAATTAGAAATGTTTAGAAGGATCCCAAGACCAAGTCATCCACCCAAGGAAAATTCAGCCTAGAGAGGGCTAATGGAGCCTCTTGGAAACACTATATATATATATATATATAGATATTCTACCTATTGAGAGACACATTAAGCACATATTACTTGTTTATATATACAATTGGAGAGGAGTGCGAAAGTCCTATAAAAGTAAAGACAAGGATAGTTGAGGAAGAAAGAAGCCCTAGAAGAGTTCGTAATTCTTTAATTTGTCTTCTACTTTTCACACGTGAAAATACCCTAGGGTTTCCTTAGGTCCAAAATTGCAGAAGGTGTTGCAGGTTTCCTTGGTGAGCATGAAAGGCTAGAAGATCCCTCATCTTGAAGAGATATTGTTTTGTTTCCCTTGGAGACTTAGTCTTCCATTGAAGATGAAAAATTGGTAGGTTTAATTGGTTCTTTGTGATGGGTTGGGTCTCTAGGTTTTGGTATTGAAAGTATCCTTTGAATTGATTCCATAAGAAGATAATTTATTTCAGGGGTTTCCCCTTGGAGGGGTTTTAACTTGGCTTGGATCCGATATCTTATTTTCATTTTTTTGTATGGTTGTGATCTTCATTATTTTTTCATTTATTTGATGATAAGAACGTAACAAAAAGAAAAAAATATCACAAATAACTATCAAATAAGGGAAATTAAAAATATTTTTTTCCCTAATAAATCATCCAACATGGTATCAGAGCTAAGGACTAGAGTATAGGCAGTTAGAAGATCAATGGAATGGTTTTGCATTACTCGAATAAGGAAAAAAGAAGGGATTGTCTACATATATCTTAAAGGTTGAAATAACAAAAATTTGTCCAGAGAAGATCATCCTTCTTATAGGATAAACTCAAAAATTGGTTCAAAGTTGTGTTCAATACTGTACCAAGGGTTTTGGAGAGGTTGAAAACATTCAACTCAAGGAGTGACTTCATCATTTTAGGATATCTAAGAAGCAAGTTAATATGCCTATAATAGGCCAAGGACATTGCAAGGAAAGTCGAGACTTCTCCTAGCCTTTAATTTGGCGAAATGAAATTGGAATATGAGAAAATACTAGAACACACACATAAATTTGACATTGTTATATTTGGAAAATTGTCCCCAAAAAATCCAAACTTGCGAAAACCAATGCAACAACTGAGGTTTTTATTATTTCACAGCAATGATAAATACTAAGTAAAAGTGGATGTCCAATCTAGAAATCCTATAGAGAAAATTACTGGAAAAAATTCAATGAGGAATTTTACTCACCCCACAGGAAAATCCAGAACTGAAGACAAGCCTCTCAAACCCTATATAAATTTCCTGACATCACCCTCTACTTCGAATTTGTGCAAAATCTAATTTTTACAACTTGGATCTCAATATGAGGTGTTTATTTTATTTTCCATTGGCTCTGGAAACTCTTATCCCAACCTCTGCAAAATTCTTTTTCCACCGAAACACTTGAATGACTTCCCGAATTTGCAAATAGAACTGCTTTTAGAGGCTATTGCACAGTCCTTGCATCAACTTCAGTGTGACTCTTTTGTCTTTCTACAAATGCACTTTTTGGATCTGGAAATATTCCTCCAACCTCATTTTCCTTGCCCCTCACTATCTCTAATTCCTCCCTGAAGCTCAAACTCTCCTGAAACTAATTGTTGCTACTCTCAAAAATAGAATCCTCCAAGTGTCTCTATTTTATATTCTCAAAGTGCCCATCGAATACATCTTATAATCTACTGTTGGAGCTCCAAAATCCAAGCTTAAAACTTAATCAATGGCTAGAATCCTATTAGATTCGATTTGTGTGAGTTTCTAAATGATTCGCACCTTGACTTAATTAATTATGATTAATTAACCATTTTTCCTAAGTTTAGACTTAGGAAACATTAAAAAACAGGTTTATAATATAATTAAACCATATATAGGTGGAATTTCTAGAAATGATATGGGTTTTATATATCTCATGTATTCTAGCCTCTCCACCAAATTTTGTGGCTAGAACACATAAAATTCTATTGAAACTAACACTCCCTCTTAGAAAGGATTATGTTCTCTCTAGCGCTGCAAATTCTACCACAACACCTTTTATTTGTATCACCTCCTATCGTGATGCTGATGTTTGGCCATTGTGACTGTCTACCACTATTCACCAACCACTACACAACTTTGATGTTGCATTTGTGCTACTGCTGACCCTACTGTACTACTGCCAAAATGGCATCTGCACTACAACACCCTCTCATCTATTGTTGTTGCAACTGCAATTGAGAAACATCCAAAATATAGAATAATTTGTTTTCAATATGATGCATATGTATCCCAAGTCTCTGACTACCACTAGTTATTGCACTGTCAACTGAAGAATTTGTGTTGCTGCTGACTCTGAATTGTGCCACTCTGCACTGCACTCTCCAGTATCTAACTAATACTATTCTGTAATTGTCACTTTGGTACTAACTACATCAAATTCCACTAATACATTTTGCTACTGAATACTATGGGCACCCCATATGTAGGTAATGATCCATTAGGTGGACTCCTCAAGGATCTTTCCCAAAACAGTAGCTCTCTGGGGCTACAACTATAAGTCACCACACTTCACTCCTTGAGGTATATCCATGAAAATCACAAAACATTCCTCCAACCTGGAGGAAAACTTGTCAATTTTGGTTGATGTTTCATGTTGGTCTTACTTCTCCTCCTTATCCTTCCTCTTGAGAGGACACTGTGTGTTTTAGTGAACGATTTCACCACATTTGAAGCACTTGACCTTTGATAGGTAATTATTATTCCTTCTCTGGTCCTCTTACCGTTAATTGGGACCCTTTGATGTAAGGGCCATGTTCTCCTCCTCCTGCACAACCTTTGATCAACTGCTATTTTTGTTTCCATGGATGGAGCTCTTTAGAAAATCTCGTCTCAACTCATCTTGTTCCAAGCTAGACCACACCCTGTTCCATTATGGTAGCTTGTATCTTCCCAATATTCTTTGGAAAAAGACATACCAACCCTTCGATATACCATTTAGTGCCAGCCTTACTAGCTCTGAAGGTTGAGGTGCTGCCTCGACAACTGCAAGTTGGTCTCAAACTTCCTAAATCCTGGTGAGGTAGGGGTCTATGACTTCCCCCTTCTGCATCTTTATCAATCTCAACTTTTCTTCCAGGAACATCTTCCATTCCTTGGAAGTACCCTGATATAGCATGGAGAGAGCATCCCGCATCATTTTGGTTGTTCCCTTGGCCACTATATGTGACACTATATGCTCTGGGACTCCATCCAGGATCAACCTCTTCTCCTTCGACATCTCCTTCTTGTATTCATTTTTCTTATCCACATATTGGGGAACTTCAACCACATTATCTATGTATTTAGGCCATATTCATCTAGAAGGAAGGATTCCCTATATTTAAAAATGACATAGTTGGAAGACTTATCCAACCTATACTGATCTCTAAGCTCAGTTGTGGAAATCTCAAAAACTGTCAAAAACACCCTCTTTCCTTATGCTTGGTTGCTACTCTGCTACTTGCACTCCTTTCTGGAATGTGCAAATATACTAGCTACTATGGCAAGTATTCTTGGAAACATTGAAATTCTGAGACTCGAAGTTCCCTAAGAGAATTTTTCCCTTTGTAGTGTGTGATTTTCTCTTCCACCCGATGTTGGTTATACTGCTACAAAACTGTCCAACCAAGAAATCTGCTTAGTGAAAAACTGAGTTGTGTTGCTCCCTCTACCTGTTGGAATCACTGTCATGGGAAATTTGAACATTTTCTACCTCCTACAACTCAAAATAGAATTCTTCCCAGCAATTCGTACTGCTTGGCTAGATACTGCACAGTACCAGAAAATTTTGGCCTATTGCTCCTTATGAACAACGAAATGTTCCTCTTCACTTCTGAGCTTCCTGGATAATCAATCATGCTCTGATATCATGTGAAATTTCAATACTAAAATTCTATTGCAGAAACTGGTAATATTTCTTCTAATTGTTAATTATTTTAACAATTTATCTGCTACAAAAATATCAAAATTAACACATGGAAACCTTCAAAAATAAAACTATGGAAATAAAATAATGTTGGAAACTGAGAAAATAATAGCACATGCACACATAAATTTAACACCATCATTATTGGACAATTGTCCCCGAAAAAATCCAACTTGGAAAAATCGGTGTAGTAGCTGAGGGTTTTATTATTATGAAATAGTGAGAAATTATGAGTACAACTGGATTCCCAATCTGGAAATCCTACAGAGAAAAATACTGGGAAAAATCTAGTGAGGAATTTTTCTCACCCCACAGGAAAATCTGGCACTGAAGATGGGCCTCTGAAACCCTCTACGAATCGCCATGCATCACCCTCTGTTGGGGCTCTGTGTAGACTCTAATTTGTACGACCTGAATCTCAATCTAAGTTGCTTATTACATTTTCCATTGACTTTGTAAACGCTTATCGCAACTTTTGCAAAATTATTCTTCCACTGGAATGCTTAAATGACTTTCTGAATTTGAAAATCAAACTAGCTTTAAAGGAAAATATGCAGTCCCTACGTCAACCTCATTGTGGCTCTTTTACCTTTCTGCAAATGCACTTTCCAGATATGTAAATATTCATCCACCCTTACTTCCCCTACCCCTCACTGTCTCTTCTTTCTCCCTGAAGCTCAAACTCTCCAGCAACAAACTGCTGCTACTTTTGAAAATTTAATTCTCCAAGTGTCTCTGGTGTATATTCTCCAAGTTCCCATCGACTTCCTCCTATAACCATTGTTGGAAGTTGAACGACCAAGATTAAAACTTGATAATTGGCTAGCATCATCTTGGATTCAATCCGTGCGAGTTTCTAGATGATTCACACCTCGAATTAATTAATTCGATTAATTAACCAGTTTTCCTAACTTTGGACTTAGGAAACATTAAAAAATAGGTTAATAATCTCATCAAGCCGTCTCTCGGTGGAATTTCTAGAAACGATTGCTGGTTTTGGAAATCTCATGTATTCTAGCCTCTCCACCAATTTTGTGGCTATAACACATCTGATGCTATAAAAACTAACACGAAGAAGTATCCTTGAAGAAAATAAAGGATCGTCATTTTTTGGAAGATATTTTAGGCTTATTTTTGAGTTATTTTAAGTGGTTATCGAACCCTTAACCACAAGGTCGAAGGTACCATACACACTTTAGAATAACAATATATATAAAAATTAATCAAAGGCACGAGGTTTTGATAAGATAGATCGAGACTTATAACTTCATTTCTTATGGAATCCAATGCTAGTAGTAGCCCTGCAGTCTAGAAAATTAAGGAAACTTGTAGAATATATAAGACCATAGATTGAAGAGACATTTATAGTGACTATAGTGAGCCCTAACTAGAAGGGTAGAAGTTTCATAACGATAACATGAATCTATCATCAAGGGCATCGAAGTAAGGAAGGATTGGTGTATCCCATACAAAGCTTGTTTGAAGCAATGGGCTATAACTGAAGTCTAGCTTGAAGATTTGTAGCAACATATACAACATACCTCAAAAATAGAAGTACTACTACATCTATGAGATCAATATTTTATCCTTGGGAAGAAAATGAATTCATCTAGAGACCAATTCTTTACAACAAAATATAAGGTGAGGCTACAGTGAGGTATGTATAATTTTTTTTATACTTATCTAGCATCAGTTAAATAAAGGGTCTGTATAATTTAATGACATGGAATGCAATAGGGTTCTAGGGTTTGTAGAATTCACTTTTTTAAAGGTTTGTGGGTATCTATGGATTAGAAAACCTAAATAAGAATTCTATTAGAAAACCCTAACCCTAATTTTTTTTCCCTCATCGAGACCCTAGCTCTTCACTTCTAGGAATTGCAAATAATATAGGGTATATAGTAAACCTTAGTGAGGGTGCAATTGGATGAAATCTAGGATATGACATCAAAACCCTAGGGATAATGTTTCCAAGGGAAATATCAAGGAATTTATGGTTTTTGTCTAAGAACCCTAGATTATACCCTCTAATAAAACCATGGAAACCCTAAATATTCATCATGCTCTCATGTTTGTCTATGTTGTACTTGTCGGTGAAATTGTAGGTATATATTGAAGGAAGAAAAATGAGAAGGATGGCTAAGAAAAGAAGTTCTTGTGTGTGTTAACGATGATCATGATAAAATGAGGCAACAATAAGGACCCTAAAGGAATTTATGCTAACAAATTCATTAAAGGAGTAAGCATGCATCATTATATTTTCTAGGTGAATCTTGATTGAGTATGGTATCATAGATAGAAGGATGAGATAGTAGCATATTTAGAGTCTACTTGATTGAATTTCTTTGTAAGAATCATCTATCCTTTCAAGAATGAGAATTTTGGGACCATTGTGCATAACATTCATCCAAACATTGTCACTAACATTATGTTAGAGGTAGTCATTTTGCTAAGATGGATCCTCAAGATCATATAAGAACCATAATTTTGGGAGGTTCGTGGAAAAAGTATTATGACAAGGATTAGTATATATTCCATATTGTATGGAAACAATACTCTTAAAAGTATGAAGGAATGCAGTTGGTCAAATTGCAGTCTCATTGTGTAATATATATAGCTAGATGATTGTGTGAATGATTAAGAATGCATAAAGTAACTTTTGGGTAGGATTCATATAATCTTGTAAGAAAAGGATAGTCATAAATTATGCATAGTGAATCTTTCATTTAGTTATATGATTCCTAAGAAGATGAATTTAACTTACTTTAGAATGAATGAACACTTAGGACTTATATCGTAGTTATTATGTGTAGTAAGGAATTAACCCCTATATGTTTAGACATATAAGGAGAAAAAAATGTGCTACATCATACAATCAAACCCTAGCTCCAAGGGTTAGCTCTATTAAAAAATCCTCTTGCGCTAACTCCAAAAAGGTCTTAATATTAAATCTCATTGATAACCTTTAGGTTTGCCAACCATATATGTAACTGGATGTAAATAAGCCTTCTGATATGGAAATTATAGGAAAAATCAGGAGAAATTCATGAAGGTTAGAATGGTAACAATACCCCCATTCTTTTCTTAAGTTTATGAGGGTTAGGTGAGATTTTTTTCTTGTAAAATAATAATAGAACCAAATACTTGGTGCACCAAAGTACTAAATCAATATTGTAAACCACTCCTAAGAATTTATCACATAAGACCTTTATTTTCATACTTGAAGAATTTATTTAGTTAGAATACTTGTCCCTGGTGTGACTAACATTAGAATGAAGCTATTTTCACACTAAAATCCCAAATATTATTTGTGGAACTTGTGTCATTTTTTGAGAACCAATGCATGCCCTGTACAACCTAACATTATAGTTTAGGGATAAAGGCATTAATTTCTAGCCATGAATGATTCCATGGGACAAAATCCCACCCTTGGTGCACCAAAACTTAGAATTAATCTTATGTGCCACTTGAGGGACAAATATTTCTTATGTAGGTATTATGTTATGTTCAATAATCTAATATTTTTCCATGAAAACTAAATGCTTTGTATAGGGCCTATGATCCTAGGTTTCATCCCTTAACCATAAATTGGATAAGGAGACCTATCCCCAATATTTTGAGCTTCATACTCATGTGAATATTCCACTTATGGGATAAATACTATTTATATATTTCTTTGTATTGACTAGGGGCCTTATCATGGACCACAGGAGTAGTGCATAATTCTAATGATGATGATAATTCAATTGGACAATGCATTTGACGAGAAAACAGATCCTTAGTGTATCATACATTTGAATCAATCCAGGTCAAACTCATGAAGAAAATAGTCATTCTAGATACCTTATGTTATTGTTTAAGGCTCAATTTGTGGATTAAAAAGCTTAAAATACATGTTTAAGGCCTAAACCATTAGTTTTTACCCCTTGATGATTCATTTTCCCACAAGACCTGTCATTGGTGCACTATGGTAACACCGAAACTTATAATTAGTCTTTTATGTCACTTGTGAAACAAATATTCCTTCCATAATTTCTATTTCAACATCAAAGTCCCATGATTTTCCACAAGCCCTTGAAGATTTGGTATCTACAAGTAGGGATTTCAATTTATATGAAATCTAGGTTTTGTGATAATTTTGAAACATACAAGGGAAAGACATGAATCCTAAATGCAATAAAGTAGATATAGTTCTTCTTAAAGAGGAATTTTAAGTATTTCTTAAAGATTTATTTGTTATAAGAAGATCTTTAATGGGAACTCCACCTCTTTAAGTTCAAATAATTAGATGGACATTATATATTCTAAGACCCAAAATGACACCAATTGAGACCTATTGAAATTTTGAATGAAGTAAAAAATTTGGTGTTGAAGGCCTTAGTGTAAGTATAGGAGGAAAGGTTTTTGAGAGTCAAAGAAGATAGTTATTGCAAGTGCTATAAAATATTTAAACATGAGAAATTAAACAACATTTGGAGCAGATTTAAGTAAATCCATGTGACTATTTAAAAAAACAGGATGATCATCTTCTTTTGGAAAATATAAGTAGTATAAGAGAATCCAATTGAAATATTATAATGTAGGGTAAATTTGGAACTGATTGGAAAGAAATTTAATTAAAACCTTGGGGAAATTTTTGAATAGTTTAACTTGCATGAGCACTTGAAGGACCAAAAAAAAATGTCATGAATTTATGTGGGCCCGAAGAATACTTTAAAATCTTCAATGGTTATGGTATATGTGGCAGGAAGATAGAGAATATTTTAAGTGAAATATATAATTTTAGTAGAAGTCATTTTTTATCACCATGTTCATCTCTTAATGAAGTGAAATAAGTTGATGTTTAAAAGCATCCAAATAATAACTGAAATCAAAATTTTAAAAAATGGAATAAAAATATTTAAATTACCATTTTGGGTCTGTTAATCACTACTTCACAGTGCAGGTGGTGTCATATTATCCTTGGATGGATTTTCAAGTGGGGTTGTGTAGCCTACTGTAAAAGAGAGTAGAAAATAGAAATATAAAGAAAACCCTCAAATTTCTTAGAAAGGCTACCATGAATTTCTTATAAAATGAAACAAACAAAAAATTATAAACCAATTATTGATATTTTTCCATCAGAGAGCATTCAGCAATGATGCCTGGAAAGAGAAAGTTGATAGAAATCCACTGTAATTATTTGCAAAATGAATTACATACTTAGATTAGATTCCATGGTCAGAATATCAATGGTATGCAAAATAATTACATACTAACCACGAGAAGGGAGGATATCCATTCCTCACTATAACTCAAAGAAACAAACACAACCATATTCAAACCTTAATTATATAGAGAACAAATCAATTAAAAAACTTCATATTTGGGAGCATAAGATAAATTTTTTGATGGTGAATACTTGAAGGGCGAAATTTTTGAGTAAAACTCTGAACCCCACAAATATCAAGGGAATTCATTCATTAGAATGGATAGAAAGTACAGGAAGAAATTTCCAAGGATGTATATATCATGTACACCTTGTATCACTTATAGAGAAAACACAGAAAATAGTTAGATCACTATAACAAAGGAGAAAAAATATATTAAAATATGATGAAGTAAAAGAGAGGGATAGCCATTTACCTCAAAATACTATTGTGCACTTTCATGTGTAACTAAGATCTCTGAACAAATGGAAGGAACCAGAGAATATGCCGGTGATAACTGGAATCACACATGTAAAAAAGCAAGGGATGAGTTTTGAAACATCATCGTGGATCAATAGAATGAATCCTGAGGGGCGACAAAGTAAAACCTCAAATGCAAATGAACATACGTACCCTTGAGGATTATAACCATATATACGCACCCCTGTATGCTCTAAAAAACATATGGTGTTAATTTAATTAAATTATAGTTAATAATTTATAACTAAATTATAATTAATAATTTAATTAAATTATCCTCGGTCAGGGTGTGAGGTGCAAGATGATCTGCATGGGGATCAGAGTAATGATTGACTGCTTAAGTACAAGGGCAAGTTTGCGGCCCTTCCCACACCTTCACATGATAGCAGCTGTTAGGGTCCCGTGATTTGGCAGATTGGTATACCAAATGACAGGGTAACATGGAACTAGTATTTGGAGTTCTGGGACCTAGCCTTCCTGGACTCAGAGAAGGATCTCTCTATTGGGTGCAAAGGATGTGTTTTTTTTGCTTTAGGTTTTTTATTTTAGGCTAACTGTTAAGTGTAGGGTTTGTTGATTTTTTTGGTTGGGTAAGATGGTCAAGTGGAATAGGTGGAGTGACAGGTATTTGAATCATTGGCTATGGATTCAATGAAAGTCATGAGTGTCTCAATGATTAATCAGAGTGTATTGCAGGGCCAATCTAGCAGGGTTAATGGATCCTTAAGGTAATGTGTGAGGTGGGGTGAACATCAAGTTTGGGAAAAACAAGGAGGTCTTAAATACAGATAGTTAAAAGCTATAACTCATGAGGTAGGGAAAACCATTAAGCTCAATGAACAATACTTAAACTGATAAATATCCAAGATAAACATTCCAGTGAAACATAGAAAGCATAAGAGCTTCTAACTTTAGTAAATTCACCTTCAGAATTTGGGAAAACATATAAGATAGCACAACAACTCAATCTATGAAGAGGGAACTCCTAAACATCATACATCAAGCTATAAAGAACTCATAAACAATTTGATAAGCATGGACAAAGGGCAAGATCGAACGAGACCTCTTTGACTTAACCTAGAAGACAATATTCCAAAGAAAGGTTTCAAGGCAGATTTTTGATAGCTTCAACTAAGCAGGGCACACCATGAATCATACTTGTAAACTAGCATACTAATCCATACATGAAACAAAACAAGTTTAGGTGGACCTAAGGAGCAATCAAGAATTCCTTAAGCTGACAAAACAGAGGAAAACATTAAGGCAGTAGAAAGCAGGAGGACTAAGGTGCTTCAAAGAGCATGTCTTAACCTATTCTTTACTGATCTACTCCATATGGAAGGATAAAACATAATGAAAGACAAGAAAAAATAAACTAATTAAGAACACATCACCATTAAAAAATCTTAGGAATCCTGCAAACAAGCTTCTCCATCATCAATCCAAGCAAGCCATTCATCAACTTCACAAAACCAATTTCTTCTCCAAGCTCATAGAAACCATGTATTTCTCTCCAAGTTCATCAAAAGAAAAAATTTACAATGAAGCCCTCATGCTCTATTTATCTTAGCAAGAGAGGGGTAAAACCCTAAATATGGTAGGAAAATGTCAAATTCATCCATAAATGTCATTTATGGCCAAGAGACCATGCAAGGCCCAAGGCACATAATATGCTAAGAAATAAATGAAATAATAACTATTTGCATCTAATTCTAGAGTGTTTTTCCTCAAAAAACTCAAAAATATCATTTTGCAATAAATGAGTGTGTTTTGTTGACTTTTGGTCCAAACACACTTACACAGCCCATTTGCATAGTGCCACTTCAATAGAAAATATGGTCTTTTGTGACTAAGTTTTGGACCCCTTCTCGATGTAGTATTTGGCTCTCTGATGGCTCGTTGGAAAGCCTGACGAGTCTACTTTCCATAATGACTTTATTTTTCCTGAATGAGTGTGATTTTCCTATCCAAAAATCTATTCTCCCAACACTGCTCTGTGCACAGCAATTGGTTGAAAATGAGGCAGAATGGTCAAAATTTAGGTGTTTTTTGACCTTTTGGGGGGTTAAAACTGCTCCAAATGATCTGAAATTTTGTAAGAAGACTATTGATGATGAGAGGACTCCAAAAATGTCAATTTTTCAAGTTTCAGATGCATCATGTCTTTGCGTAGCGCTAAGGGTGTTGCGCACAAAGGCCTCAAAATTTCAAAAAAACAAAATCTTGTTCAAATTTGCCCAAAATTGGTGGAGTGGTCCCTTGAGAGGTCTTGTACACCTGTTGAGAAGCCTCAGCCAAAAATCCAGGGCTATGATGCTCCTTTGCCTCGTTTAGGTTTTTTATCTCCACGAGGGACTCCTTCTCTTTTGTGTTTCTTTGCATAGTGCTTGGTCATTTTATTGTAGAGATCAAGGCCCATTTTCACCTTCTTGAAGTGCTTGTGCTCATTCTTTTAATATCGAATGACACGTTGTGACATCTCGAAATCACTCTCCCATTCCTTAATTTGTGCATATTTGGCTAGGAGTAGCAATCTGGTGGTCATCTCCTTGTCCTCATTGTCACTGTCTAGATCAATGAATTGAGGCTCTTGAGTAGCTTTCTTGACTTTCTTACTTCTCCTCACCTTTACTTGTTGCTTACCCTTTTCCATCTTTTCCTTGCCCTTGTCCATCTTTGGATTTGATACATATGGCAATGCCCCTTGCCTTTTGGAGGCATCAAACACTTGCCTTGTCCCCCTTTGATATGTGCATGGAAGAGGTGAAATGGTAGTTTTGAAAGTTTTTTCATCATTGTTGTAACCCTTGGTGTTGTCACTAGTTTTTTCATTTTTACTATGGCTTCCATGAGTCACCTTATGCCCCATTGGGTCACTGCTTTCTTGACCTTCAACATCATCATCATCATTATCTTCCTCACTGCCTTCTATACTGTCACTTTGGTCTTTAAATTGATCAGCAGCTTATTCACTTGTCTCACTTTGACCTTGTTCCTCATTAGTGTCTTTTTCTTCATCATTCCCTGCACTGTCACTTTCATTCTCATTGTCATTAAGAGACTAATTAGTTTCATGATAGTCATGATAGATGTCATGACTGTCATGAATATCTCTTTTGTTGTCCTTTTCCTCACTGACTATTCTATTAGTGACATTCTCTTTATCACTGTCTCCTTCATCAAATTATGTTTGTGCCTCACTAGTTTCCTCTTCTTGATCTTCTATTTCCTCATTATCACCTTCTGTTTCTTCATGTTCATTATATTCATCCATATTGTCACTGTTTTTACTATGACTGTGCTCATTGTCGTGCTCATCCACATTTTCCTCTTGACTGTCATGTTCATTTTCTTGTTGACTGTCATCCTCCTGTTCATCATGGCCATGCTCACTACTTCGTTTTTCATTATTATTTCCTCCATCAGTTTCCATGTCCTCTACCTCTTGCTCACTAGCTTCTGGCCCATCCTCACATTCATAATTTGTGTTCATGTACTCTGTCTCATCCTGACCCTCATCATTTTCACCTTGGTCATCAATATTCTCATCATTAGGGTCTTTTTCTTCATATTGGGATAGCTCATTTGTATTTTTATCATTACCGCCTCCCTTTGATTTGTCACTATCTTTGTCTTCATCACTGTTGTGCTCACTTCCCTCTTCTTCCCCATCATTTTCCTCTTTCTCTCCCTCATTGATCTCTGTCTCTGCCCCACTTTTTTCTTCATCTCCACTGTCACCCTCTTGTTCCTCATTAACATTGTCATCCTCTTGTTCCTTATTACCACTCTCATCATCTTCATTTGATGCATCAAGAGAAGAAGAAAGAGGTAAGTTTCCTTGTGGAGAAGGCATGGGTGGAGGTGATGGAACATGATCTCTGGGGGGTGATGGAGGAGTGGAGGTAATTGGGTGTGAAGTGGAAGGAAAATTTTGTTGAATTAAGGCTTTGGGATTTGAAAATACATTATGTGAGATAAAAACTTCTCAAGGAATTACCTGCTGCTCTATTTAGTGTAAAACAATCATTTTAACCAAAGAGTTGTGGAAAAGGCTTTGAATTTGGTGGGCATAACTACTTTTCTTGACTACTGAAGACATTTTGTCAATGCTCCGGTAGAGATAGTATGGTAGGTTTAGAAACTTAACCCTGGTGAAGTGCATTAGCAGCCTTATGTGATATGAGTAAAGCCTGGAGTACCTCCCCTCATAAGTGAAGTACTTGATGATCTGCCTCATCAGTGGAGCATATCTCTCTAACAGGTGAGAGAAGGGGAAAAAAGTTCTGCAGCCATCTCTCACCCACATCTGGTATCCCTGTGGCTTTAGCAATGGATTCAGATGATAGCTCAAAATTTACTCCTGCTAGGTTGACCTGGTGGTTTTGTAGGTTGAGAATGAACAACCTAGTCAAATCTGAGTGGTTTTGGACCTGTTTAACCCTCTCACATAACTGATAGCATCCAACATCTTGAAAACATGTAAGGATCATTGGATAAGAGGTGATTTGAATTGTATCTCCCTCCCTTGTGTTTTGTCTTGATAGGCCCTTAGCCTTCATCACTATTGGTATTTATCTCTTCTTCGGACATGATGACTGATTGTGTCCTTGAACAAATTGGTCTTTAGCTTGTAAAAGCTTTTAGGTCTAGGGAGGAAAAATGAGTGATGGTGAGGGCAGATCTTAACAAATGGAGGCAAAATGGAATAAGTCTAGGAATTATTTCAGGGTTTGAAGGATGCCTAGCTTGTACTAAGTGTATTTACAGCAATTACCACTCTCCAACTGGTAAATTTTTCCCTATAAGGTCAAATGAGTGTTTGCCATGAATATTAGGGTTTTTAGCCAATTTAGGTTTTTTGTCACACTTCTTTGATTATGGATGCAAAAATATCATTAGGAGGGCAAAGAAAGATGACCACCAAGTCAGGTCAGGTCGGGTGTGTGCAGGCCTGTGCGTAGCGCCGTAAGGTTTTGGGTGCCTCGGGTGAGCTTTCGGGCATGTCGGACTAGTGTATGCATAGCACTCGAAGATTTGTGGGCAGCTCAGGCCTTTGCATGGGCCTGTCAGACCTTCCCTTGTGCACAACGTTGTTGATTGTGGGTAGGTTGGGCTCTGAACTAGGCGTGTGCGCAGTGCCACCACCTATGCGTAATGTTGTTACATATGTGCGCAACACAGTGTTTTTTAACACTGCCTCTTCTCCCCTCTGCGCAATGCCAAAGGCTATATGCGCAACGCCTCCGCCTATGCGCAGTGCCGGGAAATTTTGCCCAGAAATGGACTGAAAACCCGAAATTTTCTCTTTGAAGCTTCTTTTTCCTTTGCAAGTGCTAAATGAGTTTAAAATGACATTGAAACACCTTTATACACTTTGAGGAAAATAAATTAAAGTTGCAAAACCCACTTTACTTATGTTTTCCACCTTTTTTCCATTTGACTAATGCTTTTTATCTCTGCAGGGTTTTGAAAACTTTTTCAGGGCACTTTTTCTTCTTTTGTGGTGATAGATGACCAAGGAAAATTTTTAAGGATGGAAGTTTATCTTAAATTTTAGAAACCTTGGCAAATCTTACTAGTCCCCAATATGTAAATTGTAGAAAAATTGATGATATTTTTATAAAAATATTTAGGTTTCTAATTATATTATATTAGTATATTTAAAATTTTGGATATTTTTAGGGTAAAATAATTTTATACTATAAAATTTTGGCAAATCAATTTTCAAAAAAATGGAAATTGGCGAATCAATTTTGTTGAAAAACCATTGAAAATTATCCCACCTATGAATATTAGCCCCTAAAATTTTCCCTGTGGCTGGCTGAATGACATAGATGCCCTTTTCATCATTTTTATCTTTGAAAATGTTAATAAGCTGCCTTTGGCATGTATTTGTCAAACTAAAAAACAGAGTTTTATCCTTTTTGGCCCTTTTAAGTGCAATTTTCCTGAACATGGCTTTCTTACCTTTTTCTGATATTTTCATAGTGAGGTTCTTTTTTGGCACAGATGTATGCACCAATTTTGCCATGCTTTTCCCATGGCCATTTGTAATTTTTGCATATGTCATAACATAGGGTTTTTAGGTCTTCTTAGTCTCTTTTAGAGTTTGACATCTCATTTTCTGAATAGTAAGCTCATGTTTTAATCTTGATTTCTCTCTGGTAATACTTAACCCTATGCTTGCCTTTCTTTTGACTTTTTGGAGATCTTTGAGTGAATTTGGGAAGCTTAGGCCCATATACTAATATTATTTTCCATTTCTCCTTTGGTGTAGGTGAAACAGTGCTGCCTCGAACAAACCCTAGAGAAAACCTTGGATATCTTTCGAATGCCCTCTGCTTTTAAGAAGGAGGCCTTATCATCTGCTTTGGACCTGTTCTGTCCATCTTCCCAAAATCCTAGGTTTTGAGGCTGTTTAGAGAAAAGTAAACAATGTTGTCTTCTAAGTTCTCTACAACCTTTCAATACTCATTTATTATTTCTAAAAAATCTTCAATGTGCACTTGCTAGAGTTGAGGTGACTTTTTTCCTTGTAGTCCTTGTGATGGTTCTTTGCCTAGTACATTGTCTTGTCAATCAACCACAAAAACCCTAATTTTTTTTAAACATAGGCCTGCTACTTTTTCTTGGTTGTATATGGTCCTCTTGTGATGATTTTCCCCTATTACCTTACCTCTTCTTATGCTAATGGAAACCCTGATTTTTTTTGCAAAAATGTGAACAAGAGCAGCTGTCCCTTGCAGAATTTGTGCTCTAGGCCAAGAAAACTCTCTTGACTATCCTTTTGATCAGTTTTGGACAAAGTTAATTTTCCCTCTCTTCTTTGAAAGTAGTCTCCTTATACAGATAAAACAAAGATTTTTAGGATACCAAATCCACCCTATGACCTGTGAAACCCTAGGTGACCTAGTGAGAGATTCTTTGGACTTGGCTTTTGACTGAAAAATTAGACTTTGGGATTTTTTGGTGTAAAACAAAGTTTTTATAGAATGATGTATTGAAGATCCAAAGTCTAATGTACTTGATTTATCTAAAGAGCCTATAGAGATAGTTTTGAGACCATCAATGCTTGAGGAATTTTTGGAGATGTAGGAGAGATGGTTGTTTGGTTGGTGGCCTTAGGTAGCAGTGGAGGGTTTAGGAAAAACAAAACATATGGTTTTGGGCCAAAGGTGACAAAATATAGATGAAATGAGTGACATAAGCCCCTAATGGGTTTTCTGGGAGCAAAGCTTGACATGACGGAATGATGAAATAGTGAAAATTTATCTTAAGGATGATGAAGGCAGTGAGGTTTCTAGAACTCACAATGTTCATGAACTTTGTTTCTAGGAATATAGGGAAATCATTTAGTCATCTACCCAGGCAAAAATTACTGATGACTAATAGTGGCTCCACTTGGGGAGAGGAGCTCCTTTTCAGGAGGTGTCCAGAACTTCCGATTTCTAGCTTTATGGAGACTAGTGCCTCATCCATTGGGCATATTTTTACCTCTTCTCACTTGTTGGTACTTGCTTGAAAGTGTGATCTCAATAATCTAAAAGATATGATTAGCTAAAATTCATCTCTACCTACACATCCTACTTGCCCAACATTTTTTCTTCCTTGGGTGCATTTGGACTAGCAAACCCTTGACATCTTCATTTTAAAAGCAAAACAAACTATATACTTCTATCTTATTTCCTCCAAAGTTCAAATTACACTTGTTAGCACCTTATTTGGACCTCAGGCTGAAAAAGGAAAATCAGGGTAACCTCAAACCATGCTTAGCCTTGTAGCTAGCCCTACAAGGTCAGGAGAGGGCTCTCTCTGTGAAAATATATTCAATGAAATACAATTACAAACTAATTTTAGGCTAGGTATAGTAATGGGAAATATTTTTATAAATTTTCAGGGTTGTATGGAAAATATGGGGTAGTTTGAAACTACGGAATTAAATCAGAGATATAGGGTATTTCATGGGGCAAGGTAGGCAGGAATTTCAACAATTAAGTTTAAATAATGATGGGATGGTAAGACTAGTGAGGAGATGAAAAGGGCATAGGAGATGGATCCTTTTCAAATAGAAGAAAACACAGAATATTGAATAATTTCCCAAGGCAGAGCATTAATAATGGATTTTACCTATCTATCTTGAAAGCATTCAACCAGAAATGCGAATGAAAATGGATAGTAAACATGACAAATTTACAGATGAACACAAAGGAGAGAACAAATGCTAAAATTCATACCACATGGATCCCAAAAATCTGAGCTGCATATCTTTATTAATTCCTTGTTAAACTATTACAATGGGAGCACAGGGCGTCCTCAGTGATTTCCAAACTATTTCCACACTAATTCCCTTACTCTCCGACTGCTTTACAAATGATTGAAAATTACATTAAATAAACAGAAATTCATGGAAGTAGATCCACAAAAACAGGGAGTTGTTTCACTGGAATCTGAACATGGAAAAAGACCAACGATCTACTCCTGAAAAGAAGGAGCAGCAATACATGTTTGAACATCTAGAACGTTTGATGTTACATTTTCTTTAAACAGGGGAGAAGACAAATTGTAATGATCTTTGCGCTTCATAATTAGCTTCTCAGCTTTCACTTTTTCCTTTCTTTGTCTATATTCTTTGAGGAATAACCAGCTTTTGAAGAAAACGCCTTTTGAACCAATAAAAAGAAATTTATGCGTTTTAGCGAGGAAAAGACTCATTTAAATGAAAAAGAGCGAAGGGAAAAGGAGGTGGTCCCGAATCGAAATCGCAATCGGAAGAATGGAAGGAGTTTTGGAATAGAGCGATTGGATATATGCGATGCGATAGTGTATAAGAGGAATGAGGGAATCGCAATCACAAATCAGGACGGAAGGGGAGCAGGTTGGAATAACACGAGAAAATTGTGATGCGATTGGAATAATAGGGACAAAAGGATAATCCAAAGGGGTAATGGGTTAAATCCCTTTCAAAATGAATAAAAATGGGTTGGAGTTTTTACAAAGGAAAAGTGATTTTTCATTGAAAAGCGGAAGGCTTTATGGTGGGAACCAAAGGGGAATCGCAATCGCAATCGAAAGGGGGATGGTTTTAACACATAGTGGCAGGAATGCGATTTCGATGGAGCGATCAATCGCATCAGGGTAATCGGGGAAGGGTCAATTGGATGGGTCGATCGGGACGTGAAATTGCGATGATGCGATCGCAATATGGGCCATCCGATTGGAAGGGCCGATCGACGGCGGAGATGTAGTCACAGGGGCACGTCGGGGGACTACGAGATAGCAATGCTATTGGCTTTGGGCCATCGGATATTTAAGGATATCAAAGGTCGAGATGAGATCGGGCGGGTTCAATCGCAACCATGCAATTCAATGTCGCGATTAGATCGGAGAAGGGGATTATTCAATCGCATCGGAGTTTTATGGTTTAAAAATACCTTTGCAAGGAAATTATGCAATCAGATAGGGAAAGGGGGGGTTTAATAATGAAAAATTTAAACTTTTATGAAATAAAGTTCAAGGGGCAAATGGGAAAAGGGGTAATGTTAGGCTATAGGGGACCTTTTTTCACTTAGGCATATTTCTCGATCCAGGACTCAGTTTGAAGAGTATAATATACCGTTGGAAAGATCTTTCCAGGCTCTTTCTGATGGACATACTTAGAACATGATTTTACACTAAAAAAACTATGGAAAACACCTCTGAAACACGGACCTGACAAAGACAACCACCAATGGAATAATTTTATATCATGACTTAATGGAAT
The DNA here is from genome assembly GCA_034641835.2 of Pinus albicaulis. Taxonomy (NCBI): domain Eukaryota; kingdom Viridiplantae; phylum Streptophyta; class Pinopsida; order Pinales; family Pinaceae; genus Pinus; species Pinus albicaulis. Next base: position 549,892,355 of record CM076577.1, on the reverse strand, counting down.
GATTGAAAATTTCTTCAGAATGGGACACCTAAGATGCACATGCAAATGTGTTTTGATCCCTAGTGGAAGTATGCAAATACTGACACTTACATTGGCTCCAATGGGGATGGTAGCTCCTTGGAGGTGCCAAGAACACCGTAGACCTAGTAGCCTTATCCATTGGGCATGGAGTCAATAGCTAAAAACTTACTTCATAAAATGACTTAAGACTGACTAAAACACAATTGACAGACAGTAAAAGATGCTCATAATTGATTTTATTCATCAAAACCTACTCTATTTGTTCTATTCACCACCTGATCAAGTGAAATGAAACAACCAATGTAATGATGTAAGCATCCTGACTGCTATTTGAATTCTCCTCAAGTGCTTTCTGATGAGCAAGAAGAGGGAAGAACTGAAAGGAAACTCCCATGGAAACTTGGAATCAGATCGAATCTTGATAAATTTGCAAAGCATGAGTTCACCGGATGACCTCAATAATGCTGCGAAAGGATCTTCATAAGAATACCTATTGATTCCCATTAATACATCACTGCTCTGTTCCAGGTAATCTCCATACCTTGATCTTAAAATTTCCCTAACATCTGTGCTTTCTTCCTTTGATGATTGCAACAAGATGGAAAAAGGATCCTGAAACTCGTCAATAACCAATCTCTCTTGATGATCAAAAAACAAAACAAAAATCTTCTTCATTACTCTCCTCATATGACTGCAAATCTTGATATGAGCTTTGTAATGAAACACCTGTTGAACAAGACAATGAAGTCAGCTTTCGAATAAATTTATTGTCAACACTCTTTTCTGACACATGGTTAGCCAATGGAGAAGGATTTTTACAACAAATATCATCCAACACATTATCTATAGGGTGATAAAAAAATTGAAAAGACCGCTGCAACGTATCCATTGATTTTAATGAAACTGTATGACACTCTACGGACTGTTCATCTTTTCCTTTAGAAATATTATGAAAATTTTGCTTTAAAAACTGAAATGCTTCAAAACATAATGATACATAATCATCTTGCATGATTTGATCATATGTTTCAGCTTCCAAGCCTTTATCTTTAATCTGACCTTCAATTGCATTCGGTGGCTGCAAATCCAGAGCTAGGGAGAATTTTATATCGCAAATGATTCCATAAACCAATTCATGGGAATATTTCTCATTAACAACTTGCTCAAGAATTTCACTATCTATCTCAACCTCAACATTAAAACTGAGGGATTGCTGATTTCTGATTGCACGAAAGTTATCTTTGATGAACTAAATTAAAGTAAAACAAAGGGGCAAAGATCCCTCACTTACTTCCAAATTTTCTAGACTTTCCTCATCATTTTCCTGGATGATATGCATCGAATGATTACTGTTTTCAAGCTGTTGAAACTGAACTTCCTCCCACAAACCAACTGTTGATTTCTCTGCAAGATTAGCTTTTGTTTGGAAAACATAATCATCATCATCATACTGATCAAACTTCGGCAAATCATCAACATAAATCACATCATCAAGCGTACATGTCATATCAATAGATCTCTCTTCTCCAAGATGTTCTATAACACAATCATTGTTAGATCGATGAAAATTGGGATAAGAAAGAACATGTTTTGGATCAACCACTTGTTCTTGAAAATCATACTCATTCCTTGTAGTGATTTTTTGCATCATCTCTTCCACTTCGCTTATCAAAAGGTCAAGCTTTACCTCTAAAGGTGTCAGGTGCTCTGCAACATTCTTCTTTTCTTCTTCCTTCAGCTTTGCTCTTCTGATCAACAGATTGGCTTCTACATCTACTGCACTGTTTTGTATTTCTTCAAGTGTTGCAAGGTTCCTTTCTCTCAGCTAAAAATCAATTTCTGGATCAAAGGCGCCCGGTTAATGTAAGAGAGTTGATCCAGGAGGAGGTCTTATATCGACAGGTATCGAATAATAGACTCGATTGAACCTAGCAGAAAATTGTTGTACTGTCTCCCCTAACTGTCTTTTCAGTTGGGCATACTCTTCTAAAATCAGGAAAGGGTTTTGTTTGACCACCCATTTGTTGAGGAAGACTTTGACAAACTGCCGGAAATCTGAGATGCTCTCATCACGCAGGGTTTTGAACCAACTCTTAACTTTTCCTTGCAAAGAAAGAGCAAAAAGCCTAATACTGACATCCTCTTCATCAACTTCAAAAAGGTCTAGGAAAGTCTCAAAATTCTGCATATGTCTCTCAGCATTGATTTTGTCACATTCACCATCAAACCTTGGCAAATATAGGTAATAATTTTGAGGGAAAGCATGGAGTATAGGAGGTAAGATGAGAGGTTTATATCTATCCAGGACTATAGAAGGTGTAGGAGTATATACAAGAGCTACAGGATTAGTCGTGGTCTCTTTAAACTCATCAATCTGAAGATGGTCATCATAATATTTAGAAATAGGATGGAGGCCGAGATCAAAGGAAAACTCAGTATTTACACTTTTTGAATAGGTTTAATCAATATTTTGATCATCTTTATCATGCAACCAATTCTGAAAAACTTTCAGGAAAACTTCAGGAAAAGAAAAGAAGTAATTTACAAAAAAGCAGATTAGATCCTGAATACCATTACACTTTTAATACCCGAACTTTGTGTAATATCTTTCCATTTTCATGTGGGCAAATTCGATCCTCCAGTGGAGTCTTTACATTAAGTTGGAGTCGCCAGGTGAAAAATTCAGCCTTCATATGCATCTGATTGTTGTTCACCATCAAAAATTAGATATGATACTTCGTCATTCTTTACCAGGGAAGATATTACTGGGGTGATCATTCCTTTGTTTTAAATATCCCCAGTATGGTCGCCAGAAATTTTAGCACCCGATTTGGACCTCAGGCTGAAAAAGGCAAATCAGGGTAACCTCAAACCATGCTCAGCCTTGTAGATAGCCCTACAAGGTCAGGAGAGGGCTCTCTCCATGAAAATATATTCAATGAAATACAATTACAAACTGATTTTAGGCTAGGTATAATAATGGGAAATATTTTTATAAATTTTCAGAGTTGTATCGAAAAGATGGGGCAGTTTGAAACTGGGGAATTAAATCAGAGATACAGGGTATTTAATGGGGCAAGGTAGGCAGGAATTTCAACAATTAAGTTTAAATAATTATGGGATGGTAAGACTGGTGAGGAGCTGAAAAGGGCATAGGAGATGGATCCTTTTCAAACAGAAGAAAACATAGAATATTGAATGATTTCCCAAGGAAGAGCATTAATAATGGATTCTACCTATCTATCTTGAAAGGATTCAACCAAAAATGTGAATGAAAATGGATAGTAAACATGAAAAATTTACAGATGAACACAAAGGAGAGAACAAATGCTAAAATTCATACCACATGGATCCCACAAATCAGAGTTGCATATCTTTATTAATTCCCTGTTAAACTGTTACAATGGGAGCGTAGGGCATCCTCAGTGATTTCCAAACTATTTCCACACTAATTCCCTTACTCTTTGACTTCTTTACAAATGACTGAAAATTACATTAAGTAAATAGAAATTCAAAGAAGTAGATCCACAGAAAGAGGGATTTGTTTCAATGGAATCCGAACATGGAAAAGGACCAATGATCTGCTCCTGAAAAAAAGGAGCAGCAATACATGTTTGAACATTTGGAACGTTTTCTGTTACCTTGAATTGCGACATTGAATTGCTGTTAACTTTATGGTTTAAAAAGACCTTTGCAATGAGATTATGCAATTGGATAGGGAAAGGGGGGGGGGGGGGTTTAATAATGAAAATTTTAAACTTATATGAAATAAAGTTCAAGGGGCAAATGGGAAAAGGGGTAAAGTTAGGCTATAGGGGACCTTCTTTCACTTAGGCATATTTCTCGATCCACGAGTCAGTTTTGAGAGTATAATATACCGTTGGAAAGCTCTTTCTGGGCTCTTTCTGAAGGAAATATTTAGAACATGATTTTACACTGAAAACTCTATGGAAAACACCTCTTAAAGACATAATTGACAAAGACAACCACCAGTGGAATAATTTTATATCATGACTTAATTGAATGATTGAAAATTTCTTCAGAATGGGACACCTAAGATGCAAGATGCACATGCAAATGTGTTTTGATCCCTAGTGGAAGTATGCAAATACTAATACTAACAACACTAATGAACTTTTTATTCTCTACCTAGACCATTCAACTGTCAAGAATAAATTGTTTGACATGATTCATTCACTAAGCTATAAACATGAAATTGAAAACATAGTTTAAATCAGGATTAGACATTCTGACTTACCATGGGTTTGTGGCATAAGAACAAGCTGCACACAAATGTTATTTTTGTACAAAATAAGACTAGAAAAATTAGGGTTGTGATACATTGTTTGTTATACATCCCCATTTTTCTCCTTGGTTCTGTTTTAAGCATGTGGAACCAGTATCTTTCTTCCCTAGTCTATCTTTTGACAAGTTAAGTTTGCATAATTTGACTAACTATCTTTCACTAACTTATCAACAATAAATTTAAAACATGTTTCAGCCATGATTAGGTGGTATGACCAAAACAAGACTTTCTTTTTTGAACTAGTAGTGGCATTTAAGGTTTCTCACTTTCAGTAGTACTATTTTTTGGGTATGAGGCTTTACCTTTTTTCAAATCTGCCCTCTTTTCTATTTTTCTTGTTTTGTAATTTTTTTATTTCTCTCATGCAATGTTTATGTACAATGAATGAAAACCTTTAAAATTAGGACTCTTGACAGAAATAGTGTTTGAGCATCCTGCCATTTACAGGACCTCCAAAAAAAATTTCTCCATTAAGCCCTTGTAACAAGAAAGCGTTATGACCTCTAACTGACTAAATGAGGTAAGGGCCTTTGCACAAATTCTCGAATTTACCATGTTTACCTTTGTCTTCCCTCCTAGAATCCCACTTTAGTACAGTGTCTCCAATGTGGAAATTATTAGCTTTATTTCTTCTGTCAAATATTTTCTTTATGCTTTCCTCTTCCCTTGTCTGCTGCAAGTGAATGGTTTGGTTCAGCCTCCTCTGCATGTCATTTTCTTCTGATTGCACTTCTTGGAGAAGTCTGACCACCAGAACTCCCAAGGATGTTGGAAAAATGGCATCCATGCCATACACTAGTTGATAGGGAGACATACCAATTGATTTCTTGGTGGTTAGTCTATCAGCCCATAATGCATGTATAAGCTGGCCAAGCCATGACTTTTGATTCTGTTCTAGGAACTTATTGATGATATTGACCAAGCTTTTGTTAAAGGATTCAGCTAACCCATTACCCTGAGGGTAATAAGTGGTGGAATGCCCTAGTGTGATGTGATATTTATGAAAAAAGTCAATCATATTTTTGGATGAAAAGGCAGCATCATTATCTGTGATGATATTTCTGGGGCAACCAAATTTAGACAGGATGTTTGTCTCAAGGAATTTGATAATGACTAAATCAGTGGAATTTATAGAGGGGATGGCTTCTATCCACTTGGTAAAGTAATCAGTGGAAATGAGAATCCACTTATGTTGTGCAGATAAGGTGGGGTGAAACTCTCTAATGATGTCTAAACCCAATTATTTAAAAGGAGCTTCAACAGTAATGGGATGTAAAGGTAAAGGTAAGAGTTTTCTCTTGCCATCAAAAATTTTGCATTTATGGCAAGTCATGACTAGTTTGTGGGTATCAAGGAAAAGGGTGGGCCAATAGTAGCCAGCTCTAAGGATTTTGTTGGTTGTTGTTTTCTAGTAAAGATGGCCTCCACACTCTCCCTCATGCAGTTCATGCATGATCTTACCTGTATCATCCTCAAGCAAACATTTAATTAGTATACCAATAGGATTCTTCCAATATAATATTCCATATAAGATTCAAAACTTCAAAGCTTTTTGTTTTACGAATCTAGATTTTGTCTTTGATAATGTAGGGGGAGAATTAAGATAGAAAAGCACATAAAGAATATCAGCATACCAAGATGAATTCAGAAATGCTTCTTCAACATGGGGAGATGTACATTCTTCTTGCTCTTCTAAAACATCAACCATGTTCATATCTAAAGCTTTGTAATTTGAATCTGCCTTGATTTTTGCAAGCCCTTGTCCTTTAACCAGTTTAGTGGGCCTAATTTCTAAGTCATATTCTAATATAATGGCAATCCACTTTCCCCTTTTACCATCAGGGTCCTGATTTAAAATGTCCTTGACAACCGAGTGTGGAACAAAATCAATGATATGAGAATGTAAGATATAAACTCTAAAGTCTTTCAATGCTTTGATTAAGGCAAAGGTTTGTTTCTCCATGATGTTGTATTTTAAAGGAGCATCTCTAAGGGCTTTGCTGAAGAAGGCTATGGGTTGTTCTTTTCTTGTCATGTTCTTTTGCAGTAACACTGCAGAAATAGTATGTTCAAAGGCAAATGAGAAAATGTAGAAGTCTTTGGTAAAATCGGGACTGATCAGAACCGGTGTTTGAGTGAGGGCTAGTTTGACCTGATCATTGGATTGTTTGGCTTCTAAAGTCCATTTAACCCCTATATCATTTTTAATCATGTTTTTAATATTCCTCAAAATTTCGGCAATATTGAGGATGAAACTCCTTAAAAATTTTATCTTCCCGATGAAAGACTGTAGTTCTTTGATGTTTCTGGGATGGTTGATTTTTAATATGCCTTAAATCCTTTAGGGGTCTATTTTTATTCCTTCTTCTAAGATGATTTGACCTAGGAGTTTTCCTTTCTGGATACCAAACAATGTTTTCTTAAGATTCAAGGAAAGGCCATACTTCCTACATTTTTCAAAAAAAATCTTTAAGTGAATTAAGTGCTCCTCATCAGTCTTAGAGTAAGCAGTGATGTCATCAAGGTAAATATCTATGAAGTAGCCTATGTCTTCAGAAAAATATATATCCATGTCCCTTTGTAAAGTGGCCCACACATTCATCAATTCGAATGGCATTTTAACATACATGAATGTACCCCAAGGGGTAGTGAAGGCAATTTGTTGTTGATCACTTGGGAACACTAGTACTTGGTTGTAGCCGGAAAAGCCATCAAGTAGAGATACCCTCTTATAGAAAACCACCCTTTGAAGTATGTGATCCATCTTAGGCAAAGGGTAGTTATCTTTTAAGGAGGCTTTGTTCAGATTTCTAAAGTCAATGCAAAGCCTAATCTCCCCGGTCTTCTTCCTAATTGACACAAGGTTTGAAACCCATTCTAAGTATCGAAGGGAAACTATGATCCCAACATCATACATATTTCTAATCTCCTTCTCAACTAAAGGTAATAAGACAAGGTTTATTCTCCTTAACTTTTGTTTGACAGGTTTATGATTTTCTTTAAGAGGAATTTTGTGTTGAATAATGCTTGTGTCATATGATTTCAAGTCCTCATATCCCCATGTGAAAACATCTTTAAATTCTTGAAAATTTTAAATATATCTCTATTTTATTTGAGGGGTAAGAGTTTTGGAGAGTTTGATTATTTTGATTTCCTTCAGGTTGCCTATGTTATATTCTTCCACATCATTCTCAGTAGACTCTCTCTTAGATTTTTTAGACACATCATTAAAGTCAGATATCTCTTCTAATGGTGCCAGTCTTCTTTGACAAGGTATCATCCTTACACTCTAGAACCTCAAGGTCCCTTCGGTCTAGATCCAAAAACACTTCCGCCCCATAGGGATGTGTAAGCAAGTTTATATTAGTAAATGGTGGCAGCTCTATTTCTAAGGTCTTTTCTTCTGTAGAAACCTCTTTCTCATGCCCTAAACTTGGTTTTGTCAATGTAAATTCATTCCTAGATTGCAAAAATTCATCAATTTGTTCATCACCCTCAAACACTTACCAATAGTCAATGTTTTTGGGCACTGTAGGTCGGTGTTTGAATTTGACAGTGTATTTTTCTCTTGCAAGTGGTATTTGGTAGTTGCTAGAAGCAAAGGCAAGCTCATTTGCAAGACTATTTTGGGCTCTAGGAATGTAAGCTAGCTCATATTTCTCAAAGGTTTTGAGGAGATCTAAGGCTGCATTTTTGTACTCTCTCAATCTTGGATTCTTAGCTGAATACTCACATCTTATTTGTTTAATGATTAGTTCAGAATCTCCTTGAGCAAATATTTTCTTAGCTCCTAAGTCTTTGAGCAGGTGTAAGCCAAAGAGTAGAGCTTCATACTCTACAATGTTATTAGTGCACTGAAAGTATAGTTTGTAAGAATGGCCTTCATTTGTGTTATGAATCCAGACACCGACTCCTGACCCAGCCTTGCCACAAGAGCCATCAAAGGTTATGCTCCAAAGTATTTCTATTTCATGTTCACCACTATGTTGTTGTTCAGGGTTGCTAAAGTTTTGGATGATATGTTCTTCAGCTGAGGGTATGTTTGGTTGTTCTGGTGGCACTATATCTTTGTCATTTTCACTCACTTTTTCATTAATTTCATTTTCATTATACAAGATGAATGAATCTAAGTCCGAATGAATGGAATAGATAGGGGTGTTGTTTGGCCTACCCAAGTTACTCACCATATACTTCATGTGTGACTATCACTAAATTTTTCTTGTCTGGTTGAAAACAGGGATAGTAGCATAGGACATATCTAGTTGAAGGTTTCCTTGAAGTTTGGCTCCCCAAGATCTGGATAAAAGCATGCCATACTTATGGGGAATGTCTACCACCACTATGTCCATGACAAGACCTTTAGCAGGAATTTGTGCCAGATTGACACAAAGATCTTTGATTAGGCCCAAACACTTGACCCTACTCGAATCAAATGAGTACAAGTCTTTGTAAGGTTTAGTTATTTCTAGGCCTAAGATTTCCATCACAAATTTAGGCATGAGGTTGTGTGAGGCTCCAGAGTCTAGCATAGTATTGTGTAATATTTTTTTATGTATGTTCAGACTGATATAGAAAGGAGGGACAACTCCTTCTTGATACTTTCCTTCAACCTTAGGTCCAAATAACAATTCAGGACCGTCATCAATTAAATTTAGTGTGTCAGTATCATTTCCTAAGTTCAAGACTTTCAGCACTTGGGATTTATACACTCTTCGGTTACTAGTTCAATGAGAGGCATGGTTATCTTAATTTTAGCAATCTCCCCCTCAAAGCTGAGAGGGATTTGGGTCTTAGACATACTTGCATCAGTTTTATTAGCCACAACCTTCTCCACAAGTTTGGTTTGTTGATTTTGATCAGGGGTTTTAAATAACAGAATTTTTTTTGGGCCACTAGTAGAGGTACTAGGGTAGCATGTGTCACCACTTTGCTGGCTGATTTTTTCTTTTCTTGGGTCAGTTTTCTTAGCTATGCTATTTACATTGTCTGATGTTCTCTTATGACTGTTTTCTAGAGCTTTCCTAGCAGCGGTATCAATTTGGTGTTTCTTAGAGGTTTCTTGGTTTCTTTTTCTCCTGAGGTCATATTTCTTATGGACTTCCATAATGGCATTTTCCAGTCCTAATTGGTAATATTCAGAGTCTTCACAATCTGTTTGAGTTTGATCAAAGGAAAAATGACCTTGTTCTCCTTCAGTGAGAAAAAATTCATTTTCATTATCAGAGCTTATTAGGTTTACATTTTTCTCTTCAGTTTCCTCATCCTCTTTTCCCTCTCCATTTACATAATTATCTTGGAAAGGTGGTCTAATGTTTTGATCATTGTCACTTGGCCAGTTTTGGGGAGGGTCTCTTCTGAATTTTTGAGCTCTATTTCTATTTTGGGAATTAGCTTGGTTTTCCCTAGGAGGTGTCCTTTCATTTAAGTTTATTTTTTCTATCATTCTCTCCATTGTTCTCATGAGGCTATCCATTTTGGTATCAAATGAGGAGGTTGAGGGCATGGTTTTCATCTTTGTAGGTCACTCTCTTTTCTGATATAATCCTAGCTCTTGTTTCAATAAAGTTAACCTCTACACTAATAGATGCCCTTTGCATTTCTTCTAAAGTTTCAAGGTCTCTTTCTCTCAATTGGAAAGTCATGTCAGGGTCAAAACCTTTAGGGAATTTTACTAGTGCTAGGCCTTGTGGAGGTTTCATGTGAGGTGAGAGGGCATTGTACACACTGTTAAACCTGGTGCTAGTCTTGCACACTTTCTCCTACATTCCTTTTAAGATTATTATACTCAGACAAGATTTGGAGGGGATTTTTCTTGATTTCCCACTTGTTTATGAAATTTTGGTAGATGAAAGGGAGATCATGTATTGAATTAGGATTTAATGCTTTGAACCATTTTTTGGCCTCTCCTCCTAAAATTTGTGCAAAGATCCTCATTTTAATAGTTTCTTCTTCTATCTCCATGTAATCAAAAGCATCATTGATCCTATCCGCATGTTGTTGGGCAGTGATGGATTCAGCCCCTGTGAAATGAGTTATCTTGGACTGATAGTCATTTGGAAAAGGCACTAGGGGTTGAGGTAAGGCCAAGGGAGCATATCAAGCTGCCATGATGGGAACTAATGGAGGGTTTACAAGCGGAGGGTTGGTGAAAGGAGATGTATGATGAAGCGAAGTGGTTTGTACAGTGGTGTATGAATGGGTGTAGTGGACGTAATTGGACCAACAAAATGATTCTGAATAGATTTAGTATGGAAAGAGTTAAAGTGATGGAGAAGCTGAAAATCAGGTGGTGTAGAAGGAGAAGATTCTCTACTGGAACTCTGCTGCAAATGTATGGGTTCAAGGTAAATTTGGTCAATATCAGTTTGTGACTTGGTTCTGAAAAGGTTCTTTGTATGGTGCAAGTCAAACTGAGAATCTTGCAAAGCAGTAAGATGCTCAGGTACAGAGCTTGCTCTGTGAATGGTCCTAACAGTGGTTAAGTTTCCAGATCTAGAATTTTACCACAAAATCTTCTCTGGGTCATCAACTATGTTGGGAGGGTTTGGGTTTGGATGAGATCTGGTATTGATCCTATGTGAAGCCAAATTTAAAACTTCAAAATTCAGAGAGGCTGAAAGTTTTAGGACTATTTTCTGAAAGCTGTCCTCGCTTAGTTTTTGGTAAACTCCCATAGTATATAAGTGGGCTTATAAACTTCTCATGGTTGGTTTGAAACAAATCTAGAAAGTGAAATGAGTACTAGTGAAGTAATAGGCCTACTGGAGGCTAGTGGAGTCGCCAGGTGGATATTTTTGTTGTTTTTATGGATGTATGTTTATGGTCCACCACCAATAACTGACAAAAAAACCAATCTAGGGATGTTTTGGGGTTTTCTGAGTTTTCTTTTTATATTTTTTAAGGTTTTAAGAGTGTCCAATGGTTGAATCATCATTTTTCTAAGATGTTGAAACAAACAGAATCTACTCTTGGCTATCAATTTAGTTCTCTATGATTTAAAAAAGGTTTCTAAAGTCCTAAGGTATACTTAGTTTGTCACTGACTCAAAAGGTCCCACCATGATCGCCAGAATGTTAGTGTGGCGATGAGGTGGCAGATTCACTATATTTTCTAAGTTTAACTGACAGCCAAACGAGTCTTAAGATGTATTCAGGCTACTATATACTCAAAATTTCCCACCGTGATTGCAAGAATGTTAGGGTGGCATTGAGGTGGCAGATAAACCACCAGATACTATCATTCAAGGGTTTCTAAATATTTTAAGGAATATTTAAGCATGAACTTACTCAGAAGGTCCCACCATGATCACTAGAATGTTAGGGTCCCGTGATTTGGCAGATTTGTATACCAAATGACAAGGTAACAAGGAACCAGTCTTTGGAGTTTTAGGACCTAGCCTTCTTGGACTCGGAGAGGGATCTCTCTATTGGGTGCAAAGGATGTGTTATTTTTGCTTTAATGTTTTGATTTTAGGCTAGCTATTAAGTGTAGGGTTTTTTGATTGTTTTGGTTGGGTAATATGGTCAAGTGGAATAGGTGGAGTGAGATTTATTTGAATCATTGGGCTATGGAGTCAATGAAAGTCATGAGTGTCTCAGTGATGGATCAAAGTGTATTGCAGGGCCAATCTAGTAGGGTTAATGGATCCTTAAGTTAATGTGTGAGGTGGGGTGAACATCAAGTTTGGAAAAAACAAGGAGCTATTAAATACAGATAGTTAAAAGCTATAACTCATGAGGTAAGGAAAACCATTAAGCTCAATGAACAATACTTAAACTGATAAATATCCAAGATAAACATTCCAGTGAAACATAGAAAGCATAAGAGCTTCTAACTTTAGTAAATTCACCTTCAGAATTTGGGAAAACATATAAGATAGAAAAATAACTCAAACTATGAAGAGGGAACTCCTAAACATCATACATCAAGCTATAAAGAACTCTGAAACAATTTTATAAGCATGGACAAAGGGCAATATCAAACGAGACCTCTTTGACTTAACCTAGCAGACAATATTCCAAAGAAAGGTTTCAAGGAAGAGTTTTGATAGCTTCAAATAAGCAAGGCATACCTAAATCATACTTGTAAACTATCATAATAATCCATAAATGAAACAAAACAAGTTTAGGTGGACCTAAGGAGCAATCAAGAATTCCTTAAGCTGACCAAACAGAGGAAAACATTAAGGCAGTAGAAAGTAGGAGGACTAAGGTGCTTCAAAGAGCATGTCTTAACCTATTCTTTACTGATCTACTGCATATGGAAGGATGAAACATAATGAAAGACAAGAAACATAAACAAATTAATAACACATCACCATTAACCAAGCTTAGGAATCTTGCAAACAAGCTTCTCCATCATTAATCCAAGCAAGCCATTCATCAACTTCACAAAACCAATTTCTTCTCCAAGCTCATAGAAACCATTTATTGCTCTCAGGATTCATCAAAAGCCAACATTTACAATGAAGCCCTCATGCTCGATTTATCTTAGCAAGAGAAGGAAAAAACCGTAAATGTGGTAGGAAAATGTCAAATTCATCCATAAATTGTCATTTATGGCCAAGAGACCATGCAATGCCCAAGGCACATAATATCCTAAGAAATAAATGCAATAATAACTATTTGCACCTAATTCTAGAGTGTTTTGCCTCAAAAAACTCAAAAGTATCATTTCGCAATAAATTTGTGTGTTTTGTTGACTTTTGGTCCAAAACACACTTAGACAATCCATTTGTGCAGTGCCACTTCAGTAGAAAATAGGGCCTTTTGTGACTAAGTTTTGGACCCCTTCCCGATGTATTATTTGGCTCCGTGATGGCTAGTTGGAAAGCCTAATGAATTTAATTTCTAGAAATACTTTATTTTTCCTAAATTAGTGTTATTTTCTTGTTCGAAAATCCATTCTCCTAACATTACTTTGTGCACAACACCTTGCCTGAAAATGAGGTAGAATGATCAAAATTTAGGTGTCTTTTGACCTTTTGGGGGGTCAAAACTGCTCCAAATGATCTGAAATTTTGTGAGAAGAATGTTGATGATGAGAGGAATCCAAAAATTTCAAGTTTGCAAGTTTAGGATGCATCATGTGTTTTCGTAGCGCCAAGGGTGTTGCGCACAAAGGCCTCAAAATTTCAAAAAAAACAAAATTTTGTTCAAATTTGCCCAAAATTGGTGGAGTGGTCCCTCAAGAGGTCTTGGACACCTGTTGAGAAGGGCTATGATGCTCCTTTGCCTCTTTTAGGTTTTTATCTCCATGAGTGACTCCTTCAGTTTGGCACAAACAAGCTTGTCTTTCTTTGCATAGTGCTTGGTCATTTTCTTCTGGAGAGAAAGGCCCCTTTTCATCTTCTTGAAGTGCTTGTGCTCATTCTTGTAATATTGAATGACACATTGTGCCATCTCAAAATCTCTCTCCCATTCCTTAATTTTTGCATATTTGGTTAGGAGTAGCAATCTGGTGGTCATCTCCTTGTCCTCATTGTCACTGTCTAGATCAATGGATTGAGGCTCTTGAGTAGCTTTCTTGACTCTCTTACTTCTCCTCACCTTTACTTGTTGCTTACCCTTTTCCATATTTTCCTTGCCCTTGTCTAGCTTTGGATTTGATGTAGATGGCAAGGCCCCTTGCCTTTTGGAGGAAGCAAAAACTTGCCTTGTCCCCTTTGATATGTGCATCGAAGAGGTGAAATGGTAGTTTTGAAAGTGTTTTCATCATGGTTGTGACCCTTGGTGTTGTCACCAGTTTTTTCATTTTTACTATGGCTTTCATGAATCACCTCATGCCCCATTGGATCACTGCTTTCTTGACCTTCAGCATCATCATCATCATTATCTTCCTCACTGCCTTCTATACTGTCACTTTGGTCCTTAAATTGATCAAAAACTTCTTCACTTGTCTCATCTTGACCTTGTTCCTTAGTAGTGTCCTTTTCTTCATCATTCCCTGCACTGTCACTTTCATTCTCATTGTCATTAAGAGACTGATTAGTGTCATGACTGTCATGATAGCTATCATGATTTTCATGACTATCTCTTTTGTTGTCCTTTTCCTCACTGACTGTTCTATCAGTGGAATTCTCTTTATCATTGTCTCCTTCATCAAATTATGTTTGTGCCTCACTGGTTTCCTCTTCTTGATCCTCTATTTCCTCATTATCACCTTCTGTTTCTTCATGTTCATTATCTTCATCCATATTGTCACTATTTTTACTATGACTGTGCTCATTGACATGCTCATCCACATTTTCCTCTTGACTGTCATGTTCATTTTCTTGTTGATTGTCATCCTCTTGTTCATCATGGCCATGCTTACTGCTTTGTTTTTCATTATTATTTCCTCCATCATTTTCCTTGTCCTCTACCTCTTGCTCACTAGCTGCTAGCCCATCCTCATATTCATCATTTGTGTTCATGTACTCTGTCTCATCCTGACCCTCATCAGTTTCACCATGGTCATCACTCTGCTCATCATTAGGGTACTTTTTTTCATCTTGGGATGGCTCAATTGTATTTTTATCATCATTTCCTCCCTATGATCTGTCACTATCTTTGTCTTCATCACTGCTGTTCTCACTTCCCTCTTCTTCACCATCATTTCCCTCTTGCTCTCCCTCATTAATCTCTGTCTCTACCCCACTGATTTCTTCATCTCCACTTTCATCCTCTTGTTCCTCATTACCACTATAATCATATTCATTTGATGCATCAAGAGAAGAAGAAAGAGGTAAGTTTTCTTGTGGAGAAGGCATGGGTGGAGGTGATGGAACATGATCTCTGGGGGGTGATGGAGGAGTGGAGGTAAGTGGGTGTGAAGTGGAAGGAAAATTTTGCTGAATGAAGGCTTGGGGATTTGCAAATACATTATGTGAGATAAAAACTTCCCAAGGAATTCCCTGCTGCTCTAGTTGGTTTGAAACAATCATTTTAACCAAAGAGTGGTGGAAAAGGCTTTGCATTTGGTGGGCATAACTCCTTTTCTTAAATACTAAATCCATTTTTTCAATGCTCTGGTAGAGATAGTATGGTAGGTTTAGCAATTTAACCTTGGTGAAGTGCATTAGCAACCTTATGTGATATGAATAAATCCTAGAGTACCTCCCCTCACAAGTGAAGTACTTGATGATCTACCTCATCAGTGGAGCATATCTCTCTAGCAAGTGAGAGAAGGGGAAAAAATTGTTACAGCCCTATTCATACCTAGGTTTGAGGAGGGGATCATTGTTGAGGAGGTAAATCCTAGTTATAAAAGATAGAATCGTGATAGATCACTTACCGTGATTCCTTCGTTGTTGTTGTCGAAGAAGAGGTGGTGCTTCCGTTCCTACCTGGACAGGTCACGATCTGTGAGCTTTCCGCATCCAGATACCTGTACACATGCAAAGAAGAAAGACAACATGCAATGTAATATTCTACACTTTATAACTATCGATCAGTCAGAGAGGAACGAACGAAATTGCATTATACAATGGACAAACACAATCATGGAACCAATAACATAGTCATGTATATTAAGATACGAGAGAAAGATAAAATCGATGCTCTAATGTCATGACCTTCCTTCGATAGAGCTCCAGCGGGACGTTTCTCAAAAATATCGTTAGGGATTTGACAGAACTCTCTCTCTCACAAGGTTCTCCTTAGCTCTACTCTTGATTGTCACTTCGCTATAATTTCCTTCCCAAAAGTTCAACTAGCTATCAAATGGAGAGGGTAGGCTTTTATAGAGGGAGGAGGGGAAGTCGGGATCCCTATAATCATGGGATACAGTCCTATCTCTTAGGAAGGTTCCATGAGAGGTGGAAAACCACTTCCTAATCAGGGAGATCCAAAGGCAAACAACCCAACCCTTTTTGATGATCCATTCTGAAGTTGTTAGAATCAAACTTCCACCTTCTATTGTTAAAAAACATTCCTTAATAGGCTTGGCGTAGGCACAACACAAGGACAGAGCGCTAGCTGGCCTGCCCACTAGTGTGCATTTTCCCCATTGGCGCGAGGGATGAACTGGCTACCCACGCCATTGCTAAAACATGGGTTTTTAGGGTTTTTCAGAGGAAATGTTCTTGAGGAGAATTCTTGCCCTTATGTAGAGGGATACCTTCAAGGTGTTTTCAGGACATTTTACCATTCACAGGTCATGGGAATATTCCTCCAATGTACGGGACGAGGGATTGCAGGGACGGTGACAAAATGTTGTGTAACAGATGCCCCATAAAGCATGAGGTCTGAGAGATAGGGAGGGGTGAAATGCTTTATGGGAACGCGCCCAACTGAAAACACTGTCGTTAGAATACCTGAGAGTACAAATACAACTGATATCTCTAATACATGATATGTGGTATGGGTGCAGCCATCTATAATAGAGTGTACAAAAACAATGAGATCCAAGGTATGGACGCAACCATCCAGAAAATAAGAATCAACCAGTAGACTCAGGTATGGTTGCACCCATCCAATCAAATGAGTCATGTAATAAATCATAACAATCCACAAAGAACTCATAGCCTAGGTGTTTATCAGACAAAATCCAGGGTCTTTCACTCCATCTCAACCCGAACAGAGTACAAGTTTGAGCATGCGAATATGTGATCTAAAGTCGAACATGCAAGAACATCATCTGATTACCAGCAAATAATGAAAGTCGTTAATAGACGCGAGAGAAATATTAAACCACCAATAATGACGATGGGTCTCAAGTTACAAGAGGTACAATCCACGGGATTTGAACAGTGATATAACGCCGAACACTCGTAGAATCATCCGATCAAAGGCCAATAATGAAAACCTTGCGTCGAATCCGAAGAACCAGCCATTGAGGCATTCTAGCTCTAAGACACCTGAAGGGAGTCGCTAGATCAGCTCCCTGGATAATGAGATGAAGTCAACAGGAAGTGACCTTGATCGAAGGTGGGCCATAATGTTTCCCACATCATTGACACGAGACATAGGAACACGATGTTTGTGAATCGAGATCAACAAAGAATCAGAGGGAGGTTGAAAACTGCAGAGGCCAACTTCTCTTGAACATATCGGCGGTACGACACTGGATTTGGCAGTGTTTGACATCAAAGGATCTGAGGTCATGGTGATGTGGCAAAGAGCAGATGAGCAATCAAAAATATTACCCAAACCCATGAAGGCAAGCAAATAACGAGATGAGATGTCCCCAACCTGACACAAATACAAACAAGTGCCATGTTCAAGAGCGACATACTGCCGAAACGACTACGATACTGGTTCCATTTTCCCCCACCATTTCTGGCGAGTACCCCAATTATTTTTTGGAAACATGCTTGAAGGGGATATCATGTGCTTGCGATATAAGTTTGTCATTCGGACAAATCCAACCTAGTACATTTCACGAGCCCTAGGAAGGAGGAACTCGAGTAATGTCATTACGACGGAGTCTGATGTCATCAATTTTTAACGAGTCTGAAAAAGGAAGAACTCGACGTATTTTCATGTTTAGAGAGTTTGAAAAGACGGCGGAAAAGAAAACTCCAGCAGTCCCTTTTCGTAGATAGTCCCACAGATCCGAAAAGGTAGAAAACTATGTCTGAGAGAACCTCCTAGTCACGATAGGATAGGGTATTCCTTTTTCGTAAATAATCCATCCCAGCCCAAAAAAGGGGTAAACGTATACTGGGTAGATATTGCTTTGTAGCCAATTTAACGAGCTCAAAAAATCAAATGACTCAGAAATATTTTTAGTTTCAGAGAGTCAGAAAAGAGCTAAAAGGTGACTCCTCTTGGAGGAACGAGTGGTATAAAGGGTAGCAACTGGTTTCGATAATGGTGGAACTGCTCAGAACAATTAAAGGTTAAGATACTGGCTAACAAGACCACTCATCACAGCGGTTCCTCGGGAATGGGTAAAATAACCAAGTGAAGGCGTATGATCGTCCAAGCAGATGGTAATGAGAAAACCAAGGTTAATCTAGCAAAACAGGCTGATAAAATAGCAATCACGAGAGGTAAAATGGGAATGGTTTCATTTTTACACAAGCTTGAAATCGGGATACTCTGCTTGAAGTTGGTTTCATTTTTACACAAGCTTGAAACAAAAATAAACTATTCTTGAAACTGGTTTCATTTTTACACAAGATTGAAACGGAAACAAACTATGCTTGAAAAAAGTAAGCATGCCCCCAGCATGGTGACTCAATTCGAGGTACATGCCCCCAAGCTTCAGTCCATATGAGAGGCAGATGGAGTGAAGGTTCAAATTATGAGATCAAGAGAAAGACTCGACTGGGATTTTACGAGATCTGATCAAAGACTCGAATTGAACGAGAATGTGTTTCATTGTTTTAACGAGGTTGACACATTAAAAGAACTATCCTCATCACACCTTGTTTCATTTTGTAAGGAGCTTGACACAAGAAAAACAAACTCTGCTCTGAAGGGCTTGTTTCATTTTTTAGGGAGCTTGACACAAGAAAACGAACTCTGCTCCAACGAGCTTGTTTCATTTTTTTAAGGAGCTTGACACAAGAAAATGAACTATGCTCCGACAGACCTGGTTTCATTTTTTAAGGAGCTTTTGTTTCATTTTTTAAGGAGCTTGACACAAGAAAAAATAACTCTTCTCTGACAGACCTCATCATAATGAATAAGAATTCATAGTTTCCAAGGGTTTCCCGTCCGATCGAAGGAAAACATCTTGGAAGTCGAGACACAATGCCCCCAGCACATGATGTACAATGGCACTATCACTGAGTATGGGCACAGGACAGGTAGCCACATAATTGACATGCAGCATGGATGACACAACCGGCGGATAAATATCTGGCAGAGATGATGGTGGACTAGCTGCCATATGAGGACCAAAGAACGCAAGCTGATCGATGGTCACGATCCAGCCTTGGTGCGGAAAACACATCACACGAAAGAGGGAGGAGACAAGTGCTCCCATGGCATAAGTATAATCGCGGCCCAAGATTAAATTAAAGTCCAAGGGGCCAGTAACAACCATCACATCCATATGGACAGTTTTCCCTCCCAAAGTAATAGGCAACTTTGGAAGGATCCCTAACGGCTGACTAGTTCCTCTGTTAAATGCCAACAGATTCTGGGTAACAGGCACAAGCGGAGGCAAACCAAACGCTTTCCAATTAGTTGAAGACAAAATACTGATAGACACGCCTTCATCTATTATAGTTCTAGGCACAACTAGACTAAAGGTCTGTATCGTAACCTCAAAGGGCAAATAAGAAGGAAGGCGATAGCCTGCGAATTGACCCCAATCAAAGGAGGCAACCAAACTACTTGGAGGGGTTACCATCGAACCGAGATGGTCTTCCCCTAATGTTACGGTAGAAGAAGGAGCATCCTACACCACCTCCATCATGGAGGCAGAAGGATTATCCTCTGGGACCTCCATCACGGGAGGCAGAGGAGCAACTTCTTGAGGTATAGGGACAGGAGAATATTTCTCCAAGTCCGAGGAATCTGAAGAAATAAGAAGAAAATGAGGGATATGAGATCCACTCTCAACGGAAAATATTTGGTGCACCGTAGATGGGGCTAGCTCAACCGATCCCATGACCAGTGGTTGGTCAGGGATGGATTCATGATGGTGATTTTTTAGGGGAGCGAGATCAAGCAAGGATGACTCTTGACTGATCGTTGAATCAGCTTGTGGAGGACTCAAAGAAAGCTGCTTGTAATCAGCCATAAGGCATGGTGCAGAAGCAGTCAAGTTGTCCAAAACTCTCTTGGCTTCATCCATATATGGAAAAAGGTGAATGGCATGATTCCCTTCACACAAGTTACAGGGGTTGGCAAGCTTACTCTGTTTCTTAGGACTCTTACCAGTGCTAGCTGAAGACATGCCCCCAACCTGACTCCCGGAAGCCAAAGGCAACGACGGACAACCGTTGGACCATACTTTGAGCACCTTGGGAATTCCAAGGAAATATCGAAGAAGATGGTTTCCCTGGCACAACATGCAAGGGAACTTAACTTTCCGCGGAGGGTTGGAAGGTTCATTGAGAGCAGATGTTTTAGAAGCAACAACTGCAGAATTAGCCTCTCGCTTATCTGACTTCTTCTTCTTAGTCTTCTTCTTCTTCTTCTTCTTAGCAACCTGGGTACTAGAATCCAAGCTTTCACTAGGCGAAGTAGAATATGAGGACGAAGGAAAAGGAAAATAATGGGAGTGGTCCACCTTCGAATCAACATGGCGTTGCTCAAGCGAAGGAGTGGATAGTATGGTAGCTAGAACACTTGAGACCATAGAGGTTGAAAACAACTAGACAGGCAACCCAACAGTTAACCCAGGGAGGGATAACGTGGCCATATAAGGAGCACCAATATTTCCTAAAGCAGTAAAAGGACTAGGACTCCCTTCAGAGGGGACTCCTTGATTGGAAAACCCCGAAAAAGTTGCCATCGGAAACGACCTTGAAATAAAACACTAAGGACAAAAATTCTAAACAGGAATATTTTGTGGGCGATTAATTTTTAAGACACTAAAACCAGACTCTGTTGTTTCATATTTTAAGAGTCAAGAAACAAGAAAAAGGTGACTCTATCACTTTCAGGTTGGACACGAGCTTGAAAGGACAAGAGCTCGATGATATTTTCAGTTAAAAGAGTCAGTAAAGATAAAATTGACTGCTCTGGTGATCTAGGTAAATGGGTGTACCATATATCCGTGAATTTCCATATACATCTTGGTAAAAATGAAAGAGAAATCAACCAAGCACTTAACGTACGTGCAGGTAATCTCCCCAAATGCTGTGTCCGGTGTGTCACGGGTAAAAGGCGGCAGACTCGGCTTCCTATGGATAAATGATTTGCAACCTAATGGGGTCTCCCTTTATATACGAGATGGTACGGGGAGAACAAGTCCGTACTAGCACTATCTGTAGCCAGATGGCGAGTGACAACTACTAGGCTTAAAGACACTGGAACATGTCTCTACCTTAGACTATTAGATGTTCAGTTAAGTTTCAATGTTGACTTAGGTTAATTCAGTAAATTTTAAAGTTGATCTTCAATTTACGTTTCAATTTCAAGGCCCTATCTAATGTTGGATCTCATAAAACCTCTAGATGCAAACTACATGCCACAAAATATCGTTTCGTTCAATGAAGAGCTATTTACGAGAGAGTTGAGAGCTTTTCAAATGATAGCGAAACGAACACACAAAAACATCCACTATCAATTTCAATGCAAGCTAGTGAAACTAGAAAACTTTTCTCTAGAATTATATAATGCTAGTAATGCGAAAGAGTTTTCAATTTCCACTATGCCAGTCAAAATGCAAAAGATTTTGTTTCTGGTATTTTTCAATGTATTAGAGAAATTGCACTAAATGAGTGAGAAACGAATGAGAACATCAATTTGAGAACGATAAAGAGAGAGTTGAAAACAAATCAAGTCCACTCAACTCAAAAAAGTGCAATCAAGACTCAAACTAATGACGAAATCCCTCAAAGTAGAGAAGAATCTCGAAAGAGACCCAAACAAGCCGTGTGATCTAGGCTTGGAGCAACACAAAGCGAATTTGAACGAAACAGAGAAAAACCACTCAATAAACGCAATGACTCAATTGGATCCAGCCAAATGAATGCAAATAAGCAGAAACCAAGTTGATTGAGAAAGCAAAGACCCAAAACTCCCACGGGAGGCTCAGCACACTTAAGCACCTAGAAGCCCTAGGGCTAAAATACAAGACTGACAGAAAAAAGGAAAACAACCAGAGGACAAGGGCTAAACACAGTAAAAAATGACTTCAACGCACTCAATCAGTCAAAAAAATGAACCAGGACCAAAACTCAAGCTCAGAGAGTCCAAGAACAGGTAAACCCTAAAACCAAGCAGGGTTGGTGTGTCTGTTTAGTTGTAATCTGTGCCAAACAGGGGTTGGCGCAGGTGCCTAACTAGCAATAAGCACCATTTGGTGCGACTGTCAGGGGGGTAACTGCGCCAATCAGGTTTACCCTAGAAAAATAATGAAAATGAACTAATAGAGGCTAGATCTGGTCTTCTGGGGGCTGAACAAGGGTTTAACACCAAGGAAGGTGAACCAGAAGAGAAAATTAATCAAACAAAAAGCCAAAAACCACCCAATGGAGGAAGGACCAACTCCCACTAATCCCCAGTGAAGTCACCAAATTGTTGAGGAGGTAAATCCCCTCTGCGGACAAAGGCGATCCCACTAGCCCTAGAGTGGGTCTAGCAACAATCGAAACATGCAAAGCTATTGATTCCTAGTTATAAAAGATAGAATCATGATAGATCGCTTACCGTGATTCCTTCGTTGTTGTTGTCGAAGCAGAGGTGGTGCTTCCATTCCTAGCTGGACAGGTCACGATCCGTGAGCTTTCCGCATCCAAATACCTGTACGCATGAAAATAATAAAGACAATATGCAACTTAATGTTCCACACTTTATAACTATCGATCAATCAGAGAGGAACGAATAAAATTGCATTATACAATGGACAAACACAATCATGGAACTGAAAACAGAGTCATGTATATTAAGATATGAGAGAAAGATACAACCGATGCTCTGATTTCATGATATTCCTTCGACAGAGCTCTAGTGGGACATGTCTCACAAAGCTCGTCAGGGATTTGATAGAACTCTCTCTCTCACAGGGTTCTCCTTAGCTCTGCTCCTAATTGTCACTTAGCTATAATTTCCTTCCCAAAAGTTCAGCTAGCTAGCAAATCGAGAGGGCAAGATTTTATAGAGGGAGGAAGGGAATTTGGGATCCCTATAATCATGGGATAGATTCCTATCTCTTAGAAAGGTTCCATGAGAGGTGGAAAACCACTTCCTAATCAGGGAGATCCGGCGGCAAACAGCCAAACCCTTTTTGATGATCTGTTCTGAAGTTGTTAGAATCAAACTTCCACCTTCTATTTTTAAAAAACATTCCTTAATAGGCTTTTCACGGGCCCAACACAAGGACATAGTGCCATCTGGTGTGCCCACTAGTGTGCATTTTCCCCATTGGCGCAAGGGATGAACTAGCTACCTGCGCCAATGCTAAAACATGGGTTTTTAGGGTTTTTTAGAGGAAATTTTCTTGAGGAGAATTCTTGCCCTTATGCAGAGGGATACCATCAAGGTATTTTCAGGACATTTTACTATTCACAGGTCATTGGAATAGTCCTCTAATGTACGAGACAAGGGATTGTAGGGACGGCGAAAAAATGTTGTGTAACACTCATAGTAGCTTAAGGCCAACTTTTTCTTCTTGAACCATCTCTCACCCACATCTGGTATCCTTGTGGCTTTAGCAACAGATTCAAATGATAGCTCAATATTACTCCTACTAGTTTGACCTGGTGGTTTTGTAGGCTGAGAATGAACAACCTAGTCAAATCTGAGTGGTTTTGGACCTGTTTAACCCTTTCACAGAACTGATAGCATCCAACATCTTGAAAACATGTATGGAACATGGGAGAAGAGGTGATTTGAATTGTATCTAAGGGCTCAAATATATTACTTCTCCCTCCCTTGTGTTTTGGCTTGATAGGCCCTTGGCCTTCATCACTACTGGTATTTATCTCTTCTCCAGACATGATGACTAATCGTGTCCTTGAACAAATTGGTTTTTAGCTTGTAAAAGCTTTTAGGCCTAGGGAGGAATAATGAGTGATGGTGAGGGAATATTTTAACAAATGGAGGAAAAAGGGAAGAAGTATAGGAATGATTTCAGGGTTTGAAGGATGCCTAGCTTGTACTGAGTGTATTTACAGTAATGACCACTCTCCAACTAGTAAATTTTTCCCTAGAAGGTCAAATGAGTGATTTCCATGAAGACTAGAGTTTTTAGCCAATTTAGGGTTTTTTGTCACCCTTCTTTGATTATGGATGAAAAAATATCATTAGGAGGGTAACGAAAGATGAGCACCAACCTTTTTAACCTTGTGCAGGAGCCTCGGACAAACTTTAAGAGGGAAAAGACTGATTTTGGCCAATTTTTTTCAATTCTAGCCAAAGTTCTTTTGTTTGCAACACCACACGACTGGTCGTTTCAGTTGTGCCCTCTATGTGCAGCATCGGGTCAGGTCAGGTGTGTGTAGGCCTATGCACAACACCGTAAGGTTTTGGGCACCTCGGGTGAGCTTTCGGGCCTATCAGGCTGGTGTGTGCGCAGTGCTCGAATATTTGTGGGCGGCTCAGGCCTCTGCATGGGCTTGCCAGACCTTCCCTTGTGCACAACGCCATTGATTGTGGGCAGGTCAGGATTTGAACTGGGAGTGTGCGCAGCGCCACTGCCTATGCGTAGCGCCAGTCCATATGTGTGCAGCACAATTTTTTTTAACACTACCTCTTCTCCCCTATGCGCAGCGCCGAGAAATTTTTCCCAAAAATGGCCTGAAAACCCTAAATTTCCTCCCTGAAGCTTCTTTTTCTTTTGCAAGTGCCAAATGATTTTAACATTACATTGAAACACCCTTATACCCTTTGAGGAAAATAAATTAAAATTTCAAAACCCACTTTACTTATGTTTTCCACCTTTTTTCCATTTGACTTATGCTTTTTATCTCTGTAGGGTTTTCAAATCTTTTTCAAGGCACTTTTCCTTCTTTTGTGGTGTTGGCTGGCTGAATGACATAGATGCCATTTTCATCATTTTTATCTTTGAAAATGTTAAGAAGCTTCCTTTGGCATGTATTTTTCAAACTGAAAACAGATTTTTATCCTTTTTTTCCCTTTTAAGTGCAATTTTCCTGAACATGACTTTCTTACCTTTTTCTGATATTTTCATAGTGAGGCTCTTTTTGGCACAGATGTATGCACCAGTTTTTCCATGATTTTCCCATGGCCATTTCTAATTTATACATGTTTCATAACATAGGGTTTTTAGGTATTCTTAGCCTCTTTTAGAGTTTGACATCTCATTTTCTGAACAGTAAGCTCATGTTTCAACCTTGATGTCTCTCTGGTAATACTTAACCCTATGCTTGCCTTTATTTTGAATTTTTGGATATCTTGAATTTGGGAAGCTTAGGCCCTTATACTAATATTCTTTGCCATTACTCCTTTGGTGTAGGTGAAACAGTGCTGCCTCGGACAAACCCTAGAGAAAACCTTGGATATCTTTCGAATGCCCTCTGCTTTTTAAGAAGGAGGCCTTATCATCTGCTTTGGACCTGTTCTGTCCATCTTCCCAAAATCCTAGGCTTTGAGGCTGTTTAGAGAAAATTAAATAGTGTTGTCTTCTAATTTCTCTACAACCTTTCAAAATTCATTTATTATTTCTAAAAAATCTTCAATGTGCACTTGATGGAGTTGAGGTGACTTTTGTCCTTGTAGTCCTTGTGATGGTTCTTTGCCTAGTACACTGTCTTGTCAATCAACCACAAAAACCCTAATTTTTCTTTAAACACGGGCCTACTGCCTATTTATTTACTGTAGATGGTCCTCTTATGATGATTTTCCCCTATTACCTTACCTCTTCTTATGCTAATAGAAACCCTGATTGTTTTTACAAAAATGTGAATAAGGGCAGTTGTCCCTTGCATAATTTGTGCTCTAGGCCAAGAAAAATCTCTTGACTGGTCTTTTGATCAGTTTTGGACAAAGTTATTTGTCCCTATTTTCTTTGAAAGCAGTCTCCTTATACAGATAAAACAGATGTTTTTAGGATACCAAATCCACCCTATGACCTATGAAACCCTAGGTGACCTAGTGAGAGGTTCCTTGGACTTGGATTTTGACTGAAAACTTAGACTTTGGGATTTTTGGGTGTAAAACAAAGTTTTTATAGACTGATGTATTGAAGATCCAAAGTCCAATGTACTTGATTTACCTAAAGAGCCTATAGAGATAGTTTTGAGACCATCAATGCTTGAGGCATTTCTGGAGATGTAGGAGAGATGGTTGTTTGGTTGGTGGCCTTAGGTAGTAGTGGAGGGTTTAGGCAAAACAAAGTAGAGGTTTTTTGCCCAAAGGTGACAAAATATAGAAAAAATGAGTGACATAAGCCCCTAATGGGTTTTCTGGGATTTGCAAGAAGAGCTTGACATGATGGAATGATGAAATAGTGAAAAAGTATCTTAAGGATGATGAAGGCATTGAGATTTCTAGAACTCACAATGTTCATGAACTTTGTTTCTAGGAATCTAGGGCAATCATTTAGTCATCTACCCAGGCACAAATTACTGATGACTAACAACAATATTCAAGGCTCAGCAGATCCGTATACCTATGTCAGAACGGGCCTCGAGCGAAGGTTATCTCCCCCCTGGTAGTGGGAGATGCATTCTGCATGCAAAAAAATTTCTGGCTTCATACCTGGTATCTCTGGTGGGGGATAAACATTGTAAGCCAATTTAGGGAGTTGGTAAAGTGAGAGAGAAATAGCGGAGGATTATGTCACTGCATGGAGACTATACGTGTATCTTGGTATGTTTCTTAGGCTCTCATGGTTAATGAGATGGAGGCTTCACCTCATAACATGCATTATGAATGGAAGGGGTTGAGAAAATTGAAGCACTGGAAATTTGGGTTGTTGGTAAATATCGATTTTTCTGAGTTTTTCTTGTCGATTTTTGTTTTCTATGAAAATTTTCTTGCTTAAATGGGAATTTTCCTGTATTATGGTAAATGCACATAATGTATGTGAGCTTTTTCATCTCTAGTTTTCGCTGCTCTAGCAAGTCATGAGTAGAACAGTGGTTCTTGGTTTAGTCTGGTTCCAATTTGTCAAACCCTGGTTGCTATAATTAAAAGGGTATGTCACCTATTATCAGACATCGCTTAGTGATATGCAAAAATTTTGGTTCTTGGAAGAGAAAAGGAAATAATGTTGGGAAGACTCTGCAGTTTTATGTCATGAGGTGCATATAAAAGTTATAACTATCTGATAAATCAAGGTTAATTATTTGTTTGAATGCATTACCATAACAATTCTGCCTAAACTGTTATTCCCTCCAGCCCCTGCATCGTGGGTCATGCCTCCAGTGCAGGTTAGAGTGGTCTTACAATTGTTGGGCGGTCCGGTGAAATACAATATGGTGAAGGCAGCTCTAGGTAATGGAAAGTAAGGGCATGAAGGTCGCGGTAGAAACCAGCCATGTGACTAGGGTAAAGAGAAATGGGTGTCATCCAATAAACCCCCGCATCAAAGAGGTCGGAAAAAAAATTTTAGGACATGAAAAACACCTTGCATGCTTATTGTGTTGGGTCCCTGACAAAGGTGAAAAACCTAATCTAAACATGGGAGACAAAATTGAATTTAAAGGCTATAGCCAAGGTTTTGGCCAAGGACTAGACAACTCTGGTTTCTAATCCCATGCATACCAGAGGTTGACTTACTCTATTCAAACAATTGGTGCATCTCTACTAGCTCACGAAATGTATGGTGGTGAAAGCCATAATGTCTATGCTCGAAGTAGTTGGTAATTCAAATCCTGAGCCAAGCCTCATAGAAATCCAAAAGGAAATTCAATATATTCAACTACAGCTACACCACGAGAACATCCGCCTTGGCTGCATTGAATGATAGCTTCAGGGTCTGCCACAATTTGAAATGCCAGGGTTAAGTGCAAAATACCCTGCTCCGGTAGAATCTTCTGATGATTAACTACTAGAAAGACTTGTTGGATAATTTTTTGTTTTCTTATGATGAACTTGTTGGATAGCATTTACTTTTTTAGTCTTAAGTTTAGATTGTTTATAGACTTTATGGCTTATAATGCCTGGATGGACAGACTTGAACTGTTAATGTTTTGGATGGATTATAATGTTGTTCGGTGGCCACCAGACCTAGTTTCCTTCGAGCAGGTTGAGGACATTGAACATATTCTATAATTGTAAACTGTTGTTTTGAATGAATTAATATAAAGGTATTGCCAAGTTTACAAAAAAAATATTTAATTAAATTATAATTAATTATTTATAATCTTTGAAAACTAAATATTTTAATTTTAAAATATTAAATTAAAATAGGTTGAATAAATATCAATAAATTAATTTTAATTAAATAAAAATTACAACTCTTTTTTTCTAAAGGAAATAAGTTACATTTTTATTTATAAAGTAAATAAAACTACATTTATAGATGCTTTATGTTGGACAATGTAACTAAGTTCGTTCTTCATAATTGTATCAAAATGAATTTTATGTAAAAATAAAAAAGAAGAAAAAAATATTTTCAAACATGGATTTCATGCTCAAAGAAATTATTATTTTATTAATTAGGAATTTTCTTCATGCTTCTAGAATTTGATGAAGTCAAAGAGTCAAATTCCTTCTTGGACCTATTGCAAATAAAAAAAAACAAATTGTAAAATGGTTTAAAATAACCTCTAGATGCCAAGTCGGCCTACCTGTCAAATCAGCCTTGCCCCAATGGACATGTCTATTCACCATAAAGTACAACCCTCTTGAAAAGTACAAATAAAGGTAAGTTGGAGCTCATTTGGATACACACACTCCACATGTTTTGTTCTGAAATATCGCAAAGAGACATAGAAAAGAAGAGGAGGGTTGAAGTCTAAGATTGAATAATATTTTCTACTAAACTTTGATTTGTGAAAGATTTTCCTTCTTCAAGATTTGTTGTTGGTCTCTTGTGGATGGATTTTTTGTTCAGAAGGAATTTTTGACTCGGAATCTAGAGGGTTGGTTATGGGTCTTGGATATCTCAGTTGATTTCATTTTATAAGAAGAGAATTTCCTAGGTTTTCCCCTTGGAGGGGTTTATCCCTAGATTAGAGCCTATATCTTTTGTTCTTTGTGTTCTTGTGATATTCTTATTTTTACATTTGGTAATTTCTTGATGAAAGAAGAGAAACATGATAAACTAATGCCAACAAAATCATAATTAATTATCAAGAAAGGAGAAATTACATTAATCATGTAGCCTCCCTGTTTCCCCAACACTTTAAGCATTCATGTGGTTATTTATATCCCCAAAAGTAGTCCAAAATTACAGAAATTCCTTGTCTAATTATTAAATACCATTAAAAAGACTCTATGTGTACAATATTGTTTTGAGTTTCATCATAATTTCAGTGTTTTCCCATGGGAAATTCAGATGAGAGCTCCATCAAAAGAATACATGTGTGATATAACCAAGTAGGAGCATTTTGTTGTTGTTGTATATATACAAAAACAAAACAAAAAAAAACTTCACCTGATGTCATGTATGCCTTATATTTCAATCTGAAAAAATGGGTTTAAATGATTTACTTATTCCCAAGGCTCAAGAAAATATTTAGTGAGTTATCCTTCTTTGTGTTTTGCAGTTTTCTACATGCTTTGGTCCATTTCTAGTCCAACCTTTAAGAAGGTGTTTCCTTTAGTGTTTCTTGACTTTTAAATTTGATCAAAGTTGTTGAAAGAGAAGTTTGTTAGTAGATGAAATATTTGTTGGAATTTAGGTAAAAGAGTGTAGTTCTTCATAGTATATTTTCCTTTCATCCAATTTACGACCAATTATGAATCTGAATAGATATGGATTTGATTTGTATTCTAAGGGAAGGAAATTTGAAGAAGTATATTGAGAGAAAAGAGCTCTATGAAATTGATTTTTATTGGTCCAAAGTTGCATGATAATGTTATGAAGTTTTCATTCAAGTATATGAATCCTCCCACCCATCCCATGGACGGTTAGAGCTTTCCCGCACCATTGAAAAATTACCATGGGAAATCATCTTGAATCAAAATGTCCATAATACAAACAAGATTGGTTGGTTTAGGAGGAGGTCGCACAATATTTTGCAAATACAAATTGTTTAGGGACACTTTTTATAAGGAATGTGTTAGCCACCTATAAAATTTGTTATACCAAAAGGTGGCTAAATCATTTTTGGAGCCTTCAAGGAACAAATTTTATTGCACAAAGTGTTAGCTCTTTAAGACTCATAATGGCCTCATGCCTCTGTCCAAAACCTTCCATATTGTGCCCATTTTACACTTTGGAATTATGCTGATTTCATGAGAAGAAAATGCTACATAAATCACCTTTTTCCCTTTCCTCACTTCAAAACTAACCTCATTTTCTACCCCTTTCATTCTCATAAAAATCCTTCATTTTCAAATTTTTTCCCTTTCCCCTCCATCAGGACCCCTTTGATAAGGATTAAGACTCTTTCTTTGCCTTATCGAAAACCCTCAAAACCCTTTGAAAACTATTGAAAATCTATAAAAAACCCAACTTTTATTACAGACTTAAGCCCCCTTGGGCTAAGTCCAAACCACTTCCCCATCATGCGACTTGGTGCTAGAACCAAGCACTAAACCCATATGGTGCTTATCAGCATTGGAACTTTTGGTGAGCGCATATGTTGTGTTACATAAAACCCCCTGATGCGATCAACTCCTTTTTTTATAACTTCAGATCTCATGCTTCCTTTGTGAAAAACCAAGAGTTATAGTCCTGAGCGCTTATCGCATCAGAAACTTTCGATGGTGCGTAAGTTTTTTGTTACATATAAACTCCGATGCCAATTAGCCCTATATATCATAGCCCCCGATCATATTGCACTCCGTATAGACCATGGCCCCACAGACGAGCGCCAAGCCATATTATAAATATATATTCCGCCCCGAAGCCATGAAACCTTTGTTTTTATTAATTTTTTGTGTTTTTGCAAGGTATGAAAATTTTTCCGCCGGTGCAAAGCTTAAAACATCTCCACCGTCGATCTGATCTGCAAATCAACGGTCCACAAATCAATTGCCCTGGTGGTCCCCGCGGTCAATCACTGTAAAAAATCAGCTATTTTCATCGCACCGCTTTTGTGGAGTAAGTAGTATTTCCGATTTCAGCACGATCAATGCCACAGACCGACACATGGCCTTGAGCGGTTTGGAGATACCACCCTCATCGCGCATTAAAATTTGACTATGGGCCCGGCGCGATATTGACGTGTGCCGTTCGATCTGAGGCAAGCTCATCAGATGGTGATCGCGCCCAAAGATGCTTGAGGGATAAACTCCCCCTCCCTTTGCTTCTGCCCACGCATCTTTCCAGAATCGCGCTCGTTCTCCACCGTCAGATATGAGGCCCCAGATCTTATAGCCCTCATTCCAAGTCGCGCGACTTTTAGTTCAAAGTTTATTTCTCCCAAGGCCACACAAAATGGGTGGTTTTATAATGACACGTGTCGGGTGGGGACACGTATCGCGTTCCAAAGGGAAATACCGCCTACTCGCCTTTTCCTCACGCGAAAATGGTGGTTTCCATCCCCGAAACCATTTTCCCTCTTTCCATGTGCATTTTCCGTGCACCTCCTCAGCCGTTGATCTTGTGGGCCGATCTCATCCGACGGCCCACGATCATCCCGAACCCCAAACACCATTTTTAACCATTTTGTCTCATAACAAAGGTTTTTAACCTTATCCCATCAAATTTTCGCCATTTCTTCGTAAAGTGACTCCTTCGCTTTACTTCCTCCCGATCAATCCTAACCGTTGATCATTCCGCGATCGACGGTTCTGACTTATTTTTCACATGCTTTCCTTTTTTAACCTCCCAAAATAGATATCGACCATTGAATGATGCCATCCAATGGCCATGCTCTTTCCCTACGCCCTCTGAAGCAGTAAAACCTATATAACGCAGGATTTTATTAATCTTTTGGTTTTTGCAGGTGTTTGATGGTTTGTTCATTATATTCAAGAGAAGCCGAAGGTTGGGAATGATGATTCCCATGCCTTTGATCCATAAGGAAGAAGCCATTCACGGGGCTCTACTCCACGTCTCGTCAATGTTTCATGAGGCATTGATGCCATATGAGCCATGCGCGACCTACACATCAACAAGACACGGTGTTAAAACTAAAAGAGTATCAGTGTCAAAGATTAAAACCTACCAGAGCAGAAGATTGAAGAAAAATTTGGGGATTACGACTAAGATTGATTATCAAAAGCGTAATCCTCCAAATTAAAACACAGATAAAGAAAATCATAAGTGTTTTATCAGACAGAAAGGCCTCCACCACCACCTTTGAGGCAAATTGATTTCTCTCAGCTACCACAGTGCCACCTGTAGCCACAAGCATTCAAACAGAGGCCGAAGTTATTGATCAAATGAAGATATTTTCC
This sequence comes from Pinus albicaulis, assembly GCA_034641835.2. NCBI lineage: Eukaryota > Viridiplantae > Streptophyta > Pinopsida > Pinales > Pinaceae > Pinus > Pinus albicaulis. The sequence continues at coordinate 549,860,000 of CM076577.1, read as the reverse complement.
TCAGCGCAGTCGAAGAGTTAATTCTGCCAAAGAACTTAATGTGAAAATATCAGCAGAGTTACTTTAACATAACACAAAGCCTCAAAATTCAACACAATCTCCCACCGATCTTAATTATAAATGTAAACCATTAATATAGACAGAACACCTGTAAACTTCTCCATCGAGCCCCTCAAAGGCCAAGAAGTCATTAATCTATATTAATTATCTTGGGAGATATTTTATCCTCTCCCACCTCCTCATTCTTCTATAAATACTTTTGTAGAAGATGAGAAATTGTTGGTTGAGTTGGTTGCTGAACTTTGAAATGTAATTGAGCTTGAGACTTATACCTGTAAATAGTGTTCACTGGCTCTTGGAGCTCTACTTGTGATAGATAAGTTAGTCTGGGAAGTGTAGATGATTGCTAACCTAAAGCATTGGACTTAAAGCTGTAACTAGTTTGGAGCATCAATGCAAGCTGATTTATGGGATCCTGGTCTATGTTGACGGTGATGTTATTTCTTATTGTGAATTGTTTCTTTATTTTTGTTTTCACTGTGTTCATTTTCTCTTATAAGGAACAACATGCATAGAGTTAGGACCTACTGTATATCAGTACCCTTCTCTGACTGAAAATCTTTATCTTCATGTTTTCTTCCAAATCTGTGTTGTTTAGGAATGATTTAATTCAGTTTAAGCATAGGAATGTTGGCGTTCCCTCGTCCTTTTGTCTTAGCTGAATATTGTTCTTGGATGTTACTTTCATTTCATGTTAAGTAAATATGGACTAAGGAAGATATGGTGAGCCTTGGTCCTAGTTTTATCCCAAAGATTGTCTGAACGTTTCCCTTGGAATGTGTTAAAATCTAGCTAGTTTCAAAGTACTTACCAGATCTTAGGCCATTCTGTGTTATCTTAGTGTTTGTCTTGAAAGTAACCAAGTAAAGCAGAGCTAGGAGAGGATTTTTGGTGAGCCCGGCCCGCTAGTTTCTACTCCAACAGTTGCCTTCAAGTTTCCCTCTGTTTTATTATGTTTTCTATTGAAAGTATATCAAAGGCTGGCTAGTTTCAAAGTACTTACCAGATACTAGATTGCTTTTATGTCTTTCTTAAGTGTTTATCAAAGGCTAGCTAGTTTCAAAGTACTTACCAGATCCTAGGCTACTCTTTGTTCTTCATCGGTTTAATTCCCCTTCTTTTTGTCTCATTCCATTCCATAAATCAAACTTCAAAGAGATCCTTAGACATAGATGACTTTCCCCATGGACCACTCTTGAACCTGTTGTTTCAATTAAACCCTATTATGACTCCATACCCCAATGGACTAAAACTTGCAATTATCTATCTTCCTGGTCAAAGCTGGTTCTAATTGCTTGCAACTTCACACCTTTGAAACTCTTTACATTTGGAACTTTCCACCTCAAACAGTAATCATGCTCAACCATCCAAAAAACAAAACAAACCCTCGGCCTTCATAACTAGCCTAATATCATTACCCAAAACTTCAAAGACAAATCCATCTTTGCACTTATTGGAGAGATCCCTCTCCAGATTCAAGAGGGCTAGATCCTAGAATCCCAAAGTGGTTGAAATAATGTTCTCCTTGCAGTTGGACTTTTTCCAATCTTGCTAATTACAGGGTGCTAACATAATGACCTTGATTATTGAAGATGGCTTGGTTTCTTTCTAATAAAATATACTACACTATAGTCAAAGGTCGGCCTTTGTGTTGAGACTTATGTTTTGCAACTAGCCAGGATTTCAGGCAGTCCTCTATATAATCTCCTTTCCAACTGCATGATGGTATTTAATGATCTTGTATTTCATGCCATATGGATTGTATAAAGGAAGAAGTGATAAAATAATGAGCAATATTTTCCAAATCTGATGTGCATAAAGGGAATATGCTTGTGCGATTGTAATATCTCTTTTATATTACATCCTATGTTGGCACCTTGTTTCAAAGAAGGAGCCAAAAGAATATATATATGTATTTTTTAGAGGACTTTTTTACCTTCTATATTTCTTTTCCCCACTAAGGAGGCTCTAGGGGAGTAGAATTTTGTGCTTGAAAAAGGTATTTGATTTTTTAGAGTAATCTCCATGAAGACTTTTGACCCATAATAGAAGGTATTCATCCATAGTGATATTCACCATTGATTTCTATAATAAGTAAGTGAATGCAATACGTTCCTCATCTAGGGAACCCTCCAAAGACAGTTTTGGTTGCAGAGAGCTACACTTGATTCCCTTTAATATTTTTTTTGGTTGATACTTGATTTAGATGAAATAAACCTTCTTCATTGAGTTTCTAAATTAGAGGTGTTAAAAACAGATGGGTATTTTGACTCCCTACACAGCGGTATTTTCCAATGAGAATATTTTTCCCATTTCCAACCTTCCATATAAGATCCTTATCAATGAGAGGGAAGGAATGAACTATTTCTTTCCAAATAATTGAACCATTCCTTGTTGATTTTACGAATGAGTGGATCCAATCTTGAATCGACAATGGAGAAATGTATTTGAGGTGCATGACATGTGACCAAATACCTAAGCCTTGAATACGTTTATAGACACATAATATCTAGGAATTTTAATAACCATTAAATTTTTTTTAAGCCTCACCCTCCAAGTAGTGTAGGGGAATCGATAGATGTCTGCACATTGTTAAAACAAAGGTTATTTTTTCATATTTCCCTACCCATATAATAAAAGGGAGAGATACTTGATTTTCTGAATAATTCCATATAGGATCCAAGAGATTGAGGACTAATATACTTGGACCACTTCGATTACATATTTGTATAATGCCCATCTACCCGCACGTGCCAACTATTTCTTGTCCCAAAATTTGACTTATTTTTAAATTTTTACTAGCATCCAATTCCAATTTTCTTTGATGTAATTGTTTGGATTTATGAATAATCCAAAGTATTTTAGATCCCCTTCCATATTTTCAAGTTGGATGGTTAGGGTTCTTAAAATTCTCTCTTTCTCATCTTCCAAAAGGCCATTTTCCTAAAGAGTGGATTTTCTCAAATCGATGGCCATACCCATGGCTAGGGAGAAGAGATCCAAAATTTCTAATATCTTATTTAGAACCCCCTCCAATAAAAATATAATATCATTAATAAAGATAAGGTGAGAAAGTAAATAATTTTATGAGAGTGAAATACAAGTCAGCAAGTGTTCTTTGGCATGTGATGAGACAATTGAGATATTCAATGACCAAAAGGAAAATAAGTGAAGATATGGGACTACCCTATATTAATCCACTTTTAGGATTAAATAATATTGAGGTTGACCCATTTATGATGATATCCTTTTAGGAAGTACTAATTCCATTTAGAACCCTAGTTTCAAATGAGTGAGAAAATCCAAGGTGCAAGAAGATAGCCTTATATAGAGCTAGTTTACTTTATCAAATGCTTTAGAGAGATAAACTTTGAAAATTATGGTTTTCTTATGCTAAGTTTGTATGGTGGAGTCTCTCTTGAGCGAAGCCAATGGCCTCATGAATATGGCAGCCATCAAGGAACCTAAATTGTGCTTCAGAAATATCTTATGCTAGGAAAGGCTTAAGTTAGGAGGCTATAGTTTTGGTTATGATTTTGTAGATGGTGTTGCAAAGGGAGATATGCCTAAAGATATAGAAGGAGGATGTGTTTTCTGAATTTGGAAGAAGGAAAATGAAGTTGGAATTCTTACCACTAGTATATGTAGTAGAACTAGTCTTGTTTTGAATGGTCCCTTTCCCAACAACATTTTTCTTCTTTAAACTATTTTTATTTTTACCCCCTAATAATTGGTGTTACCAACTGCTGTGACCTGCACCATTTAACATGAGAATTATTTTGATAGGTTCTTAGTTTCTCTTAATTTTATACATCCCTGGGTTGATAAATTAAATTAGAATTCAAGTATTTAGTATTCTTGTTGATAATCCTTAGTTTATCATCTCTTAAATGTGGTGTAAACCTAAGAAGACAACGGTAGATACTACCATTAAGTATACAATTTAATAATAGTGCAATTAAATGAACACATTTCATGGTCTACCAAGTTCTCCTTTTATAATACCAACCCCTCCTCATTTGATTTCCCTACAACAACATAGTTATGTTCAAGTATTGTCTCTTCCCTCTTATTTTGTGAAGGAATATATATAGTTGGATATGTTGATGGTATTTGTATAATATATAGTTTATTCATTTAATTGGTGGAACAAGGCCAACCACGTGAAGGAAGAAGCTCATATGCCCCCACCCCCTGCCCACATCACTCTCAATTACCCTATACCCAATCTATCTATATATTTGAAACAAACACAGTAACAATCAAACATAAAAATTGGGAAATAAAAATTTAAGGCGAATGAAAGAGAACAAACAAGTTGAAAACATATAAATTCATACCTTGTACATTTCAAAATTTTTATATCATTAATATTCTTCGTCATCCAACTCATTATTTGTGTCATCTAGTTTAGAATTCATGCTCAAAGGATCTGTCATATCACCATCATTATCGTAATCTATATCATCATCTGTAATATGCCAAACACATAAAAATTGCATTATCAATTAACAAACATACTTATCCTTGGAAATTTTTGAAATTAAGAAAAAAAACACGCCATATACATCAATATAATTGTAAAAAACACAAAGTAGTATGCGTTAATATGATTTCTTAATAACCTTTTAAACCATATGCTAAATCAATTTCCCTCTCTATGAGATTGGTATCTCCACTACGTTCAACTTTTTTGACCAATGTAGACACACCATACCATGATAACCCACCATTATTAGTTTGTTTACATTGTCCAATCCATACCTTCATCCAATAAATATTGTTTGTAATGTATAAATGCATTGCATTCCACTCTCAACCTGTTGTATTAAAATAAAATAACTCACACATATATAATTAGTTACAATTTTATACCTTCATACTGATGGATTATGCAAGAAGACTAAAAATTAAATAAGTATGACATACATAAAAAAATAAATAAATAAATCAAATCAAATCAAATGTACTATAAATATCCATTATTTACTTACAACTCACTTTCCTCATTCTACCTTTCCCCAATAGGTGATCCCCTTCAAAAATTTTCATGGAGTTGACATCCCAAATGTGATCCACTACATTTGATCCAGGCTAAAATTATTGATACCCTTAACCAAAACCTTTTACTTCAGCTGATAAATTAGAATTTCATTTAATTAAAGCGTTAACGAACATAAATGAAAAACAACTTGCTATAAAGAATAGGAACATAACATGTCAAGATCGGCAATCATAAGAACACGTTGTTTGATAACAGAGTTCATACAAGAGGGACTACTTCTCCGGGCCTCGGTGTCAAGATCATGTAGGCCGTTGCATTAAGTGTTGTAAGGAGTGAAGATGTACCTAGATGTGTTTTCTATGACATAAAAGGAAAATTCCCTCACACAGGAGTGGTTGGACCTCTCTACGAGATGTTCCACTGTGGAACTCTCATGCATAAAAAGGACTCCTATCAATATGAAAATAGTTCACACATAAAGACTATGAGTATCCTGACAACATGGCAAACAAAGGGATCTCAAACAAATACATGCGATAATGAGTATCCTACCAACAGGCATCAAAGGGATCTCAAACAATATTACAAATCCATGACAGAAATTACATCAATAAAAAAACAAGACAAGATCCCATGACTTATACATCAACAAGGATTTGTACAACACTATGCACCTCAAGGACAAAGAAGTACATAAAATCAACACGCTGAATATGATTGAAGAATGGGCTGTTGCACTGCTAGATCTGAAATCACCATCACAATCGTGGCGTCGAAAAGTGTGAAAAATACTGCTCACACGCTGAAAGCTACCACGTACAACTTCACTTCAAAAAGTGACCGAAAAATATAAAGCTCAGATGAAAAATCTGAATATACCATCAGATCCGTGATGTTGAATAATGCCAAATCGACTATCTATTTTCTGAATTCTGATGAAGTGAAAATCTGGGGAAAAAAGGAATCTTTTAGATCCCCCTAGATTCCTCCAAGATGCTGCTCCATGGGTGGACTAGAAATCTGCAACTCAAAAGGAGAATATGACCTCGCCATTGCGTTCCCTACGAAAAATCGTGAAAAATGACTATAAAATTGACTATATTCCGACATGGAGAAAACTTACCTCCCTGGAAAATTTTCAAGGCTCATGGTTTCGCTCCATGTTTCGTGACCTACTCATGGCTCCACTTGCATCAAAGTTTGTGCCCACCTTGAACTGCATGTTGCCTTGGCTTCCATGTCTGCACCTGGCTTGAACACACTGTGCAAATGTTGGGTTTAAGTATGAAATGGTGGCAGAATTCCCAACAAAAGACCATTGAGCGCAAGGGTAAAAATTAGCATTGGTTGAGGAGAGTTCGGGGGGTCAAATCCCGCCCCTCCCAACTTATCGCAATATATTTTAAAAAGGGCAGGGTTTTGGTTTGAGCTCCAACTTTTAAAAAAACCACATCATATATTTTTGACCCATTACATTTACAATTAGCATAGAGTGGGTACGCTAGTGGGCCAGGCCCGCATTGGGCAGCCCGTCCCCTTAATTCCACCGACATTTGTATTACGTGGAGCATGATGTAATGGGTTACGGGTTATGGTTGGTGTTTAAACTTGTTTATGGTTATAACAACCATACCTATTCCATACGATGCCTTATATAAAAACATGCTCCCATATTAATTCAAGGAAATGTTTGTTTATGGAATATTTTATTTAGAATTTGATATGGTTATTATTCCATATAAAGTTTGATATAACCATATTTTAATGTGTGGTATTCTCTTTTTTTATATATATATTTGTTTTGATATGGGTTTAATAATATGTATTTTTGTTTTGTCTTTTGTAGGAGAAAAGAGGCTAATGAAAGGATGTCATGTGTCAATGGCTAATGGGTTGTATTGTGGGTCCCATGTGCTCACTGGATTGCCATGTGGCACATTGGGCCCCTCTTTTTCCCCGTCTTATCAAACTTTAAAGAGCCATAAGTTGATCATACGGACTCGGTTTTTAGTTTCGTCCGCGTCGTTGGAATCAGAAAGACAAGATATTCAACCTAAACCTAGTTCGAGAGAAATACCAACACTTTTATTTTTGAGCCCTCTTTTTCTTGTGTGTCTCTAGAGCCACCTAGATCAATCCTCCCCACTGAGGATATTTTTTTCCTCCAAAAGCATAAAAAATAATCTGCAACTGCTATGTACTATGTCTACACCACGAGTGTCTGAGTGTCTTGAAAAGTCACCCTTCCTTCTCCTTCATTTGCATCCTTTGGAGCCATAAGTGATGAACTGACACCTGCACCATCTGCAAACCTATAGTACAATCCCCTGCAAATACATGCTCAAATTGACCAACTATGACCCAAAACATCTCCCATACTTTCCACGAGTTTATAACATGTACTCAGTGGTCAAGCTTACATCGATATGGAAATCACCCCTAGCTATCATTACAAGACCAACAACATCATCGTCGCATTTCGAAGTGATTGCAAAAACCTAATCACTTTTACATGAAATAAATTCATCACACGACTCATAAAACAAGGCCAAAAACATCATCGTCGCATTTCGAAGTAATGGCAAACACCTCATCACTTTCACATGAAAGAAATGCAACACACGATTTATAAAACAAGGCCAAAAAATATCCTTTTCTCTTAAACAAGTGACGGAAAACACATCATCACTTTCACAATTAAAAATGCGAAAAATGATTTATAAACATGGCCATGATAATTTAACATATCTAGAAAAAACAATATAGAAGAACCATCTCTCACTTATCAAAGTGATTGGATCATTTCCTTGTGGTGAACTTGCTTTTCGATCAGCTCTTTTGACTAGTGTATGCACTGGCGCTTTGTCTTTAAGGCATTGCTCTGGATGGAGTCTCCAACATGTGGCTCTTTGGTGGCCACTTTGGTCGCAATGGGTGAAAAGGGTATTTCTCCTCCAAACCTTCTTAACAGATTTATTTCCTTGTTGTGGAGAAGGCTTTCCATGCCTCATCCTCTTTTCTGCTGCCATCCTTTTCCAACACTTAGAAAGCACATGGTTATGTAAACCAAAAAAATGACACGTTTTGCAATGCCATGATTTACGACCGTGGTTATAAACATTATTATAATAAAAATGCACTCTGGAATAATGAGGCTCATTATACCTTCTATGGTGGTCTCTAGTGCGATCATGGTGATGGGAGCTCACCTCAGCTCTTTCACTGCAACATGTGCTACCATGGAACGATGGTGAAGTGTCCCCATCACTCCTCTTCCCTAGATATTTCATCAATATCTATTTTCCCTTGATGTCCTTTGAACATCCTTCTTTAGTGTACCCCAAACCTGCATAGCGAGGTCTTTCCACAACCTCCAATGGTTTGGTTATGTCTTGGCCACGAACACCAAGTCCTCCTCCTTTGTACCCCATCTTGGTGAGGAGTCTCATGCCAGTTACTGCAATAGGTATCTCCATACTTCCAACTGAAATTATATCATGTGAAGAAACTGAAGGTAAATCAACATTTTTTACCTTAGTTTTCGATTGTAAAACAGGTGAAGAAGGCTTCTCTAAGCCTTCGTGGTGCTTCGCTTCCTCTGAGGCCTCTGTCGTGACTTGTAGTTGAAGCTGCAATTGCTGCTTCTCCTCATTCTCTTCCTATAGGAATGCCTTCAATGCATCATGATCTTCTTGAAGAATTTCGTTTTTGTGCTTCAATTCTTCCCATGCCTCTGTTGTGGCTTGCAACTGAAGTTGCAGCTGCTGCTTCTCCTCCTTCTCTTCCTGTAGGAATGCCTTCAATTTGGTGTTCTCTACGGCTTTTTTTTCATAAGCCTTGTACAACATGTCCGCTTTCTTGGACACCCTGAGCATGGTTTCATACACATCCTTGACATTATCCATGGCTCAAATCAACAAACATTCAATTTTTAGGCCTGCAATCAAATCAGCAAGAAGACCTGCTCTGATACCACTTGATCCAGGGTAAAATTCTTGATACCCTTAACCAAGACCTTTTACTTTAGCTGATAAATTATAATTGCATCTAATTAAAGCGTTAATGAACATAAATGAACAAAAACTTGTTGTAAAGAAGAGAAACATAACATGTCAAGATCAACAATCATAAGAACACGTTGTTTGATAATGGATTTCATCCAAGAGGGACTACATCTCTAGACATCGGTGTCAAGATGATGTAGGTCATTGCATTAAGTGCTATAAGGAGTGAAGATGTACAAGGAAAATTCCCTCACACAGGAGTGGTTGGACCTCTCTACGAGATGTTCCACTGCGGAATTCTCATGCATAAAAAGGACTCCTATCATTATGACAATAGTTGACACATAAATACTATGAGTATCCCGCCAACATGGAAAAAAAAAGGGATCTCAAAAAAATACATGAAAAAATGAGTATCTCGCCAACATGGCATCAAAGGGATCTCAAGCAATAATACAAATCCATGACAGAAAGTACATCAATAACAAAACAAGACAAGATCCCATGACTCATACATCAATAGGGATATGTACAACACTATGCATCTCAGGGACAAAGAATTACATGAAATCAACACATCATATACCTCACGCTGAAGATGACTGAAGAATGGGCTGCTACACTGCTGGATCTGAAATCACCATCGCAATCGTGGCGTCTAAAGGTGTGAAAGTGACTGCTCACTCGCTGAAAGCTTTTACCTACAACTTCACTTCAAAAAGTGACCGAAAAATATAAAGCTTAGATGGAAAATCTGAATATGCCATTAGATTCTTGAGGTTGAATAGTGCAAAATTGACTGTCCATTTTCTGAATTCTGATGAAGTGAAAATCTGGGGCAAAAAGGAATCTTTTAGATTCCCCTAGATTCCTCCAAGATGTTGCTCCATGGGTGGACTGGAAATCTGCAACTCAAAAGGTGAATCTGACCTCGCCATTGTGTTCCCTATGAAAAACCGTGAAAAATGACTATAAACTTGACTATATTCCGACATGGAGAAAAATTACCTCCTCGGAAAAATTTCAAGGCTCATTGTTACACTCCCTGTTTCTAGGCCTGCTCATGGTTCCACCTGCATCAAAATTTTTGCCCTCCTCGAACTGTGTGCTACCTTAGCTTCTATGTCTGCGCCTAGCTTGGGCACACTGTGCAAATACTGGGTTTAAGTATGAAATGGTGGCGGAATTCCAAACAAAAGACCATTGGGCGCAATGGTAAAAATTAGCATTGGTTGAGGAGAGGTCGGCATGTCAAATCCCGCCCCTCCCAACTTAGCATGAGCCCTTTTAAAAAGGGTGTGGTTTTGGTTTGAGCTCCAACTTTTAAAAAAAATCACAACATACATTTTTGACCCATCGCATTTACACTTAGCATAGAGTGGGTACGCTGGGGGGTCGGGCCCGCATTGGGTGGCCCACCCCTTAACTTTTTCAACATTTGTATTACGTGGAGCATGATGTAATGATTTATGGGTTATGGTTGGTGTTAAAACTTGTTTATGGTTATAACAACCATACCTATTCCATAACCATGCCTTATATAAAAACATGCCCCCATATTAATTCAACGAAATGTTTGTTTATGGAATATTTTATATAGAATTTGATATGGTTATTATTCCATATAAAGTTTGAAATAACCATATTTGAATGTGTGGTATTCTCTTTTTTTATATAATATTTGTTTTGAAATGGGTTTAATAATATGTATTTTTGTTTTGTCTTTTGTAGGAGAAAAGAGGCTAATGAAAGGATGCCATGTGTCAATGGTTAATGGGTTGTCTTGTGGGTCCCATGTGCTCACTGGATTTCCATGTGGCACACTGGGCCCCTCTTTTTCCCCATCTTATCAAAATTTAAATAGCCATAATTTGATCATACGGACTTAGTTTTGAGTTATGTCTGCGTTGTTGGAATCAGAAAGACAAGATCTTCAACCTGAACCTGGTTCGAGAGAAATCCCAACACTTTTATTTCTGAGCCCTCTTTTTCCTATGTCTTTGGAGCCACTTGGATCAACATTAATAATTTTCCTATTGCAGGACTATATTGACTAATATAAACGACGGTTTTATATACCATATATCCCTCTACCACAGAACCCTCAGGATGTGCTCTTTTTTTGACCAAATCCTTCAATCATTCCAAGTGCCTCTCAACCATCCACATTGATCTTTTGTGTACAGGTCCACACTTTTAATCTCCTCATCTTAGCATATGAGGTAGTGTTCTTGTGCATTAAAAAATGTTGGAGGTAAATATTTTTTCATTTTACACATTATACGAGGAATTTTTTTCCTCCAATACTTTATATCTTCTTTATCGGTTTCTATAGATGAAAACCATCTACAAACAAAGAAAGAAAATCATAGGTTTCAACAAAAAAGTATATAGTACATGACAAGTAAAACACATGCAGTAAAATATAAGTTTTAAAATAAATTATTTAACAAATTACACTTTGTACATAACTCTCCACTTACCTCATGTATTTGTGAAGATCATATATAACTTGTTTAACATTGTTGTCAAAGTTGTCCAGGAGAGATAGAGGTAGAACATATTGTAACAAAAATAATGATCGATCATTATTTATTCCCAAATTAGTAGAAACAAATCACTAACAATATGTTTCACCAATGTACAAATATATACACCAAAATAATTACCTTAATGAATGTATTCCAATCATGAGTTTTTACCCCACCTAATTCACCTTTCTTTGTTAGGATATTATTTATGTTTGAAGAAAATCGAGTTGGAAATTTAATTTTTTCAATAACCTAGTTAACATCCTTTCTTTGTTGCTTTTTCAATAACCATGGAAGGGCGCTTATATTTTGGTCGTATCCATATCTATTTGAATGAATCACATTTTGCATTGTATGACTGGCCTCCTTAATGTCATTATAAATATTGAAGATTTTCTCTTTATCTCTCCTTCCATTTAAGATTTTCCATAAGGTTTATGTTACATTCTTCCTGATGTGCATTGTACCAAACAAATGAACAATTTTTAGGTCCTCATAGTAGGGGAGCCTATTGAATTTCTCGGGATAACTTTTCATTCCTCGTGGAAGTGCCCTATTATTAATGCCTTGGCGACCTACAAGGTGAATCATAGTTAAATATATTATAACAAAAATACTTTTTGATTAGTATAGTGAAGAAAATGTGATAAATACATTAGAGGAAATTTTAGCCTAAAAGTGGCCTCCTAAGGAAAAATAACAAAATAATAATTAAAATAATAAAATAAGAGTTATGAATTTTGGAGGGAAAAGAAGAAAACTACTTTTTTAATTTTATTTTTGTGTTATCTCTTTGTAGGTTTACTAAAATTTCAAGTGTAGACACTCATTAGATGGAGAATTAAATTGCACATCCAACGAATACCCATTATGCATATGTTGTGAAAATTCACATTGATGAAATTTGTAGATACATTAAAAAGGTGTGTTTAACACATGTTTTTAATGTATATACAGTTTTTATCAATGTGGGTCTTCTCAAAAGTATGCATAATGGGTACTCATTGGATGTGAAATTTAATTTTGCATCCAATAAGTGTCTACACTTGAAATTTGAGTAAACCTACAAGGAAATAAGCCAAAAATAAATTTAAAAAAGTAGTTTTTCGTCGTTTCCCTCTAAAATATTTATATGTACCTCTTTTTAAATTTAATGGATTTTGACTGGTTTACATATTATGACATTGAAATTACATGAAAATTTCATGGTTAATTTTAGGCTCTAATTCCCTCTATTGTATAAAATAATCCAAACATATCATGTATATTGATACATAGACGATTTGATCCATACTTTAAGAGACTCTGTTATATTGCAACTTCCATGCATGAGGTGTCATTTTATGTGGTATTAATCCAGTCTCTTATTTCCCATTGAAAATATGTTTTTCGATACTTTATTACCTATGGTTCTTAGAAAGGAAGTGCCTATAATCATCAAACACCTCCTTTCCCAAGCTTATTGAACAACGAGATTTGATCCTAGGACCACAAACTAGGAAAGCAAATTTACCCTTTGTTTGAAGACCTTCAAGGGATGGAATAATTTTTATATCAATTATTTTAAGTATGTACAATGAAGGGCTATTTAAAAAACATACATGAAATGAAGTTCATAAAATTAAACATTATTAAAGTGTACCAGGGTAACATTATAACATACCACAAAAATGTGTTAGCTTTGGGGCATCGTGAGTTGTCCATACAAGCATTGCATGGAATTCAAATTCCCATTGTGCATCCACTAGTTTAGAGATATCGTACATAGTGACATGTTTCCATAAGTCCACTGACCGATCGATAAGAGGCTCGACATATACATTCATATATTTGACCTTGTACTTACCTAACTGATTGAACATATAGTACATAATTACTGGATAAATGAGTAAATAAAATAAATATAAGATATAATTATAAGACATAATTGAACATATATGAGTAAACAAAAAATATAAGACATAATTATGAAACAAATAATACAAATTAGATGTTATTGTGTTAAAAATAAATATTCTAAACAAATTAATACCTAGAGAAATCATTTTCAACCTTATGTGCTCCCTCTTTATTGACATCCATAGAGGAATTCTATTTTTGATAAAAAAAATGGGCCACACCGAGTAAGTAGATCTAAGCTCTCCAAATGGATTGACACCGTCAGTTGCTCATGAAAGCCTAATATTATGAGGTTCTTCTTTAAACTCTAACCAACTTTCCTCTACATTCATAAATGCGTATCCATCTACAGACATTCGTAGAACATGATATTCACTTATTTTCATTGTAAGGTAATCCATACTTTTTTCTATGATTTTGCACCTGAACAATTATCACAGATGTAGAATTATGGAAATATAATGAAGAACCTTGTGAGGCACCTGTTTTGTTACTTTATCAGTTTTATATCTACTCTCATCACATTTTGGGCATTTTTCTTTCAATGCATGTTCTCTATAATAAATAATATCATCATTAGGACATGCATGAATAGCTTGACACTCCATTCCAATATATTTCATAATGGCATGTAAATCACGGTATGTACGAGGTAAAACATTTGGCGATAGTAACAGAAATACACCTAACAATATACAACATAAAAAATAAATATCACTGGTTAATGTAAACATTGTTAATCGTACATATTGCATCCAAATGTTACAAAATAAATGATGATCAACATACTAACATTACAAATAAAGGAAAAAATAATTTCTTTATCATGTTGTTCTAAATTTCACAAATGTATTGCATACCTTAGGAGTTGTGTCACACATGTGTTTGACAAACCATTCACCACCTTTAAGTTGACCAACAACAATATAGAAGAGATAAGATATGTTTCTAAGAATTCATAAACATGTTGACTTTCCCTCTCAAGTACATCTATGTCATAAGCACCATCATATCAGTTGCTATCATCATCCATTTCAACATTATTAAATGTCTCCTAGATAAATCTATTTGTCTCATCTTCTTTAATTCTATTATAAGCATCAGTATATTCTTCCATAGGATCATTAGATTTATCCTAAATATTTAATCCATGTTCTTGAACAATCGTTTTTACTATAATCACCTCTTCCTCATTAAGCAATGCCTTAGGGGGGCATATTATACAATTACAATCAATAAAGTAATACTAGTATATATAGAAAATATTTAAACAATATTAGAAAATTTTACAAATATAATATAGGAAAACAAAGACAAAGACAACTTAGGTGGGAGAGAGAAACAAATACAACAAATCAATGATGATGTTTGTGCAGTTTCTCAATATATTTAATAATGTGTTGAAAAAAATATAGGAAAGATGTTACTTTTCTTGACATGTAGGAAGAGAGACACTTTCTAAAATATATAGTCACAACCATAATAAAAAACATATTGATCTTATTTTTCATTCATCATTATAATTTCATATTCTTTCTTGATTTCACTTGGAGGTCAGGATTTTTCAGAGGATGGAAAATTTCCCCAGCCCAACTTCGGAACCATGGTTTAATTTACAAGGGGTTGATAATTGAGGGGTTAGGGGATAATGATTCAGTGGTTCGAGCGTTATAGGTTAGGGTTTAAGATGGGGTAATTAGGGTTAGAGGATAGGGGTAATTAATGTTTTATGGGTTTATAAGGGCTCAAGGTCTAAGGGCCAATGCCTTAGGGGTTACTATGTTATTGGAAATCCAAGGGT
Organism: Pinus albicaulis; assembly: GCA_034641835.2. NCBI lineage: Eukaryota > Viridiplantae > Streptophyta > Pinopsida > Pinales > Pinaceae > Pinus > Pinus albicaulis. The sequence goes on along the minus strand of CM076577.1, from coordinate 549,844,700 downwards.
CAGGTGTACTTAAGAGTTGCTATTCTATATCGAGCAAACATAAGATCCGGTAAGAGAAAGAAACAAATACAACAAATCAATGTGATCATGAAGCTTGTGCAATTTAGCAAGATGCTTAAGATTATGTTAAAAAAAAAATTAGGAACAATCACCTTACAATCATCAAACCCTTTTCATTCCATAACATTTACAAATGTACTCAAAGTACAAGAGTCAAACAATAATACCAATGAATCCAGGAAATACCAATTAAGTTCGAGCAGGAAAACCTCAATGTAAATACTACAATATTGTTCATACATTTGGCTTCCATAAGACAAGAGAATGAGAGGGGAAATGAAACAAAATGTATTTATCCCCAACTCCTCTTAAATATTCGATTATGACAATTGGAGGGTGGATATTATATTATTATTTTTTATCATTTTTAATTTTTAAAAAAAATTCTAAAAAGGATTTGGACTTTTAATCTTACATGAAAGGTATTCTCACAATGAAAGTTATTATTAAAATTAATTGGAGGCTAGATGGGTCTAGGAATGTACAAGAGGAAGATATGTCTTTCTTATTCTTTATCGTTTTGTCTTTTTTTTGTCTCTAAATATTCTTTCTATACCCTTTTATTCCTAATTTCCTAATTTTTGCATCATTTCTCCTAAATAGTAGGTCTCATATTGTCTAGGTTGGCTTATCAAAATGAAGGCAAAAATGTGTTCGTTGATCTCACTTATTAGTTGCATTTTATTTTGTATTTATATATATATATTCACTTATAAAATTTGAAAACAATAATCTATGTAAAAAAATAAAATAGGATCCCTGTTTGTCTTTAGGTAAGTGGTAGGGAAACCACTAATGACATTTTTCATAGTAAACCCTTTGTTACTAAGGCATGGGGTCAATCTCTCCTTCTACACAAAATGGGGTATTCTTTCTTTTTTACTACTTGGTTGATTTGAGCAAAATGTCAAAAACACACTTCTTTGTACTTAGTGGTAAGTGAATGTTATATAATAAAAACATTACACCTACTTCAAAGGACATTTAAAATGGAATTGTATACCTTTCATGAGTGATAATAAGATAAATTTGGAAAATATAACCATTAACGATTTATCAAACATTTCATTAATCTACCTTTTTCCTATAACTATTATAGCTTTGATATTACTTTAAGTTTTCTCACAAGTTACAATAAATGAGACCCTTTACTTATCATAAAAAGAGACTTTATATAGAAAATTATTCACTCTATATCACTTGGGCTTAAAATGTTCATTTTCACCTAAAATATTTTGAAACACCAAGTGTAAGGCTTGTGTCCCATAATTTTTTCCTTAAAAAATGAGAAAGAGTCTCTTTTATGAGGTAGGGGTTATCCATTGCCCCAATGAATAAAAAGAGTTAACAATTTCTTGGTGTCTAGGGGAAGCCACCAACAACCGAGCCAAGTTCTAGGCTCTATGGCATGGACTGATATTACTAGCAGAAGAAAATGCACAAAAGGTAACAATTGTTGGTGACTCACTCATAGTTATCCAACAAATCTGACAATGTTATTGTAAAGGGAAAGGAGGACTATGATGATTATAGGAATTTTTTGAAGAATTTACATTTTAAGTTACTAAATTTGGTTCTCTTGTGGAATTCTAAACTATGGGAAGTTGTTAAATCTTTCTCTCAAGAATTTAGAACTATTATTTTCGAAATTTTTTGGATGACGTAACTGGAGTTGACTAGGTCGTTCAACATTTTATAAAATATAAAATCCATAGTCGTTTCATTAAAAAAAAAAAAACACCACACATAAATTTGTATCCCCTGCCATAACTTATCACTAAATTGAAGAAAATAAAAGTGAAATGTAGTTTTAAATTTTTGGGGTAATTTTAATATAGGAAAATCATTTAATGTTGGTTGTAACATCCTTTTTATACTCAAATTTTAGTTGGAAAACTTACATGCTTTACCCAAATCATTTATAGTTTTCCCAAATTTCTTTCTAGGTTATGATTGAGTGTTTCCTAGGTTGAACTAGGTGATAGCTACTTCTTGTTTACCCTTTTTCCTTATTGTCCACATGAATGAACAATAGGAAATTAATATATTGTAGGTTAAATTAGAACTTTTGACTCCTCTTTTTTTTATAATATTGCTTTAAACTTTTACTTGGCTAGTTCGTTTTAGCCCTAGTTACCTTTAGAAAAAACTTCCTAGCCATATTCTAGGAGTATAAGAGCCATTACATATTCTTGTTTTCTCTCTTTTTCATAATGGTAAAAAAAAATCAATATGTTTTTAACTCTATTTTCTTTAAACATTTAGATAGGTATAGAATATCAAATATTAATTAAACACCCTAGAGACTTAATTCCTAAATCTCTTACTTGCAATTCATAATACTAAACCAATATTAAGGATAACCCCTTGAATTATAAACAAAACATAAATTATAACTAAAATTAATTAAATAATTATAATAAAAACTCAAACATTATAATATTAATTATTTTCAAATATTGAAACTATCTTATTTTAAGACAAATTCAAACAACCTTATAAAAATGGCAAATTAGTTCTAATAATCATCCACTTTCAATATATTTGTTTTCCAAATATTTTAAACAAAATATTTTCTAAGTTAAATTTTTTATTAAAAAATATAATTTTATAAGAAAAATAAATTTACAAAAAAATTATTATTATATTTAATAAATTTTTTATAAATTTAATCCTTTTAATAAATAAAGTATTTTCTTTTTATATATAATTTTTTTCGTAAAAAAATAGGTTTTTAATATTTATCATCTTACCTACATCATATGGACTCCTTTTCTCTTCACCCAATCATCTTTCTTTATATTAATTTGATTTTTAATCAAATTTCTAATGATATTTTTATTTTTATATTTTGTCTTACAAAATTTTATTACAATATATTATATAATTATTTTCTTCTTTCCTATAAAATTGTATTCACTATGTTCATCTTTTAAATGTGCATAATATACTTTAAAAGCTTATTAATAATGCTCCCTAAAACCCTATTCACCTCTAAATCTTCTAGGTCTTAATTAACCCCCTAACACCTTAACCCCATTCCCCTAATCCTTTAAACCCTTAACCCCCAACCCCTAAACCCTTAAACAATAACCCCTTATCCCTAAGCCCATAAACTAATTAACCCCTAACTTTACCTAACCCCTTAATCGATCCTAACCATAATAATCAAATAATATTTCTTCACATCAAGATGACAACATAGCTTGAATATCTCCCAAAATAATATAAACATTTACAGTACAAAGACATATAATCTAAAACACAATATACATATAAACATTTACAAAACAATCTACAATACAAAGACATATAATGAATAAATTACTAATGAATGATATTCTTTCTTGCCTCCAGCATGTCCATAGACTCTACAATGATTTTTAGTTTTGTTATTAGAAGTCTCCTTGTAACACCCTCCTCCCATATCTACCCAAGTAATCGTCCAACCGAGGTAAACATGCGATAACAGGATACTATGATCTAGCTCAACCTCCTAGGTGACATTAAGGAAGTGGAATCGATGGAAACACATCACACAAACCTTCCACATCACTAAAAAAACTCTGAGGAGCCATCCCAACCACTCAGGTATCCATCCCCTAGGACCCACTATGGTTTTAGACCATTAAACCCTCGAATGCTCCCTTGATATGGACGAGGGTGCGTCTAGGAGGCTTTGGATTCTCCCACAACATGGGCATGCATGCGTCCAGGGACTTATTTCCTTAGACCTGTTGCAACATCCCTAGGATTTGAACCACTTTTTTAGGTCTAGATCCTTGGTCACTGCCCATAACTCAATGGCAGCTTCATAAATAAATTATAGTAGTGGAACAATGGTATTTTTGCAAAAACATTGATACGATCTAGACTAGACCCCTACCAGCCATGATAGGGATTTCATCAAACATGTCACAAATATGTAATCTATAGGTTTAAACAACAGATATGAGCATAGGGGTATCATACTTTTCTCAGAATTGCTAAGAAGCAGTGTTCCCTTATATCATTAGCTGTATCATAATCTATTAGGTCATGAATACATTATTCATTCATTTAAAAATCAAAACATGAAGAGATTCATACATCATCATTGTCATAATACATGCTTATAACCAACATAATAACAACAAAAATATCAAGGATATATCAACCATCGAATCCACATATAAACGAGTACATTTACATATAATATGTCATGGAAATAACCTCTTATTAATGAATGAAAAATAAAACCTCAGATGTGACTATCAAATTCCACTCGACCATAGATTAGTTGAGCCAAATCCCTCTTCATCCAACCACCCCCATGCCATATTCCAAGCATGAATGTGGGACTCAAACCAAAAGAACCAACTAGGGCATCCCAAGGATAAACCACCTCACCCTCATCAATAGAAAACAAGCTTTACTGCAATCCATCCGGGATCACTAAGCCATAAAATAAGCATGAATTCCACTGGATTTATCCACCTATATTGTGAGGAATTTTCTTGCCTCCTCGTCTCTCAGGATTTACCCCAATCTACACCATATCACTAGGCCCTAAACTGAGACTCCACCCTCTAGGCTTTGTCGTATATCCCACCATTCACCAACAAGTATTCCTAGGGATAATCAAGGTAACCACATCTATTATTTAATGTATATCCCACCATAATCATTTGATGATTCATAGGCCCATCGAGGCACACAATACATGGCTTTACCGAAATGCACAGTCTGGTTCAAGGGTCACTAGGTCAGTGGCTTTACTGCAATCCACAATATGGTTCAGGGAATACTAGGACGCGTATTCTTCCTTTCAAAGATCCACCTCTCTCATCTTCGAATCCATATGGCAATCTAGATCAACTAGAACATGAGAACCCCATCACACCATGGTTATCCAAAAATGGAAAGGTTAGGCTAAAAACACACCTAGAAAAACCCACATGCAATACCAGACATGCCAAATATAGCAAGAAAATCACACATGCAAACTGATACCTGCGAATAATCCTGTTGTAGTTGCTTGATCATACTCTTACTTGCTTCCTCCTTCCTTCCTCTTGCCTTATTTTCCTTTCTTGATCAAATTCCAAAGTGCTCCAAGAAAAATCTAAGTTTCCAAGAGTGAGAGAGGGAGAATAATGGGAGAGCTTCAAAACAAAACTAACAAAAGGTTTATCAAAAGCTTTCCAACTGATCCTAAGAAGCCTTTTTATTAATGAGGCTTCTATTTTCTTCATTTTCCATTATTTTCCTTCATTTTGCTCCTTACATTCAACCTGTGACCTTTCACCTTCCTTTTCTCCTATTTTCCATTATTTTCATAAATAATTGTGTTAAATAATGCCTATTGCCTTTCCAAAGCCTTTTTCATTGCCTTTTCCAATTTCCTTTAGCCATAATGGCCAAAATGAACACCCACTAGGATATTTTTCCCAACATTTAGCTTGGAATAAGTGTCCCTTATACCGTGGTTATTATTTTTCTTTTGTTAACTTTTATTACATGGAATTTTCACCAGAGTTGTTACAAAACCATCCCCTTTGGGGGAAAACCATCCTCGGTGTTCAAGTAAACCTACAATCGAGAAAAATGTCGAAAATAAAACATATTGCCTATGGATATTTATAACACATATCATTGCAGTATTTGCAATGGCATCCATATATGAAACCATATTGTTTATGGAGATTTATAAATGCATCTCAATAGAGTATTTACAATAATATACACATATGCACATTTTCTAAACCAACAAATAAAAGGATACGATGCTTATGTCAATAAAAAGGGAATCCATAGGCTCACACCTCCACCCTCAAATTAATACCATGATTCATCTCCTTCCCAGAAATTCCATAATCCACTTCCAAATTCAAAACTACATCTAATGTCCAACGCTACAATTATGTGCCATTTTTCCTCTCATTGAAAAGTTATCGACTGATTGTTTCAGGGAACACTCCCATTGTGCCTCTGATTCCATCTTGAAATGATGGTTCTTTACACAAACTTTGTTTATGCAAAGTAAAAAAAAATCAGAAAGTAGATTGCATGCATAAATTATTTCACAAATCCTTTATGAAATATTCACTAACATGTTCTACAACACATATATGATTTTCATAAAGCTGAAAGTAGATATTTACTAGTAAATCCTTCAACAGTTTCTCATTCACACCTTACTAGATGTTGCAACTCATAATTAGAAGAAATTAACAAAGAAAGAAGACACACCATACATTAGATGGTCCTTGAGTCACAAAATCCTCAAACATGAAGTAAAAATGCTTTTCTTTATTATATTCAGTCTTCAAGTAGACCAACATCCAACTAGAAATGGCATTTACAAATGGTATATATATAAAGAGAAGCATCAACTCCATCACTTCTAAAAACAAGGAAACACTACTCCTAACATTACATAGGTGTTACAAGAAATTACAACCATATCCCATCGAAATCTAACTGAAAGGACAGATGTAAAAGAAAGAAGAGAATAAATATGGGTTGAACTATTGAATGTGTTGTCATGTTGCCCCTTTTTCTCCTGATTTGTCTCCTTATGTCTTTGTTCTTTAAATGACCATGTATCTTATTTTAATATGACCTCCAATAACATCATCACCACATTTCACCATCACTTTTTATATCCATTTGGTTATGAGTCTTTATCCTTCCTGAACTGGTTCAGAAATTTTGCTGACAGGTGTTAAAATTCAGTTAAAGCATGTGCTACCAGAATTTCCGGTAGCGCTCTATTTTTCAAAAATACACATAAAATGTTGAAAAACCTGTGCAAACTTATATTATTTGACATCTAATTTGTTGTTCAGAATTTTGATTAATAAGAAAAAGGGTGTTTGTATCAAAAAACCTTTTTACCTTCCTTCCATTTGGCTGCAGGTTCAGCAGGCTTATCCAATTCTGTCTTACTGTCAGCAGATGATTTTGATCTAGGTGTTCTTGTGGATGCTTCCTTGACAGTGGTCTTCTCCTCCTTAGAACCCCTTTGAATATTTCTTCTTTCTGAGGGTTTTGAGTGATGCTCTGAAGGGGTTTTTTTTTTATCTTTCTTCTTGGGTTTCTCTGTTTTTGACCCTTCAGATTTTTCTTCTATATCAATGACCTCTGTCATTAAATTTGGATTGTACAGAGCCTTGGAATTGAGCATGAAATTGTTGTTGTCTCTGGTATGTATTTTTTTGGTACTAGCAACAGGTTTGGCTTCTTCTTTCTTCTTCTTACTAATGATCTCATACTCTGCATCCTTGAGGAGTTCTTCATTAGACTTTGTGGGATGATAATATTTCTGCATTTTCTATTGAATATCTGCTTCCAGAATTTTCGGTAGCATCTGTGCTTTAGATTTATCTGCAGTAGCAGACCTTCCTCTTCAAGCTCTTGTGTATACATTAGGAAAATAAGGAATGGGGGGCACCATTTTCATAGATTTTGGTTTATCAACTAAGGAGCTCTCTCCTTTCTCCAAATTTTTCTCAGCCTTAACTGAAGAAATATTTTCTTTCATGCTCTTGGCCTTATGGATGTTCTCCTTTCTAGCATTCCTCTTGGTTCCTTTTGTAGGATGAGGGTGTTGTTGTGAGGATGGAGGTGTAGGTGCAGGTTGGCATGCCCTGTAAAAAAAGAAATGGTCCCATGTTTGATTTATTTTCCTTAAATATTCTTCAACTAACACCTTGATGATACAAGTTGTATTTTGAGGCAATAGTGTGAGTTTGGATCCTTGTTGACATATTTTTCAAACTCTTCAGAAAAAACAATGGAAAATTGAGGGTCTTCATACCTGCAACATGAAAAAAAATCTCATATGATAAAGAGACACAATTGTATACCTCCTTTCACAATTGAGGTAAATCTTGATGAGTTTAATAGCTTCTGCCCAATCATTTTTGAGATAGCTTATTGGAATTCCTTTGGCCCAATTAGGATATCTATGTGCATCCTTGAGGAAACTGTTGAGGTCTCCTCCAGTGATAACCTGACCTTTAAACCACCTCTCTCCCTCCTGTGGAAGGTTGAATGCCTCAGAAATTTATTATGTTTAAACCTGCAATGTAAGACCATAGACTATGGCTTCCTGTCCATTGAATGAGTTTGAAAACTCTTGAGATACTCCTAAGTGATAGCTTCCTAGTTTGGTGCACAAATAATAACACCATTCTTGGACAAACAATCTTCTCACCTTCAAATTTTCATCCAATAGGTTAGCACCCTGTGGTTCAATTCGTTTTATCTTCCCTCCTCTTTTAATCATCTTCAAAAATTAATAACTCTGTCTCTAAAAACTGATAGGTGGAAGAACTAGAAAAGCTTCACCTAGCAAGTGTTGCTTGTGTCTTCCTCTAAAATCCTGTCTGAAATCTAGACTCCTCCTCAACCTGCAACTCTATGAAACTCATTCTCAATAGATAGGCTCACAAATGATACTTCTCCTTATTTTTTGGTGGTTTTAAAACAACAACAATGGTTCATCACCCCATGCAATATATTTTCATGATGGAAGATATCCTTGATCATAATGTGTACAATGTGATGGCCATCATAATCTTCAGTTGGCTATGTAGCTTTGGATAGAATGCTACAGGTGGCTTGAAATATGCATATATGTGATTGGCAGACACCTTCGTTGCATGCAAGTTTATTGGCCTAAATTTATGTTAGCGTCGATGTGTTACCAATCAAACTGTAATTTCATTAAGTCCGATGATCCACAATCTTCTCCATTCGAAAAATACGTACCTTGACATGAGATTAAATTGATTTGACTGACAGAAAGAACAGGATTAACAGTTGGGTTTATTATTGCAGGTTGACATCTAGGCACTACACATATACCATGACTTGAATTTGAACATTACTGACTGCATCCCACTCCTATGACATGATATAAATAATTTAAAAAATATTTGAAATGTATTTACACCATAACACGTGGCTTGACAAAAAATCAGATGCGCTTTTTCGTCTATTTTTATAAACAAGGGAAGTTATCATAATTTCCGGTAGCATCAGAATAAAATAAAAATAGATAGAAATATGAATATAACATATTATTCGAAAAGGCTAAAACAGACGCTACCATAAATTTCGGTAGTGACCAATTTTTTTTTTGAAATTTTCAAAGTCTAATCCTAAAAACAAAAATTTAAAATGCACTCATGACTTATCAAAGAACTGTGCTAACATTGGCTCCATAGGGGATAGAGCTCTCCCTATGAGGCTCTAAGAATATTTTGTATTTTAAGTGCCTTTTCATTGGGCTATGGAGTCTTGTTATGAAATACACGGATATTTACAGTGAAGTTAGGCCACTATCAACCTTAGTAAAAGATTTTTTTTAGAAAGAGCCCATTGAATGGGCCTCCAAATAGTACTATCTCATAAATATGTTGCAACTGAAAAGTATTTTTCTGCAGAATATTTGATATTCTAAAAGGACCGAGCCATAAAGCATCAAATTTGGAATGCTTACCTAGATCTTGATGTTGTGGATCCCATTTTAACACTAGATCTCCAATCTGAAAATCTTCTTTTTTAGTTCTTCTATAAAAAACTTGCTTTACAGCCTGCTGATATTTTCTCACCAAATCATATTGTTGTTCTCATGTTTGTTGCACTTCTATGATCTGATAAATTCTCTTGCTCATATCATTTGTTTTAGCTTCATGATCTTGCAAAAATTTAGCTACATGAATGTCCAATTGGATTGGAAAAACAACATCAGTTCCATAAACCATTTGAAATATGTGATGTATTAATAGAATTTTTTATGGTCACCCTGTGTGCCCATAAAGAAAACTTCAATTTTGAATCTCAGGCTTTCTTGTTTTGCTCCAATAGCTTGTTGATTATTATTACCAAAATTTTGTTTGATGATTCAGCTAAACCATTCCCTTGGGGATAGTAAGTTGTAGATTGAGTGACCTAAATACCATAATCTTCAAAAAAAATTACCAATGGAGTAGCTTTAAAAGAATTTTCACTATCTTCTACTAAGGTTGATGGACATGCAAATCAAGTTATGATTCCCTCCAGAAAATTAATGATGACTTTATGAGTAGCATTCCTGGTAGGTGTTGCGTCAATCCGTTTGGTGAAGTAATCAGTTGCAACAAGAATCCAACGATGTTTTCCACTTGAATTTGGATGCATTTCTCCAATGAAATCTAAGCCCCATTGTTGAAAAGGTGCAAAAAGAACTATGGGCTTCAGAGGAAAATATTTCAAATGTTTCTTACCGATGAAATTCTGACATTTTTCACATGCTCTCACCTCAACACATACATCAAAAAATAAGCAAGGCCAAAAATAACCAGCTCTTAGTATTTTGTATCTAGTAGTTCTCCAATAGTGATGACCTCCACACACACTACTATGCATGTCAAAAATAACTTTCTTGGAATCATCTGGGTCAATGCACCTCAACAAAAATCATGTTGGATCTTTCCAATATAAACATTTATCTTTGATGCAGAATTTAACAATTTTGAGCTTCAAATATCTTACTCTGCCTTTATCATAATTTTGAGGAGGTTTAAAATGTTGCAAAAAATAGATGATATGCTTATAACAGCTGCATTCAGAAAGCTTTACATCCACTGCCATGATTTCAATAGGTTCGGAAATTTTCCCTTCAAAGTTGCCATCCAAGAAATTCAAGCCCAAAACTTTACAATTTTCTTCAGCTAGTAGTTTGGCTAATCCTTGACCTTTGATTAGTTTAGTAGGCTTTATCTCTGAATCAAAGTCAAGAACTTTAGTCACCCACTTACTTATTTTTCCATCAATACTAGGCTAAACAAATATCTCTCTAATAGCATATGAAGGTATATAGTAAATGACTTGAGCACGCAGAATATAAACTCTAAAATATTTTCGAGCTTTCACTAATGCACAAGCATGCTTTTCCATCATTTCATACTTCAATTCTGCATCTCTAAACGCTCTTCTGAGAAATTCTATGGGACCTTCCTTATTTTCTGAATCTTTTTGTAATAAAACAACAACAATAGTATCTTGGGAGGAAAATGAGAAGATCAAGAAAGGCTTTGAGTATTCAGGGCTTACCAGCTGGGGTGCTTCAATGATAGCTTTTTTTATTAGCTCAAATGAATTTCTAGATTCAACTATCCACTTGAATTCTTTATCCTTCTTCGGCATGCAATTAATATGCTTCATCACTTCGAAAAAATTTGGAATGAACCTTCTTAAGAAATTGATCTTACCAAGGAAATATTGAACCTCTTTCTTGGATCTTGGAAGTGTTAAATCCTGAATTGCAATCACTCTTTTATGATCAATTTTCACTCCATATTTAGAAACTATGTGACCCAACATCTTACCTTCTTTGAGAGAAAAATGATACTTTTTTGGATTCAATGATATACCATATTTTCTGCATTTAATAAATAGTTGTCTCAAATGTTGAAGGTGTTCTTGATCTGAAGCTGAAAAAAAAAAGTAATATCATCCAAATAGATGACCAAGAATTTGTCCTTTTCTCCAATGAATGCAAATTCCATAGCACGCTGAAAAGTAGCTCTGGCATTCATAAGCCCAAATGGCATATTTTCATACATGAATGTTCCCCAAGGAGTAGCAAATGTTGTCTTCTCTCAGTCTTCTGGCCAAACTAAAACTTGAGTGTACCCAGAGAACCCATCTAACATGGAAAATATGTTTGAACCAATTACCTTTTGAAGAATATGCTCCATCTTTGGAAATGGATAATTATCTTTCTTGGAGCACTTATTAAGGTTCCTGAAATATGCACATAATTTGAATTCACCATTCTTATTTATTATTTGAACTATATTAGAAACCCAATCTGAGTATCTCAATGGAATGATGATTTTGGCATCCAAAAGTTTTTTCACTTCCTTCTCCATCACTGGTAACAATAATGGATTTATTTGTCTTAAATTATGTCAGAAAGGCTTAGTACCATCCTTCAATGGTATTATATGCTTAATGATAAACGTATCATATGTCTTAAGATCTTCATATTTCCAGGGAAATACATCAGCAAATTCACAAAACATCTTATGGTATTCAACCTTTCTTTCTTCTGATAAAGCTTTTGACAACTTCACATACCTTGGTTCTTTTTCTGTGCCAAATTGAAATCTTCCAATTTTTCTTTTGTTTCAGCTAATTTTGGTTTGACTGAGATATCATTATTATCAAAGAGCTTCTCAAGTGGGATTAACCCCTTGGGAATGCGATTGGTAGGCAGTTGAATGATGGGTTAATCAGCAATCTATTTTTGCAAATTTTTGGTGTCTTTCAAATCAACATCATCCTTCATGAAATCTTCATCTTGATCAATTTTTAGGAAAACAAATTCTTCAACAACTTCAATGAATCTTCTACTGTCCTGATCATCTTCAAAAACTTTCCAATGCTTGATATTATCAGGAATGCTAGGTCTGAACCTAACTTCCACTTCATATTTCAACTTTATAGTTATTGGAATCTTGAATGAACTTTTTGAAATAGAAATTGAGTCAGCCAAAATATTACTTTCTCTTGGAACAAAAGAACTGTTAAAATCTAGGAATGAATCTTCTACAATGTTCCATATTGCATTCCGGTAATCTTTGAGTCTGGGATTCTTATTCTGATAAACATTTCTGATTTGTTGAATAATAAGTTCAACATCTCCAAAAACATAAATTTATGTAATATTCATGTATTTTATTGTTTTTAAACCAATCAACAGAGCTTCATACTCAGCCACATTGTTAGTTTCTTCAAATTCAAGTTTGAAATAAAAAGTGGAACTATCTTTCAAAGGAGAAATGAGAACTATTCCCGCACCAACTCCTTCTTTAGAACATGAGCCATCAAAATAAATTTTCCATAGCTTAAAACCCTCGTGACCGATCTTTTTTTTAGCAGGCTTCAAAATCTTAAAAAAAATTGTAGATAGGACAACATTATCCATGTGTAAAATGCTTGAACCAACATCAATTGTTCTAGCATAAATTGGATGATTAGTGGGGTATATGTTGTCACTAATAATATATGCCATTTGAGCTTCTCTATAAATTCTTCTTTGTTCTCCTCCAAAAACAAGGATAGTAGCATAAGCGAAATCCATTTACAAAGTTCCTCCCAACCTTTTAATCAATGACCTAGAAAGTAACATGCCAAATCTAGGATGAATGTCAACTACAAAAATATCCATCACCATCCCTCTCATGGGTAACTGAAAGAGGCTACTACAAGATATTTAATGACACCAAGGCATTGAACTTTCCGAGAATCAAAGGATTAGAGATCTTGGTATTCTCTAGTTACTTCAAGACCTAGTTCATCCATGACTACCTTGGGCATTAAATTATGTGAGGCTCCAAAGTCCATTAGGAAATTATGAAAGATCTTATCATGAATATTCAGAGATAGATGGAAGGGAGGGGTAGAGTCATCTTTTTCTTCTACTAATGGACCTAAAATAATAGAGGTTTTTTCATCTTGAAGGTTAACAAAATCAGAAGCCACTTCGGTAGGTGGAGGCTGAAGAGTTTTCATAAAAGTCTTTTTGAAATCATCATTTTTCATGAGCTCTACAAGAGGAACATGAATCTTTATATTTTGTATTTCATTTTCAAAATTGAAAACATGGGGAAGTTAGTGAGAAATTTTTACCTCAAGTGAAGGAGGGTTAACTGCTACCAGAATTTCCAGTCTACTTGCTTCATCAACTTTCTTTTATGCTGGAATTTTAATTATGTCCTTATTATTCTTGTGTTATGCAACAACCTTTGGATTATCATCAATATTTTTTGATCTGACATTGTATCTACTTTGATGATCAGCTGCAATCATGGAATGATCAGGAATCACTTCATTATTTTGAGTATATGACATGAAATCTTCATACTTTGCTTGTGTAAGATGGATCATCCCTTCTTTATCTCTCAGAAAATTGATATCAGCGGCTTTCTCCAACATTTCATCTTCCTCTTCATCTTCAAATATATCATTTTGCAAAGGGGGTTGTACTTTTTGATCATCAGCATCTCTCCTTTCTCACTGCAAAATTTGAGGAACATTAGGTTTTCTAAACTGTTGCCAATTAGGCTGATCAAATGAAAAATTTCTAATAGTAGCTAGTCTTGCTTCCATATTGAGCTTGGACATCTCAGTAGTCAATGACTTGAACATCTTCGTCATCTCATCTAACTTAGGATCTATGTCTGAAGCTCCTGAGGTTGAAACTTCATATTTTTGCTTTCTTTTTTCCTCTGTCAATCCCTCCTCCGAGCCTATAAATTGCTAACATATTAGATTCTACTTCCAGTGTATTGTCTTTCATTTGCGTTAATGTTGTAGATCTTTGTTCTCTCAATAAAAAACAAAAATTAGGATCAAATGCACCATCATAAGTGATTTTGGTTGAAGCTTTAGTAGGCTTGATTTCAGTAAGTATTTTACTATACATATTATTAAATCTATTAGAAAAATCAGAAACTGATTCTCCTTCTTTTCTTTTTATTGCACCAAATTCAGTGATATAATACAGAAAATCTATCTTATCACCCTATTTTCTTAAAAATGTATCATCTAGGGTTTCCATTCCAGTGATGTTGCTAGTTGTCAAATATTTGAACAATTTCCTAACATTACCTTCAAGACTCTAAACAAAAACTCTCATCTAGACATCTTCATGCTCAATATTCATATTGTTAGCATAGGCATAAAAATCAGCAAGGTGTTCTTCAATTTTTACCTCTCCATCACCACTAAACTCAGGCATGTACTTGAGATAATCTCTTGCAGGTAATTCATTCATAGACTGAGGTAAAACCAAAGGGGCATACCTTGCAGCAACAATTGAATCCATTCACTTAGGGGCTAGGTTTGGACCTACAATGGTGTGAGTTGTTGGTATTTTTAGAATACCAATTGGTGGATTGTGAATAGCAGATGATGAAGCACCAACTTGTGATGTAGAGATTTTTTTTTCTGTTGGAAAACAAAGGAGGTATAGGATTGTTGAGGAGGTAAATCCCCTCTGCGGACAGAGGCGATCCCTACTAGCCCAGCAGGGGTCTAGCAACAAACAAACAATGCTATGACGCAAGCTCCTAGTTACGAAATGAAAGACTTGGGATAAGAGCCTACCTGGATTCCAACGCTAGATCTGAAGAAGAAGATGTCCCCGTCCTTCAGCCTTGGCAGATCACAATCCTTCCACGATCTTCGTGGATGAACACCTGCACACAGAAGAAACAAACAGATACATGCATAGGAACCAGCATACGTAACTAAACATCGGTCAGAAAAGATATTACTCGCATTAACATGATGGAAAAAGGAGTGGAACCATAATCATAGTCATCTATTAAAGTGATAAACGAATAGAAGTTACAACCAAGTTCTGACGTCGCAGCTTCCTTCGAACGGGTCTCCGATTGTCCACGTCTCGCAAAGCTCGCCAAGGAAAGGGAAACCTCTCCAGAGTCTCGTAACAATGGTCTCCTCGCTTGAATGGGCCTTAAGGGAAAGAAGGGATTCTTTACGGCACAAAGGCACTTGGGAATAGGGAGATGCAAAGCTTCAGCACTTCAAGACTAGCTTGCCATGGATCTGAGCAAGCTTTTATAGATGGGGAAGGAGGGAGTTGGGATCCCATTATTATGGGATTGGCCCTATCAACAAGGAAGGTTCCATAGAAGGTGGCAAAACCACTTCCCTTCCATAGAACTCTCGCAGCCAAACCTCCCAACTCAAGATAGGCAATGGTTGTGAGTTTGTTTGAACTCAACTTCCGCCATCCATATTTAAAAAATAGTCCCTAAAATGGGTGGCGCGATTGCTGCTCTATGACAGAGCGCCAAGTGGCGCGACCTCTTTACAGGATTTCCCTGATTGGCGCGAGCACTGAACTGTCTACCCGCACCAATGCAAAAAGAGCTGTTTTTCATGGATTTTGCAAGGAGATGTCTCAAGGGGAAATGAAGCTCATACTCAGAGGGATGCATTGATGATGTTTTCAAGGCATGACAGTGTTCACATGTCACATAATGGGTCCTCCATTGTGCGGGACGGGGAATGGTAGGGACGGTGACAAATTACTGTGTAACAGATGCCCCCTAAAGCATGAGGCCCGAGAGAGAGAGGGGTGAAATGCTTTACGAGAACATGTCCAACTGAAGGCCCGTCGTCAGAAAACCTGCACAGAAAGATACAACCGATATCTCAAGTACATGATGTATATCTATGGTATGGACGCAGCCATCCGAACAGAGTATGCTATAATCCGGATCCAGGGTATGGGCGCAGCCATCCAACTAAGATCAAACAAATAGACTCAGGTATGGTCGCAGCCATCCAATCAGTGAGTCATGTACATAACGATAATAATCCACAATCGCAGCCTGGATTACAACAGACACAATCCAGGGTCTTGCGCTCCATCTCGACCCAACAGAGTACAAGTTCGAGCATGTGAATATGTGAGCTGAAGTCGAACATGCAAGAACATCGTCGGATTACCAGCCAATGATGAAAGCCGTTAACCGACGCGAGAGAAACCACCAATAATGACAATGGTCCTCAAGGTACTACAGGTACAATCTACGGCGTGCGAATAAATGAGTTGACGTCGAACACCCGCATAATCACTCGATCGGAGGCCAATGATGTAAACCTCACGTCGAATGCGACGAACCTGCCATTGAGGCATGCAGGCTCCAAGGTACCACAAGGAGTCTCTAGACCAACTTCCTGGATAATGAGTTGATGTCGACAGGAAGTGACCTTGATCGAAGGTGGGCCATAATGATTCCCACATCATCGACACGAGACAGAGGAACATAATGTTTTGTTGTGAATCAGGATCATATGAGAAACAGAGGAAGGTTGATATTGGCAGAGGCCAACTTCTCTTGAACATATAAACGGCACGACAATGGACTTGGCAGTATTTGACATCAACGGATCAGAGGTCATGGCGACGAGGCAGTGAACAGATGAGAGGTCAAAAGAGATTACCCAAACCCATGGAGGCAAAGTGAAGCAACGATATGAGATGTCCCCAACCCGACACGAATGCAGACAAGTGCCATGTTCAAGAGCGACATACTGCCGACACGATTATGGTTCCATTTTCCCCCACCATTTTGGTGAGTACCTCTTTATTTTTACACAAGCTTGAAGAGGATACCATATGCTTGTCATATAAATCCGCCCTTTGGGCGAATCCATCCTAGTACATTTAACGAGCCCTAGGAAGGAGAAACTCGAATAACGTCATTTCGACTGAATCCAATGTCATCAGGGTTTAACGAGTCTGAAAAAGGGAGAACTCGGCGTCTTTTCATGTTTAGAGAGTTTGAAAAGACAGCAGAAAAGTAAACTCCACAGGTCCCTTTTCGTAAATAGTTCCTCAGATCCGAAAAGGTAGAAAACAATACCCGAGAAAACCTCCTAGTCGCAATAGGCTAGGGTATTCCTTTTTCGTAATCAATCCATCCCAGCCTGAAAAAGGGTTAAACGTATACTGGGTAGATGTCGATTCGTGTCCAATTTAACGAGATCGAAATGACAAGGGCCTCGGCAATCTTTTCATGTTTAGAGAGTCAGAAAAGAGCTGAAAGATGACTCCTCCTGGAGGAACGAGTGGTATAAAGGGTAGCAACTGGTTCCGGTAATGGTGGAACTTCTCAAAACATGATAAAAGTCAAGAGGCTGGCTAACAAGACCACTCATCGCAGCGGTTCCTCAGGAACGGGTAAAACAACCAAGTGAAGGCATATGATCGGCCAAGCAGATAGTGACGATGGAGTGAGAAAACCAAGGCTCATCTGGCAGAAACAGGCTGATAAAATGGCAATCACAAGAGGTAAAGGGGAAAGGTTTCATTTTTACACAAGCTTGAAATTAGGAAACTCTTCTTGAAGTTGGTTTCATTTTTACACAAGCTTGAAACAAAGATAAACTATGCTTGAAACCGGTTTCATTTTTACACAAGCTTGAAACGGAAACAAAACTATGCTTGAAATAGTAAGCATGCCCCCAGCATGGTGACTCAATTCGAGGTACATGCCCCCCAAGCTTCAATCCATATGAAAGGCAGATGGAGTGAAGGTTCAAGTTACGAGATCTAAGAAAGACTCGACTGGGATTTTACGAGATCTGATCAAAGACTCGAATTGAACAAAAACGTGTTTCATTATTTTAACGAGGTTGACACATAAAAAGAACTATCCTCAGACACCCTTGTTTCATTTTTTAAGGAGCTTGACACAAGACAAGGAACTCTGCTCCGACCAG
Source organism: Pinus albicaulis (assembly GCA_034641835.2). Lineage (NCBI taxonomy): Eukaryota > Viridiplantae > Streptophyta > Pinopsida > Pinales > Pinaceae > Pinus > Pinus albicaulis. The sequence goes on along the minus strand of CM076577.1, from coordinate 549,826,340 downwards.
CTTGTTTCATTTTTTAAGGAGCTTGACACAAGGAAAAGAACTATGCTCCGACAACCTTGTTTCATTTTTTAAGGAGCTTGACACAAGACAAGGAACTCTGCTCCGACAACCTTGTTTCATTTTTTAAGGAGCTTGACACAAGACAAGGAACTCTGCTCCGACAACCTTGTTTCATTTTTTAAGGAGCTTGACACAAGACAAGGAACTCTGCTCCGACCAGCTTGTTTCATTTTTTAAGGAGCTTGACACAAGGAAAATAATTATGCTCCGAGATCCTGGTTTCATTTTTTAAAGAGCTTGACCCAGGGAGGAAACCGTGCTCTAACGACCTTGTTTTATTTTTTAAAGAGCTTGACACAGGGGAACTGTGCTCTAACCAGCTTACATCAAAATGAACAAGAAGGCGGCGCTTCCAAGAGTTCCACTCCCGATGGAAGGAAAACATTCTGGAAGTCAGGACCCAATGCCCCCAGCACCTGATGCACGATGGCATCATCACTGGGCACAGGCACGGGGTAGGTAGACACATAGTTGACCTGCGGTGGGGCAGAGACAACAGGTGGATAAAAACTAGGAGGGGGTGATGGCGGACCAGTTGCCACATTAGGACCAAAGAATGACAGCTGATCAATGGTCACGATCCTTCCTTCATGCGGAAAACAGGCCACACGAAAAAGGGAGGAGACAAGCGCTCCCATGGCATAGGTGTAA
>CM076577.1:549732294-549825529 GCA_034641835.2 Pinus albicaulis | reverse complement strand
ATTTTCTGCAAAACCAGGGGATAAATTTTGCAAAAATTCTTTAGGGACAACCTTTGAGAAAACAATAGTAGAGGCAACAAACTTTCGTTCATTATTTTTCTTGATTAGCTTTTCAGGGTCAGATACTGGGTTTCTCAAAGGGGAATATGGGTTAGCCCTGGTTGTAGTCCTTATAGGAGATAAAACTTCAACAATAGAGTAGCCAAGTGTAAATAAGTCTAAAAATACAGCTGGAACTGTACACCTCAGAACCAGAATTATAACTTTGTCATTCACCTAGGGATAAACTTCAATTTTCCTCCCCGCAAACATCGCCAAAGATGTTAGTGCAAGGAGTCACTCCTTGACTGCAAAAGGAGTAAGCCTTACACATCACAGTTCATTTCAAATTCTAAAGGGCTTTTTGAGTGGTGGATGGCTTTCTCAAATATTTTGAAATGATTTTTTTATTCCTTAAGACTTTCATGCATTTGGAAAGCTATGGCAAGTATATATTGTATGGGTAAATTGGTAGTATAGGGAGAAGTGTAACAAATGAATAAGATGGATAGCTGGTACCTATTCTAGGAAATATTCATATCTTAAATCAGTCACACAGCTATAATAATGGCTCTTTACACAAACTTTATTTATTAAAAGTAAACAACATTAAGAAAGTAGATTGCATGCATAAAGTATTTCAAAAATCCTTTATGAAATCTTTACTAACATGTTCTACAACACATATATGATTTACAGAAAGTTGAAAGTAGATAATTTACTATTAAATCCTTTAACAGTTTCTCACTCACACCTTACTAGTTGCTGCAACTCATAATTAAAAGAAATTTTAAAAAATTAAGACACACCATACATTAGATGGTTCTTGAGTCACAAAATCCTCCAGCATGAAGTAAAAATGCTTTTCTTTATTATATGTAGTCTTCAGGTAGACCGACATCCAACCTGGAAATGGTATTTACAAATGGTATATATAGAAAGAGAGGCATCAACTCCATCTCTTCTAAAAATAAGAAAAAACTACTCCTAACATTACATAGGTGTTATAAGACATTACAACCATATCCCATCCAAATATAATTGAAAGGACATATGTAAAAGAGATAAGAGAAGAAATCTGGGTTGAACTGTTGAATGTGCTGTCATGTTGCCCCTTTTTCTGTTGATTTCTCTGCTTATGTCTTTCGCCTTTAAATAACCATGTATCTTCTTTTAATATGACCTCAAAAAACCTCATAAACACCTTTCACCATCACTTGTTATATTCATTTGTGTATGACTCTTTAATATCCTTCCAGAACTAGTTTGGAAATTTTGCTGACAAGTGTCAAAATTCAATTGAAACAGGCGCTACCGAAAATTATGGTAAAAACCTGTAACTGCACAAAAAATGGAATGCTACTAGAATTTATGATAGTGCTTTGTTTGTTTTTAAAAAAAGGCAGATAAAATGCTGAAAAAAACTGTGCAAAATTATATTCTTTAACATCTAAGATGTTGTTCAAAATTGTGATTGATAAGCAAAAAGGTGTTTGTATCAAAAAACCTTTTTACCTTCCTTCCATGTGGGTTGCAGCTTTAACAAGCTTATCGAATTTTGTCTTGTTGTCAGTAGTTGATTTTGATCTGGTTGTTATTTTGGCTACTTCCTTGATAGTGGCCTTCTCCTCCTTAGAACCCCTTTGAATCTTTCTTCTTTTTTAGGGTTCTGATTGCTGCTCTGAAGGGGTTTTGATTTTATCTTTCTTCTTGGATTTCTTTGTCTTTGACCCTTCAGATTTTTCTTCTATATCAATGACCTATGTCATTAAATTTGGATTGTGCAGAGCCTTGGAATTGAGACCAAACTTGTTGTTGTCTTTGGTATTTCATTTTTTGGTACCAGCAATAGGTTTGGCTTATTCTTTCTTCTTCTTACTACTGATCTCATACCCTGCATCCTTGAGGAGTTCTTCATCAGACTTTGTGGGCTGAAAATATTTCTACATTTTCTGCTAAATATCTGCTTCCAGAATTTCCGATAGCATTTGTGCTTTATATTTCTCTGCATTTGTAGACATTCCTCTTCGAGATCTGGTGTAGACATTAGGAAAAGGAGGAAGGGAGGGCACCATTTTCATATATTTGGGTTTATCAACTGAGGAGCTCTCTCCAAATTTCTCTCAGCCTTGACTAAAGAAACCATTTCTTTCCTGATCTTGGCCTTATGGATGTTCTCCTTTTTAGCCTTCCTCTTGTTTCTTTTTGCAAGCTGAGGGTGTTGTTGTGAGGATGGAGGTGTAGGTGTAGGTTGGCCTGCCCTATAAAAAAATAAATGGTCCCATGTCTGATTTATTTTCCTTAAATATTCTTCAACTAACACCTAGATGAGAGCTCGATGATACAAGTTGTATTCTGAAGTAGCGGTTTGAGCTTGGATCCTTACTGACATATTTATCATACTCTTCAGCAAAAATTATTGCAAATTGAGGGCCTTCATACCTGCAACATGAAAAAGGGAATATCATATGATAAAGAAACACAATTATATACCTCCTTTCACAAGTGAGGTAAATATTGACGAGTTTAACAACTTCTGCCCAGTCATTTTTGAGATAGCTGCTTGGAATTCCTTTGGCCCAATGGGATCCCTATGTGCATCCTTGAGGAAACTGTTGAGGTCTCCTCCAGTGATAACTTGACCTTTAAACCACCATCTCCTTCCCATGGAAGGTTGAATGCCTCAACAATTGAATTAGTTGAAACCTGCAATATAAGGCCATAGACTATGGTTTCCTATCCATTGAATGAGTTTGAAAACTCTTGAGCTACTCATATGTGATAGCTTCCTAGTCTGGTGCACAAACAATACCACTCTGCTTAGACAAACAATATTATCACCTTCGAATTTGCATCCACTATGTTAGCACCCAGTGGTTCAATTCATTTTATCTTCTCTCCTCTTTTAGTCATATTCATAAATTAATAACTCTATCTATGAAAATTGATAGTTGGAAGAGCTAGAAGAGCTTCACCTAACAAGTTTTTCTGGTGTCTTCCTCTGAAATCCTATCTGAAATCTAGACTCCTCAAATTTCAACTCTATGAAACTCGTTCTCAACAGCTAGGCTCACAATTGATACTCCTCCTACTTTTTCGGTGGTTTTAAAACAAAAAAAATGGTTCATCACCCCATGCAATAGATTTTCATGATGGAAAATATCCTTGACCTTAATGTGTACCATGTGATGGCCATTATAATATTTAGTTGGTTGCATAACTTTGGATAGAATGCTACAAGTGGCTTGAAATATGTGGATTTGTGACTGGAAATCACCTCCGTTGCATTCTAGTTTATTGGCCTAAATTTCCAGCAGCGTCGATGTGCGACCAACAAAACAGTTATTGCATTAAGTCTAATGATCCACAATATTCTCCATTCAAAAAACACATACCTTGACATGATATTAAATTTACTCGGCTAACAGACAGGACGGGATTAACGATTGGGTTTATTACTACTAGTTGACACCTAGGCACTACACATGTACCATGACTTGACTTTGAACATAACTAACCGCATACCACTCCTATCACATAATATAAGTCATTTAAAAAATATTTGAAATGTATTTACACCATAACACGTGACTTTACAAAAAAGCGAATGTGTTTTTTTCTATTTTGAAAAACATGGGAAGTTACCAAAATTTATGGTAGCATTGCAATAAAATTAAAACAAACAGAAACATGAATATAACATACTGCCCAAAAGGGCTAAAACAGGCACTACCGAAAATTTCGATAGTGACCAATTTTTTTTTTTAATTTTCAAATTCTAATCCGAAAAACAAAAATTTTAAATGGACTCATGAGTTAACAAAGAACTATGCTAACACATAGCACTACATATGCAACATGTACATACCACTATATGTACACAACATCGCATATCCAACATGCACATAACACCATATGAACACAACACCACATATCCAACATACACACAATATGGTATGTGCACATCACTGCATATCGAACTTGTACATAGCACCATCTATATCTAGCACTGCACATGCAATATACACACATCACCATATATACAACAAGCATACAACATCATATGTACACAATACTAGATATTTTGCATGTACACATCACCATAGGTACAATCACTAAATATACAACATGTGCAACATATACACAATAGTAGTACTGCACATCCATAGAATACACACTGACTCCACAAAGAAACCTTGCTTCTAGTGTATTTCCACTATCCATCCTTATCCTAGCATGTGGTTGATCGCACTTCTTTCATTATTATAATGTATCAATCATCATTACTTTACCATAACATAAACATAGGCATATTACAAGCATATAATATCAATTCACATCCACATGATACTGACCTCAAAGATCTGTCAGGGATACACTTCCCACTTTCTTTCGCATAAGACCAAGAACCTCTTTCATGCCATTCACCCACATAAACAATCATTCCTCCACAAGAATGATCCCTAAAAACCCTATCAAATAATTACATAGATACATACATACATATATATATATAATCATTATCACAAATAAATCATGATCCTATTAGAAAACGACATACATACACAAATATATACATATAAACATTATCATTTAAACAATCATGATCCATGATGACCCTGTTATACATGACATACATACACACATACATGTATACCTATATAAACATCAACAAAATCATGATCACAACATAATTACCAGATAGAATAAGGTCAGGGTTAAGATAACTCCATTTATCCATGCACAACATACACAACATTGAGAACAACAGTTCCCAACATAGCCAAGGCATATGATGCCTCTAATCCATTTAATTTACCTTACATGATTACCTTTATCATGTTTGTACTGCCATCTTCCATTTACCACAATGGCCTAAACCAATCCAACTAGTTTTCATATTCTTTCCTTTAGCTTCCCCTTACTCATGTGCCAGGCTTCATATGAGTCTTATATTATCTGTTGGGTACCAAACATCTCTCCCCGAGCTCCATTAACTTTCCTCTTTTCCCAACCAATTCCCAAGACCCTCAAAACATAAAATGCAAGAAAAAAATAAAACAAGAAGAAAACCATGAAAACCAATACCAATAGGAAACCACAAACAAAGTGTCATGATCATGCACTAGACATAAACAAAGCTTTAATCAAGCGCAAAAAATCAAAAAATACTAAAATAAAAAGACTAGCAACAAACACCATGACACAATCCCCATGGTTTCCCAATACTTCCAAAGGAAATCCCACCTGAGCCTTCTCCAAGATTTCATGGTAGTATCTTTTTCCATGCAATACCCTACATCATACCACCATAAACACATAACTGTGAGTGTAAACATAAATATACAATATACTAGTTACCATACCTTGTTGTTCCAAGCATGCTTCCTTGTAATTGAACACTTCCATGACATCTCTCATGGGACTCCAACTCCCTTAACGAATCTAGGGATAACTGGAAACTAGTTGTTAAACATTTCGAATACATGTTCAGGAATATAACACATATCCACATAATGTCAAACAAGATTAGATTTAAGAAGACTTCATGTATGTAAATCACTCATTCACTTTGAATTATGGTTTCCAAACACAGCCAAGGGAATTCTTACCCAATTCCTTTCTTTTAACATTTACCTTACTGCAATTGATTCTTTATTATGTGATATCACATCACCTAGTTGTTAGTCATATCAGAAACTAACTCACAGTCATCAGTCATAATACATACTGCTACAACTATCACCTACTTACAATCAAGTACATATCATCTATATCAACACATATCATGTTAGTACAATCATCTTAAAACAAGATCATTCCTTCATACAATCTTACAGACACATACTCATATCATGCAATTAATCAAACATTCAAACAACTTGAAAACATAACATGTTAAATAAATCAACTAGATGGCATAATCAAACACTCAAACACCAAAGAGACGTCATAATCAAACTCATATCTTGATGTACCTCAGGGGAGGCTATCTTATATGCACAAACAATCTATTTTGGCACAATATAAATTCTCAACATTTCAAGTTAAACATAAATAATGTCATGATATCCATAACAGTAACTAGCTAACATGTTCACATCATAAACTCATAAACAATTGGCATTCATGCATAACAATGACATATGCATAGTCAATCTAGATTAGTATGACATAATATCAGCATAGGTCAACTCATATAATATCACCATAGGTCAACTCATACCGGAATATCGTAACCACAACCATCTGCATTGGCCAATCCAGATCAACACGATACATATAACATCGATATATCAATACAATAGCCCTAATCATCAAGCTAACTAACATATAACAACAACAAGTTAACATATAACATACTCATCAACAACATATAACATAATCCTAAATTTAACTATCCTATAACAATCAACAAGTTAACATATAACATACTTATCAATAACATATGGCATATTCATCAAGTTAACTAACATAAAACAACAACAATAATTTACTATCATTCATGACTATTCGACACATGTACATATGACCACACTGATTCACTAACATCTATTGTACATGTAATCACAACAAAAATAGGCTAACAAACATGTACATAACCATATTTCTTATAACAACCATTAACCAACATACTTTCATGCCAAACGTACAATACATATATGACGATTTTCTCTCACCCCAAAGTCTATTACTGCAACTTCACTTTTATGATTTGCATCTCCTACTCTATCTCAACCAACACATCAGCATCATAACATACCAACCACATCACGATGACCTAAAATTCATACAATGACCTCATGGATAACAATATTAATAATGAAAATGCATGCATAAAAAAATATAGACATTGACATGCATAACAAATGCATATAAAAATGACATGCATTCATGACTAACACATCCCAGCAACAACATCATAAACTTCCATATGGCAACACAATGACGACAATTAACACCACCATACATACAAAAAAAGCACATAAACCCCAAGCATAAGGAACACATATGCAACTGACATGTATGCATGACCAATAGACCACCCATCCAGTCTAAGGGGTGAACCATGCTATGATACCACACTGTAATACCCTGCTCCCACATCTACCCAAGTAATTGGCCAACCAGGGAAAACATGTGACGAGATGTTACTATGGTATGATTAAACCTCATAGGTGACCTTAAGTAAGTGGAATCGACAGAAACACATCTTAAGAACCTTCTAAATCAGCAACAAAAAACCCAAGAGCCATCCCAACCACTCAAGTAGCTAGCCCCTGGGTCCCACTAGATTTTTAGACCATTAATGATCTAAAAATGGGTGGATAACTTCAAATGCTTATGCGCAAGCACCTCCCACTCAGTTAAACAAATAAACGATCTTGCTTATACATGACTTTGCAAAATTTTATACTTGAAACAGGTGTATGTTTTTTTAACTGTTTAAGTTCTTTAAGAACATTTTTTTTGCTGATATTAAACATGTGTGACAACCATATAATGCAGCAAATAAGAATCAATACATAACAACAAATCTAATATAGGATTTCACCCGAATATCATGGATTATGTCTCCATGAGCCTTTGTCAATTGACTTGGCTCTTTGGGATTATTATGGAAAATTTCTTTTACAAGTTAAAAAATAAACTCCAATGGTTATCTGAACTAAACCAATGGGTTTAGAATACCATCATACCCCTGTCATGGTTTTCATCACTCTGAAGAAAGAACTAGGTTCCCTTAGACTTGATTTCTAATATAGGTGCCTTAAGCTTCCCTGAGCTTCTCTGTGGCACTATCCCTTTAAGAAATATTTTTTTGTACTTGAAACCTTCTCTACTATCTCCATCATACATCAGACCTCCAAAATAGACTGATCATTTCCTCAAAATGAGCACTAGCATCCCAATCTAGGCCTCCATCAATTGTTGGCCCTAGGCTGCCCGAAACTTCCCTGTGGCTTATATACCTCCAGAAGTATCCAAATGACTTTGAAAATCCCTTCAATGGATTTTGAATGTCAAAAATAGTCATAATAGACTTTTCACTTGCATAAATTGGCCTCCGACTACTCTGGTTATGCCTCCAACACCTGGTGGCATCCCCTAGCTCTAGTTTCACTGAAAACTTCTCTGAAGCATCTCGGCCTTCATAATTCCTAAAAATCTTCTTTAAACTCCATAAATGGATTCATAAGTATCAAAACAATCAGAAATTACTATTGGTTTGCTGATAATGGATACTGGTTGCTCTAGATAGGCCTCATTCTCCTGTTGGCACTGGATGGACCTGGTGGCCTCTGTAACTTCTCTGAAGAAACTCGGCCTTCAAAAGTCCTATAAAGGCTATAAAAACCACACCATTAGTTCCATAATTTCTGAAACATCCAAAATTGACTATTGGATTCCTAAATAAGGCCTCTAGCTGCCATGGCTGGGCCTCAAACTGCTGGTGGCCCCTGGTGGCCCCTAGAACTGCTCTGAAGATAAACCTCACTCAAAAGTCCTTTGATGGCTCTACAACCCTCACCAATGAGTCTGGAATGACCAAGAAAGTCAAAATTGACTATTCACACTCTCAGAATGGTCGAATCTAGCTCAATATGGAGCTTATTAAATTTTTGTCTAGTGACCCCCTAGGAAAACTCCACTAAAACTGAGGCACTCAAGTTAACTGGAGATAAGTTTGGTTATCTACCAAAAATGGTGCACTGCCACAATTACCACTAGTCTAACCATTGAGCTTAACCATAGCAATAATTGGGCGGTTATAGAGTTGGGCACATGCCCTTACATCAAGTCTTCAAACAGTAACCTCCAGCAAATAAGCTGCAAACTGTGGCATGTGAACGCGATGAGTTAAATGCTAACGGTCAGTCTTAGGCACCTGGTCCTAGACTAAGGTTATATGGGGAGGGGCTAGCCCCTCCACTCCCCCATATGTAAATCTGTTGAACAATATAACGAACCCGCCTACCTATAATGTTAAGAAACACAATAGAACAAGCGGTTAAGGCGCCCGTGTGCTGGGCAGAAGGTCTCGAGGTCAGCTCCGTTCAGCTCCACACAAAAATTTAATCCACCAAACCTAGGCCACATGGCAGCCTCTGGGTCTGCCACGTGGTGGCCTTTGATTGGCCAAAACCAATACGTATAATCCATGCAGCAAATAGGATCGCGCCACTTGTCAAAATATGACTGGTCCAGAAGGAATATTCTGGGGAATATTTTGAGGAATATTATAAGAATATTACCTGGAATATTTTTTTTTTACTTTTCAAATACCCAGTCAAACTTGGTCAAAAGCCAAAAATTGTAGTTTACTGGACTTTTAAAATCACGATAACTTCTTCATACGATGTCAGTTTTTCAAACCGTTCATGGCGCCAGAGTCAGGAAGACGAGATATATCTGTTCGCTCAGGTTCAACACCCTTCTGAACTCTTTGAAATTTGAGCCATCACTTAGGTCCATGATCTAAATCTGATCACACCTCCCCATTGGGAATCTTTTGGACCCCAAAAGACTGATTACTTGATCTTTTTAGTAGATGAGAGTACAACACCCTCACTTTTTTAGCCTCCATACACTTTTCCTTACATGGCTTAGTGCCTTTGAACCCAACTCAAAGCCATTCAACACTTCCCCTTCTTAGATGCTCTTGTCCTCCTGTCAAAAACTGTCTTCCTTGAATTCACCCAGAAATTTCTGGCGAGGAATTTATAGAAGGTATTTGAACATAATGTCCTTGATCATCGATCCAAGGAAGCTCAAACAAACGTAAGTTTTCAACATAATACATGCATACATAACTGAAATTTTCATATCTACAAATGAATGTATGTATTACTGAGTTAAGAATTCAAACCACTTCTTACCAAGCCACTTCCATGGCGATTTTTCTACTGAAAATATTCTTCATGTGAAACATCTGTTCTCACATCAATGATGGAATCTTTGGTTCCAGTTTGGCTAGTATTTCTATCCTCTTGCTTCATGTTCTTGGGATGATTAGTTGGATGCAATTTCCAACATTGGGAAATGACATGTCCCTTCTTTTGGAAATATGTGCAAGTCTTTTGCACCTTTTGAGAAAGTTTCCTTCGCTTCAATTGTTTCTTGTATGCCTTCATCCTCTTCCAACATTTTGAAACATCATGGTTACACATACCACAATATGCATAGAAACTCTTTCTTCCTTTCATGCATGCATATTTTCCATGCCTAACAGAAACATAATCAACTTGACTATGGGAAGAATCATACCTCAAATGTTGATTTGCATGTCCATCCTTTTTACCTTCATGAGGAGATGGACTCATAGAGGTTCCAGCTTTATTTTGAAGACTAACATCAATGTTCATGTCTTGATAGTTTTCCGAAATCACATGCTCTCCATAAGCTGCATGTCTACACACATCTTTCTGCAACATAGGCTTCAAACAATGGAAATTAAATTGAAAAAAAACTTGACATGTTTGTGGTTTAGAACTTGGAATAAAAGTTATTTTTGAAGTTGTCTCAAATGCCTTCATGGCTATAGATTTTTCGCCATAAGATTGAACATAACCAAGAACAAACTTCTTAAATCTTTCCTCAACCAAAATAGGATCAATCATGCCTTGTGCATGTTTTCCTAAAACATTGCCTTCATAGCCCATTTTTAACATCAAATTGGACCCTATACCTCTAGTTTGCTTTTCAAATGAACCTACACATCTTTCTGAAGAGGAAATTGAAGACAAATTTGAGTGTTTTACCTTTGCTTAATGCATGTTCTTGGTTAAGGCCTCTTGGGCTTGATGGAGCTGCATATCCATCTCATGCATTCTTTGAAGAAGTCCTTATTTCTCTTGCTTCATAGCAACCAATTGCTCACGAAGTCTAGTTCTTTCCTTCCTATCTTCAAACAGAATTTGCACCCTATCCTTCAGGATGTAGAAGTCTCGCTTCATCTCTTCATCGAAGAATCTTGTGAAGGAGGATGATTTTGAAACCTCACTTGAAGAAGTTGTCATCTTATGAAAATGAAATAAAGAACTTCAAAAAAATTCACAAAGATTTCAAAAACAATTGACAAAGATTCTGAACAAAATGGTTGTAGAGTCAAGCTCTTCTTCAAGAAACCTTTTGCAAACAAATCCTCTTGTGATTCAAGGGTTTCCTTGAGGTCCTTTGGGTAAGGATAATTCCTTCAGCCCTTCTTCCTTCTTTTCCTCTTATGGACTTAGCTAACAGTAAATTTCCCTTTACCTCTAGCAAACTCAAACATGTAAGCAACAACCAATTTGTAAACAATAAATTCTTTGCACTGTTAAACACATTTCAAGTCAAACAAGCAACCTAGTGCTCTGTCAATCAAGAAACCATGTGCTCTGATACCAACCTGATCTGAAAATGGGTGGATAACTTGAAATTCTTATGCACAAGAACCTCCCACTCAGTTAAACAAATAAACGATTTTTCTTATACATGGTTGTGCGGAATTTTATACTTGAAACAGGTGTATGTTTTTTTTAACTGTTTAAGTGCTTTAAGAAAATTTGTTTTTTCTGATATTAAACATGTGAAACAACCATATAATGCAGAAAATAAGAATCAACACATAACAACAAATTTAATATAGGAGTTCATCTGAATATCATGGACTACGTCTCCTTGAGCCTTTGTCAACTGACTTGGCTCATTGGGGTTAGTATGGAAAATTTATTTTACAAGCTAAAAACTCAAATCCAATGGTTATCTGAACTGAACCAATGGGTTTATAATACCATGATACCCCTGTCAAGGTTTTCATCACTCTGAAGAAAGAACTAGGTTCCCTTAGACTTCATTTCTGTTGTCGGTGCCTTAAGCTTCCCTGAGATTCTCTGTGGAACTAACCCTTTAATAAATTCTTTTATGTCCCTGAAACCTTCTCTATTGTCTCCAACATACATCATATCTTAATAATATACTGATCATTTTCTCAAAATGAGCACTGGCTTCCCAATCTAGGCCTCAATCCACTATTGTCCCTGGGCTGCCCGAAACTTCCCTGTGGCTTCTCGACCTTATGAAGTCTCCAAACGACTCCTAAAATCCCTTAAATGGATTCATAATGTCAAAATTAGTCATAATAGACTATTCGCTTTCATAAATTGGCCTTTGGTTGCTCTGGTTACGCCTCCAACACCTGGTGGCACCCCCTGTCTCTAGGTTCATTGAAAACTTCTCTGAAGCATCTCGGCCTTCAGAAGTCCTCAAAAGCTTCTACAAACTCCATAAATGGATTAATAAGTATTAAAAAAATCATAAATTACTATTGTTTTTCTGAGAATGGATATTGGCTACTCTGGATAGGCCTCATTCTCCTGTTGGCACTGGATGGCCCTGGTGGCCTCTGGAAATTATCTGAAGAAAATCGGCCTTCAAAAGTCCTCTACAGGCTCTAAAAATAACACCATTAGTTCCAGAATGTTTGAAACATCCAAAATTGACTATTGTATTCCTGAATAAGGCCTCAAAATGTTGTTGGCCCTAGTGGCCCCTAGAACTTCTCTAAAGCTAAACCTCACTCAAAAGTCCTTTGATGGCTCTGAAACCCTCACCAATGAGTCTTGACTGTCCAAGAAAGTCTAAATTGACTATTCACACTCTCATGATGGTCGAATCTAGCTCAAGATGGAGCCTATTCAATTTTTTTCCATTGACCACCTAGGAAAACTCCACTAAAAATGGGGAACTCAAGTTAACTAGAGATAAGTTTGGTTTATCTGCCAAAAATGGCGCGCTTCCAAAATTATCACCGGTCTAACCGCTGAGCTTAACCATAGAAATAAGTGTGCGGTTAGAGGGTTGGGCACATGCCCTTAAATCCGGTCTTCAAACCATAACCTTCGACGGATAAGCTGCAAACCGTGGCATGTGAACGTGAGGAGTTAAATGTTGGCAGTTGGTCTTGGGTACCTGGTCATGGAATAAGGTTTTATGAGGAGGGGATGGCCCCTCTGCTCCCCCATATGCAAATCCGTTAAACAATATAATGAATCTGCCTACCTATAATGTTAAGAAACATGATAGAACAAGCGGATAAGGCACCCGCGTGCTAGCTGGAGGTCTCGGGGTTGAATCCATTCGGCTCCACCAAAAATTTTAATCCACCAAACCTGGGCCACATGGTGGCCTTTGTGCCTGCCACGTGGTGGCCTCTGATTGGCCAAAACCAATACGTATAATCCATGCAGCAAATAGGATCGCGCCACTTATCAAAATATGACTGGCCCAGAAGGAATATTATAGGGAATATTTTGAGGAATATTCCTTGGAATATATATATTTTTTTTTTAATTTGAAAATACCCAGTCAAACTTGGTCAAAAGCCAAAAATTATAGTTTAGTGGACTTTTCAAATCGCGATAACTTCTTCATACGGTGTCAGTTTTTCGAACCGTTCATGGCGTCGGAATCCGGAAGACGAGATCTATCTTGTCGCTCAGGTTTGACACACTTTCAAAAAATTTGAAATTTGAGCTATCACTTACGTCCATGATCCAAATTTGATCAATTAGACCCTTGGAAACTCCCTTGATATGGACGAGAGTGCATCTAGGAGGCTCTGGAAGCTCCACATCATGGGCATGCATGCCTCCAGGGAATTTTTTCCTCAGACCCATGCCAAAGTCCCGAGGATTTGAGCCATTTTTTTAAGCCCAGATCCTAAGTCACTACCTAGAACTCAATGACAAGTTCAGAAATGATTTATAACAGTGGAACAATGATATATTTGCAAAAACATTGACAGTGTCTAGATTGTACCCCTACTATCCATGAAAGACATTTCATCAAACAAGTCACAAATATGTAACCTATACGTTTAAACAATAGATCTCAGCATATGGGTCTCATACTTATCCGAGAATCACTAAGAAGAATTGTTCCCCTATATCATTAGTTGCATTATCATCTATTAGGTAATGGATACATTTTTCATTCATTTACAAATCAAAACATGAGAGACATACTTCATCATTGTCATAATACATGCTTATAACCAACACAATAACAATAGAAATATGAAGGATACATCATCCATAGAATTTTCATATAAACCAATACATTTACACATAATATTTCAAGGAAATAACCTCTTATTAATGAATGCAAAACCCAACTCGGGTTGGGACTACCACGTTCCACCCAACCATAGATAGAGTGAGAGAGAGATAATAATGGGAGAGCTCTAAAACCGAACTGACAAAATTTTGAGCAAAATCTTACCAATTGATCCTCATAAGCCTTTTTATCAATGAGGCATCTATTTTCTTCATTTTCTATTATTTTCCTTTATTTTCCTCCTTACATGCAACATACGACCTTTTGACCTTCCTTTTCTCATATTTTCCATTCTTTTCATAAATAAATGTGCCAAAGAATTTTTCTTGCCTTGCTAAAGCCTTTGCCACTACCTTTGCCAATTTCCTTTGGCCATAATAACTGAAACAAACACCCACTAGGATGTTTTGCCCAAAATTCATCTTGGAATAAGTGTCCCATATATCGTGGTTATTATTGATGTTTTATTAACTTTTATTACATGGAATTTTCCCCAGGGATGTTACACTCATCTTAAATCCCTTGCATATTTTATAAGGGGAAAAAAATTCCGATCCTTCGAAGCCCCCGATGTCGATCCCATGTCTCCTTTGCCTCCGTGAGGAATTTTATGTAACATTTTACCTCGCGAAACTTTCAGTGATGATTTTCTTCAAAAAATAACCTCAAAATAGGCTTACAAACTTTCAAAACCATTGTAAGTATAGAGACTACACTGAAGTTATATGATATTCAATGAAAAAACCCATTAATGGTAGAATTCAACGTTATCCAGCAAAAACCTTGAATTATTAAGGTAGTCAATGTCATATATTCGATGGTAAAGGAAATTACGTCTAATATCCGACAACCTTCGAGATTTAAAATAAAAAAACACATTTAACTTCTAACAGTTTTTCTAATTTTATCTATATTTTTGGATTCCGCTGTCGGGTTCTTCGCCCATGTGTATTAGTGGTTGTAGTAAGGATACAAGAATCCTATAGATGACTAATAGAAAATATTGTAGTCAAAACATTGAGGAGCTATGGAAAATATACAATAATTCCATAGGAAGTTGTAGGAAAATCCTACAACCAAACTATTGATAGGTTGTAGGAAAATCCTATAACCAGAACATTGATAAGCTATACAAAAGCTATAGGAAATCCATAGCCATACTATTTACATGATGTAGGAAAGTAATATGCGTTCATCTGTTAACAAGTATTTGGAAAGAATTGTAGTCGAGATGACATGTGCACTAGGAGGACCCGTTGTTGTGAAACCAACTCCAAAAAGAGAAGAAAAGAGATATCAACGCCTTAGAAATAAGTGACTTTGAGGGGGAAACCTCCAATAGATTACATGAATGAACAATTCTTGGATGATACAAATGACAAAACCTCCTCTCTACATTTCTTGGAGTCCATGGGGCCACAATGTAATCCTAGCCGGCCTAACAATAATAATGTAAGGGCACAATAATAACAATATGGGGGTTACAGGGCTACAACAATAACAATAAGGGGGTTACACTAACAACAATAAGGGACAATACTAGTAATATAAGGACCTAACATGCTCCTCTCCTTCAAAAAAGTGTTGTCCTCAACGCTTGAGTAGCTCTGGGTGCTTCTGTATAAAATTCTCATCCTCCCATGTAGAATCTTCAATGGGTAAGTTCTTCCATTTAATGAGATACTCTGAAATTGATCGATTTCGTAGCTGTCGAGTTCTTATTTCCGTGACTGCTTAAGGTTCCAATATGGTTTTTCCTTCCTCATCAAGTTCTGGCAATATTGTTTGAACTGGAATTTTTTCCCCTATAACCTTTTTTAAGCATGAAACATGGAAAACTAGATGCACTCGCGAAGAAGTAGGAAGCTCCAATTTGTATGTCATAGTACCAATCTTTTGCAACACCTTGTAAGGACCATAGTACTTTGGCGATAATTTGTTATACTTATTAGCTTGCTTGAGGGACATCTGTTTGTATGGTTATAACCATAAAAATACCCAGTCTCCCACATCAAAACTTCTCTCACTGTGATGTTGATATGCCTGTTGTTTCATTCGATTTTGTGCCAAATTTAGGTTATCCTTTAAGAGTTGGATAACTTCTTGTTGATGCTCAATGTGATCCTCCATTTCTTGAACCCTATAATTTTCCCTTAAAGAATATGTGATGGAAAATGGATGATAACAATAAAGTGCCATAAATGGTGTCATTTTTGTTGTAGTATGGAAGGAAGTGTTATACCACCATTCAGTGAGAGGTAACTACTTGACCCATTTTTCTTGCTTATCAGATACAAAACAACGAAGATATCCTTCCAAACATTTATTCACTATCTTTTTTTGACCATCGGATTGAGGATGATAAGATGAGCTATGCGCTAGTTGAGTACCCAAACAAGAAAATAACTCCGTGCAAAAATTTCCTGTAAAAATGGGATCTCTGTCACTTACAATAATCTTCGGGTTTCCATGTAGCTTTTGAATTGTTTCCATAAATTCAGTAGCAACTGTACTTGCTTTAAATGGATGAGATAATGCACAAAAGTGTGCATATTTGGTAATTCTATCAACTACCACCATGATGACACTCCTTCCTTTGGATTTAGGTAAACCTGTGATAAAATCCATTGAAATCTCCTCCCAACGTTGACTTGGAATGGATAAAGGTTGTAGAAGACCCAGGGTCTTAATTGTCTCAAATTTATTTTGCTGTCAAACCAAACATTTTGCCACAAAATTTTGAATATCAGATTTAAGGCCATCCCAAAAAAAATCTTTCTTCACCCTGTGGTAAGTTTTTAAAAATCCCGAGTGTCCTCATAAAGGAGAAGTGTGAAATTCCAAAAGAATCTTTTGTTTTAGTTGGGAATTCTTGCAAATATATAAGCGATCTTTGTACCATAAGGAATCATTTTTCCAACTAAATGTATCAGATGTACAAGGATCTTGCCGCAACTTTTGAATTAGTGTCCAAACTTCTTCGTCCTTCTTCCATTCATCCCTTACTTCGGTTATCCAATCTGGTTGGATAATAGAAATGACACAAAGCAATTCTTCCACATCTTCATCCTTTCTTGAGAGTGCAACTGCAACAACATTTAGCTTCCCTTTTTTGTAGATGATTTCAAATTCATAACCCAACATCTTTTTGACCCACTTTTGCTACTCTTCCAAAGATATTATTCATTCCAAAAAGTGTTTAAGACTATCATGATCAGTTTTTACCTTGAAGTGTCTTCCCATTAGGTAAGATCTACATTTCTTTAGTGCATGTAGTATTGCCAACATTTCCTTCTCATAAATATCCTTTTGTAAATACTTTCCTTTGATTGAACGACTTTCAAAAGTAATGGGTCTTCCTTATTGCATTAAAACAGCACCAATTCCATTTTCTGAGGCATCACATTCGGCAATAAAGGTTTTTGTGAAGTTTGGCGTAGCTAAAACTGGTGCTAGGCACATTGCCTCTTTAAGATGTTCAAACACCTTAGTTGCTTCAGGAGTCCATGAAAATGCATCTTTCTTCAATAATGTTGTTAGAGGTGCTGCTATTCTCCCATAATTCTTAACAAACTTGCGATAATACCCTGTTAACTTGAGAAATCCACGCAACTTCTTTATGGTTGTGGGGACTTTCCATTCCTTAATGGCTTTAATTTTGTTAGGGTTTACCATAACACCCTCGTGAGATACAATATGACCCAGATATTCCACCTCTTGTACCTCAAAGAAACATTTGGATGTTTTTTCATACAATTGTTTCTCCTCCAATAGTTTGATCACCCTGTCAACATGTTGAACATGATCCTTCCAAGACCTGTTGTAGATTAGTATACCATCAAAATATACTAGCACAAATTTTCTAAGGAAAGGTTTGAAAATGGAATTCATCAACCCTTGAAATGTAGAAGGTGCATTGGTAAGGCCAAAAGGCATGACCAAAAATTCATGATGACCCTCATGAGTTCGAAATGTTGTTTTCAGAATATCTTCAGTATTCATTCTAATTTGATGATATCCTGAACGAAAGTCCAACTCGGTAAAATAAATTTCTCCATATAATTCATCTAATAATTCATCAATCACAGGGATGGGAAATTTATCTTTAATTGTTAGCTTATTGAGCTCCCTATAATCTGGACACATGCACCATGATCCATCCTTCTTGTGCACCAATACTGCTGGAGCAGAGAAAGAACTTTGACTAGGTTGAATTATACCAGCCTCTAACATTTCTGCAATCATACATTCAATTTCACTCTTTTGGACATAAGGATATCTGTAAGGCCGGATGTTTGGAGCAACACTTCCTGGAATAAAATGAATAGCATGATCATGATCACGAATAGGTGGGAGTCCTTTTGGAATATCAAACACCTTAGAATGATTGTCCAAGACTCTTTGGAGATCTGTAGAAATAGATGATTTTGATGTTGGAACTTCTAGTGAGCATAACTGTGAAATTACGCTTTTTGTTCTTTCTTTAGAAGCTTTGTCATGACATTAGAGCTTATTATCTTTCCTGGCTTCCCTATGATACCCCGTAATTCGATTTCCTTTCCTTCCAAAAAAAATTTCAAGAAAATTTCTTGAAAATTAAAAGCTACCATCCCCAAAGATTGTAACCATTGTACTCCTAGTACGACATCAACACCTCTCATTGGGATGGAAAGCATTGGACTATTCAATACATATTCCCCCATGGATACTTGATATTATGGCATTTTCTAGAGCAATTTATAGTTCCTCCATTTGCAACCATCACTTGACATTCTGGTTCTGGGTATATGAAACAATTCAATTCCTTGGCTACCTTACAATGAATAAAATTATGGATACTACCTGAATCAATCAACACTATTACCTTTTTCTTCTTGATATGTCCTTCTATCTTGAGAGTTTGAGGAGTGGTAATTACTGCCAGAGCATTACATGATATGGTCGGACTCATTTCTTCTTCTTCTAGGGCTTCTTCCTGGTGTATATCCTCTTCTTTTGAAGTTTCTTGTTCATTTTCTTCCTCCTCTTCACAATCTATGTAAAATAATTTCTTCTCAGCAAACTTATGACCTTTTGTGTATTTTCTATCACAACTGTAGAAAAGCCCTTTTTCTCTTTTTTCTTCCAATTGTTGTGGTGTCAACCTTGTAGGTTGTGGAAGTTTAGGAGTAGCAACATTTCCATCTGTATAGATGTGAGTGGTAGGCTTCCTTGTCACCATAAGTTTACATTCAATTTTTCTTGCCAACCTGAATGCCTTCTCTAATGAATCCAGTTCCCAAACAAAAAATTCATGTTGGATGTTATCCTTTAAAGTCCCTATGAAGACATCAATCCTGTGTTCCTCTAGAATATCAGCTACCCTTATATTCAGTTTTTGGAAGTCCTCAATGTGCTCCGACACTAAACCCTTTTGTTTGAGATTGATCAATTGGCTAAAGAAGGTGTTGCTCTTTGTATCCTCATAATGTGCTATCATTTCCTCCGTAAAAATTGACCAAGTGACGATTTTTTTACGGGAGAAAAGTCATCGAAACCATAGAAATGTATTTTTTTCTAAATGTAAAGTTGCAATGTGTGCCTTTTGTGTGTTTTGGACATTATTGAGATCAAAATATTGCTCCATCTACAGTATCCATGTTATGGGATCCTTGCCATCAAACTTCCTCATATCCATCTTTGGAATATGGTGGTTCTTTAATCCAACATTAGAGTTTATGAAATCACGATTAACATTTATTTTGTTCTCATCATGAGTTTCCTCTATTTTATTTTCACCATTAGGAAACATTTCTTGTATCAACTTTGCCAAACCTTCGATGTCTACTTTTAGATCATTCTTCATGTTTTCCATTTTTTCATCGATCTTAGCTTCCATGTCATCCATCTTAGCTTCCATGCCAACTTCCATTCCATCCATCTTAGCTTTCAAACCATTCATCTTAGCTTCCATGCCTTTCTTCAAACCATCCATCTTATTTTCCACACCTTTATTCAAAACTTCCATTTCATTTTTTGTTGCTCTTTGCAATAGCAAAATTTGGTGCACTTGCTCATGGACTTTTGATATTTCATGTTGCATTTCTTCATCTTCATGAGTCATAGTAGAGCCTTTTGAAGGCTTAATGGGTGTTGAATTCTTTTTAGGAGGCATTTTAGAAACCAATATTGATATCTATACTCAATAGGCCTTTGGAATCACCTAAAACGGATTTTTCAAACAAAACTTATGCTATTTGAAAAACAAATACACACCTTTTTCTTGATTTTGAGGAGCTCGATATTGAAACTAAATTATCTCTGTGATTTCGGATCTTCAATATCTGAAATGTGGCCCTAAAGTAGCCCTCTGAATATTCTTTTGAATGCCACAGGTCTGACTTGATTTGGATTCTTGAAGTTAAAGTTATGCCTAATCTCCTACGATGACCTAATTATGGACTGGTTCAGTAGAGTGAACTTGTACAACCTGCCACATGTCATTGTTTCCTCCTTCGGCTCTGAAATTGATATAGAAAAAACAAAAATCCATGTACTTGCAGCCACATTTTACATAATTCCAATCCAATTCTCAAAGAGAGAGTTATGAAGATTTTCCCACGATCACCTCTTTGAGATGAAATTAGGGAGCCTGTAAAAGACCTAACTTCCACATACCATATCTCCGAAAATATTGTGAACCAAGCTCTGAAATTTTGCAAAAATATTCCTCGGGATTTCATCTTCGCTCCTTAACATTTCAGCTTCTGAAACTTCATAGAAAAAAAGTTATAGAGAAAATTCCACGATGACCTGTTTAGGTTAAATTCAAGAGCCTGCAAAAAGACCTAACTTCCACATATCATATCTCCGAAAATATTTCGAACCAAGCTCTGCAATTTTGCGACGATGTTCCTCCAGAGTTTGGCTTTGCACTCTAAACATTTCAACTTCTGAACCTTCGTAGAAAAAAGGTTATAGCGAAAATTCCATGATGACCTGTTTGGGGCAGCGAAACCCTAGAATCCAAAGCTCTGAAACCAAATGTTGTGAAACCGGCTCCAAAAAGAGAAGAAAAGAGATATCAATGCCTTAGAAATAAGCCACTTCAAGGGGGTAACCTCTAATACATTACATGAATGAAAAATTCTTGGATGATACAAATGACAAAACCTCCTCTCTATATATAGGAGTCCATGGGGCCACAATGTAATCCTAGTGGGGCCACAATGTAATCCTAGCCGAAATAACAATAATAATGTAAGGGCACAATAATAACAATATGGGGGTTACACTAACAACAATAAGGGACTATAATAGTAATATAAGGACCTAACACCCATCGACTTCTCTAGTCTATGGGTTGTTGAATGGAGTTGTTGCTGAGATGGCATGTGTGTGAGAAGGACTTGTCGAGTTCTTTGGTCTGCATTTTGTTGAATAAATCCATGGTTGGGATGACGTGTGTTTGGGGAAGACCCACTATATTCTCTAGCCTATGAATTTTTGGATAGAGCCACGACCGGGATGATGTGTGCACAAGGAGGACCCACCAAGTTCTTTGGCCTTCATATTGTTGGATAGAGTTGTGGTTGAGGTGATGTGTGCACAAGTAGGACCCATTAGGTTCTCTAGATTATAGGTTACTAAGGTTTGTTTAGTTATCAATAAGTGGAGTGAGAATTATTTGTGACCGATATGATGTGGTAAGGCGGATTGGTTATAGCAGATAATAATCAGAAAACATGATGAGGTCGAGCTAATGGATCCCATAGCCTTATGTACACATGGAAGGTGATGATAAGATAAGTAATGTCTACATGGATTCCATGTATATTTCGCTAGGTATGAAGGTGGGATCATCAAATTTTACATATCAAGACCTCATGGTCACATATGGGTGACACATGTGGCAGTTCTTTGATGACGACTCACTATCTAGTTGGTCAAACTTCAAATTGGCATAATTTTTTATCCAGGAATCAAATTCAAATAAAATATATATCTTTGGAAAGATATTGAGCAGTTGAATATGTTGATAATATCATAGGTTAATTATTAAAACTTTAAATGAAGAGTATTTTTGTAACCCCATATTCATAATGGACCATGGAGGTCAAGTTAATTAAATTGTAATATCTCCCATGGTCAAAGAAGCTTTGAGTAGGTGGGAGGAAGTGTTACATAAAAGTTGTCATTTTGTATATTGGTCAAGATGTAATATTTTGTTAAAATTTTATAATTGATCCAACTTTGAATACACACACATTTCGTGGCATAAATTGTACTAATTGAAGTGTTTATTTATTTGATATTGATACATTTACCTATATATATCGTAATCAATTATTAGTTTATATATGTTAAAACAATTATATTAGAAATAATTTTGTAGAATGATGCAATTCCCATATTGTATGTGTAACATTGAATGTCACTATTGAGATGTGAGTATATCTTATTATGTATGCTTATTTGGTTAATATAAATCATCATTTTCATTATTTATTATCACATATATACATAGATGTGTGTGTGTGTGTGTGTGTGTGTTATGCATAGATGTGTGTTTGTGTGTCTATGTGTTTTAATATTACTGCCATATAACACTAGTTCTATTATTGGTATTATTATATACCTTTTTTTAAATCATGGATATATTTTGTTAACATTTCAATGGCAATAATATTTATGTATCTAGATAAAATTCAAGAATTATGGATTTAATGAATAAAAAATTAACTCTTAAATTATTTGTAATGCAATCACCAATACTTATGTGCACTTTCACTTGAAGATGATTTTATTCAAGGTCAATCATAACCTTTAATATTATATTAAGTTGCGCATTTGTTCAATCTCATATTCCTCAAATAGTCATAAATGAACCTACTTTAAGTGTGTTGTTTGATTCTTTAAGTCACCCATCATAGGTTGAGTCCTTTCGCACTAATTATTTAAAGTCTTGAAATCCTTAAAAGTTTCAATTAATTCAAAATATTAAACCTATCATACAAACATGCTCGGCCATTAGGGTGGTTGGGTAAGCCTTATTTATCTTAAAATAATTCTTTGATTTTATACATAAGATACTAAACCACATGATCCCCAACTTATCTCACATAATTAATTTGCCAAGCAATGATCCCAAACCATTAAAATTTGAAATAATTATATAGTTTTATGTGAAAAAAATTCCCATAACCAACTTTAGAGTGGGACCAGCTTAAAACTAGGTCAATTGATGGTGCTTAAACAATCTAATTTTATACATGTGTATTCCACACTACAATAGAACCATATTGGTTTTGTTTATACATAGTTGATCATCATATATAGGGGGTTATATTTGATGTTACCAATATTAAAATGTTTTTTTTTAACATTTTAACTAATTTCCTTTCAATATGCTTCTCCTCTTCTATTTTGTACAAGTGATGCATTTAATCACATACTCGTTATACAAGGGTGGGCCCTTCAACTTACCGTACTCATGCAAATTAACGATATTTGGATTCACCATAAGTAGGTAGAATGATAATTCCCAAGTATGAATGCTAGCATTACATTTCTTGTATAGCATATTATATTATGCCTGATCATTTTTTGTTAATACTAGGATTTTAGGAATGTGATTTGTGCCCATAAAAACCGTTACACGTGGTGAAACAATGAACCTTTAAGAAACAACCAATGCTCAACATGTCTATGAACATGAATAATGAAATTTCAAGCATGATATTCAATTCAAGAATGCACTATTTTTTTAAACTATCTACTTCCTTCTATTTATAATACATAAAATTAAATAATAAGCTTGTGTATGGAGAATTTGATGTTTAATGTACTACTTCGGCAATTTCAAGTTCTAAAGTGAAGTATGCATAAATGAGCATTGTTTGTTTTGCTTGATCCATTTCATATTTCTCTTGCAAAAATATAATGTATGAATGACTTTAATATAGCTTTCTTCCTCACTTACAAATATGCAATACAAACTTATACTATAAACTATAAGGAGGACAAAAGAAACAATTAAATATTGATGGTAAAAACAAATAATCTAGCATCAAATCCCAAACTTTCATCTTTTCCACCCAAAATATTATGAATGGGAATTTCATTGTTAAATCATATACTCAGTATTAAAGAAACCTACTTGAAAGATGCAAGCTTGGATGATATTTTCTCTTCACATTGGGAATGGAAACTACTATGGCTGTAAGCAATGTCATATAAATTGAAATCTTGGAATTAGTTTCTATTGTGAAACCAGCTCCAAAAATAGAAGAAAAGAGATATCAATGCCTTAGAAATAAGCTACTTCGAGGGGGAAACCTCCAATACATTAAATTAATGAACAATTCTTGGATGATACAAATTACAAAACCTCCTTTCTATATATAGGAGTCCATGGGGCCACAATGTAATCCTAGCCGACCTAACAATAATAATTTAAGGGCGCAATATTAAAAATATGGGGGTTACAGGGGTACAATAATAACAATAAGGGGGTTACACTAACAACAATAAGGGACTATACTAGTAATATAGGGACCTAACATGCCCCTCTCCTTCAAAAATGTGTTTTCCTCAACGCTTGAGTAGCTCTGGGTGCTTCTGTATAAAATTCTCGTCCTCCCATGTAGAATCTTTAGTGGGTAAGTTCTTCCACTTGATGAGATACTCTGAAATTGATCGATTCCGTAGCTATCGAGTTCTTGTTTCCATGACCGCTCCAGGTTCCAATATGATTTTTCCTTCCTCATCAAGTTCTAGAAATATTGTTTGAACTGGAAGATTTTCACCTATAACCTTCTTTAAGCATGAAACATGGAAAACTAGATGCACTCCTGAAGAAGCAGGAAACTTCAATTTGTATGCCATAGTACCAATCTTTTACAACACCTTGTAAGGACCATAGTACTTTGGCGATAATTTATTATCCTTCTTTTCTTGCTTGAGGGACATTTATTTGTATGGTTTTAGCTGTAAAAATACCCAGTGTCCTACATCAAAACTTCTCTCGCTGCGATGTTGATCTGCCCGTTATTTCATTTGATTTTGTGCCAAATTCAGGTTATCCTTTAAGAGTTGGAGAACTTCTTTTTGATGCTCGATGTGATCTTCCACTGCTTGAACCTTCGAATTTTCTCTTAAATATGATGTGATGGATGGTGGATGATATCCATAAAGTGCCATAAATGGGGTCATTTTTGCTACAATATGGAAGGAAGTGTTATACCACCATTCAGTGAGAGGTAACCACTTGACCCATTATGTTTTTTTATCAGATACAAAAAAATGAAGATATCCTTCAAAGCATTTATTTACTATCTCAGTTTGACCATCAGATTGAGGATGATAAGATGAGCTATGAGCTAATTGAGTACCCAAACAAGAAAATAACTCCGTCCAAAATTTTCCAGTAAAAATGGGATCTCTGTCGCTCACAATAACCCTTGGGCTTCCATGTAGCTTTTGAATTCTGTCCATAAATGTAGTAGCAACCGTACTTGCTTTAAATGGATGAGATAATGCACAAAAGTGTGCATACTTGGTAAGTCTATCAACTACCACCATGATGACACTCTTTCCTTCGGACTTAGGTAAACCTATGATAAAATCCATTGAAATCTCCTCCCAACGTTGACTTGGAATGGATAAAGGTTCTAGAAGTCTCGGGGTCTTAATTGTCTCAACTTTATTCTGCTGGCAAACCAAACATTCTGCCAAAAAATTTTGAATATCAGATTTAAGGCCATCCCAAAAAAATTTAT
This sequence comes from Pinus albicaulis, assembly GCA_034641835.2. Classification (NCBI taxonomy): domain Eukaryota; kingdom Viridiplantae; phylum Streptophyta; class Pinopsida; order Pinales; family Pinaceae; genus Pinus; species Pinus albicaulis. The sequence goes on along the minus strand of CM076577.1, from coordinate 549,799,634 downwards.
TTCTTCACCCTATGGTAAGTTTTTAAAGATCTTGAGTGTCCTCCTAAAGAAGAAATGTGAAAATCCAAAAGAATATTTTGTTTTAGTTGGGAATTCTTACAAAGATATAAGCGATCTTTGTACCATAAGGAATCATTTTTCCAACTAAATGTATCAGATGTACTAGGATCTTGCTGCAGCTTTTGAATGAGTGTCCATACTTCTTTGTCCTTCCATTCATCTCTTGCTTCGGTTATCCAATCTAGTTGGATAATAGAAATGGCACAAATCAATGCTTCCACCTCTTCATTCTTTCTTGAGAGTGCATCTGCAACAACTTTAAGCTTCCCTTTTTTGTAGATTATTTCAATGTCATAACCCAACATCTTTGTGACACATTTTTTCTACTCTTCTGAAGATATTATTTGTTCCAAAAAGTGTTTAAGACTATCATGATCAATTTTTACCTTGAATTGTCTTCCCATTAGGTAAGTTCGTCATTTCTTCAGTGCATGCAGTATTGCTAACAATTCCTTCTCATAAATAGGTTTATTTAAATACTTTCCTTTGATTGGATGACTTTCAAAAGTAATGGGTCTTCCTTCCTGCATTAAAATAGCAACAATTCCATTTGCTGAGGCATCACATTCCACAATAAAGGTTTTTGTGAAGACTGGCATAGCTAAGACTGGTGCTAGGCACATTGCCTCTTTAAGATGTTCAAAGGCCTTATTTGCTTCGGGAGTCCATGAAAATGCATCTTTCTTCAATAATGTTGTTAGAGGTGCTGATATTCTCCCATAATTCTTAACAAACTTTCGATAATACCATGTTAACCCGATAAATCCTCGCAACTTCTTTATGGTTGTGGGGACTTTCCATTCCTTAATGGCTTTAATTTTTTTAGGGTCTACCTTAACACCCTTGTGAGATACAATATGACCCAGATATTCCACCTCTTGTACTCCAAAGAAACATTTGGATGTTTTTACATATAATTGTTTCTCCTTCCAAGACCTCTTGTAGATTAGTATATCACCAAAAAATACTAGCACAAATTTTCTAAGGAAGGGTTTCAAAATGGAATTCATCAACCCTTGAAATGTAGAAGGTGCATTGGTAAGGCCAAAAGGCATGAACAAAAATTCATAATGACCCTCATGAGTTCGAAATGCTGTTTTTGGAATATCTTCGGTCTTCATTCTAATTTGATGATATCCTGAACAAAGATCCAACTTGGTAAAATAAATTGCTCCATGTAATTCATCCAATAATTCATCAATCACAGGAATGGGAAATTTATATTTAATGGTGAGCTTATTGAGCTCCCTATAATCTGGACACATGCGCCATGATCCATCCTTCTTGTGTACCAATACTACAGGAGCAGAGAAGGAACTTTGTCTAGGTTGAATTTTACCCACCTCTAACATCTCTACAATCATACGTTCAATTTCGCTCTTTTGGACATAAGGATATCTATAAGGCCTGATGTTTGGAGGAACACTTCTTGGAATCAAATGAATAGCATGATCATGATCACGAATAGGTGGGATTCCTTTGGGAGTTTCAAAAACCTTGGAATGATTTTCCAAGACTTGTTGGAGATATGCAGAAATAGATGATTTTGATGTTGGAACTTATAGTGAGCATAATTGTGCAATTATGCCTTGTTGTTCTTTCTTTAGAAGTTTTGTCATGACATTAGAGCTTATTATCTTTACCGGCTTCCCTGCAATACCCCATAATTTGACTTTCTTTCCTTCTGAAAAAAATTTTAGGAAAAGTTCTTGAAAATTAAAATTTACCGTACCCAAAGATTGTAACCATTGTACTCCTAGTACAACATTAGCACCTCCCGTAGGAATGGAAAGCATTGGACTATTCAATACATATTCCCCCATAGTTAGCTTGATATTATGGCATTTTCTAGAGCAATTTATAGTTCCTCCATTTGCAACCATCACTTGACATTCTGGTGCTGGGTATAGGAAACAATTCAATTCCTTGGCTACCTTACAATGAATAAAATTATGGGTGCTACCTGAATCATTCAACACTATTACCTTTTTCTTCTTGATATGTCCTTCTATCTTGAGAGTTTGAGGAGTGGTAATTCCTGCCAGTGCATTACACGATATGGTCGGATTCATTTCTTCCTCTTCTAGGGCTGGTTCCTGGTGTATATCCTCTTCTTGTTCATTTTCTTCTTCCTCTTCAAAATATATGTAAAATAATTTCTTCTCAGCACACTTATGACCTTTAGTGTATTTGCTATCACAACTGTAGCAAATCCCTTTTGCTCTTTTTTCTTCCAATTGTTGTGGTGTCAACCTTGTAGGTTGTGGAAATCTAGGCATAGAAACACTTCCTTCTTTATAGAAGTGAGTGGTAGGCTTCCTTGTCACCATAATTTTTACATTCAATTTTTCTTTCCAACATGAATGCCTTCTCCAATGAATCAGGTTCCAAAACGTGAACTTTATGTTGGATGTTATCCTTTAAATTACCTATGAAGAGATCAATCCTGTGTTCCTCTGGAATATCAGTTACCCTTATATTCAATTTTTGGAAGTCCTTAATGTGCTGCCCCACTAAACCCTTTTATTTGAGATTTATCAATTGGCTAAAGAAGGTTTTGCTCTTTGTATCCTCATAATGTGCTATCATTTCCTCAGTAAAAATTGACCAAGTGACAATTTTTTTATGGGAGCAAAGCCATCGATATCATACAAATGTATTTTGTTCTAAATGTAAAGTTGTAATGCGTACATTTTGTGTGTTTTGCACATTATGGAGATCAAAATATTGCTCCATATGTAGTATCCATGTTACAGGATCCTTTCCATCAAACTTCCTCATATCCGTTTTTGGAATATGGTGGTTCTTCCCGCCAACATTAGAGTTTATGAAATCACGATTAACATTTATTTTGTTCTCATCATGAGTTTCCTCTACTATATTTTCACCATTAGGAAACATTTCTTGTATCAACTTTGTCAAACCTTCCATGTCTCCTTTTAGATCATTCTTCATGTTTTCCATTTTAGCTTCCATGTCATCCATCTTAGATTCCATGCCAGCTTCCATGCCATCTATCTTAGAATCCACGCCTTTCTTCAAACCATCCATATTATTCTTCACACCATCCATCTTCGCTTCCATGCCTTTCTTCAAAACTTCCATTTAATTTATTGCTACTCTTTGCGAGAGCGAAATTTGGTGCACTTGCTCTTGTAATTTTGATAGATCATGTTGCAATTCTTCATCTTCATGAGTCATAGTAGAGCCTTCTGAAGGCTTAATGGGTGTTGAATTATTTTCATGGGGCATTTTTTAGAACCAAATACTGATATCTATTCTACAATATTCCGTTCGAATCAATTCAAATTGATTCTTCAAACAAGACTTATGCAATTCGGAAAAAAATTAAACACCTTTTTCTTGCTTTTGAAGAGCTCGATATTTAAATTGGATTATCTCTGTGGGTACAACTCTTCAATATCTGAAATTTGGCACTAAGGTAGCCTTCTAAATCCTCTTTTGAATGCCACAGGTCTGAGCTGATTTTGATTCTTCAAGATAAAGTTATGTCCAATCTCCCACAATGACTTAATTATGGATTATTTCAGTAGATCGAACTTGTACAACTTGCCACATGTCACTGTTTCATCTTTTAGCTATGAAATTGATAGCAAAGAAACTACAGTCACTTGTGGCCACTTTTTATGGAACTCCAATCTGATGCTCATAGAGAGAGTTATGAAGCTTTTCTCATGATCACCTCTTTGAGATGAAATTCATGAGCCTGAAACAACACTACCTTCCACATATCATATCTCTGAAAATATTGCAACCAAGCTATGAAATTTTGCGACGACTTTCCTCAAGATTTCAGCTTCACGCCCTATAAATTTCAGATTCTGAACCTCGTTTATAGCGCAAATGCCACAATGACCTGTTTAGATTAAATTGAGGAGCCTGCAAAAAGATCTAACTTCCACAGATCATATCTCTGAAAATATTGTGAACCAAGATCTGAAAGTTTGCGACGATGTTCCTCAGGATTTCAACTTCGCACCCTAAAAATTTCAGCTTCTGAAACTTTGTAGAAAAAACGTTATAGCGAACATTCCACGATGACCTGTTTGGAGCAGGGAAACCCTAGAATCCAAAGCTCTGATACCAAATGTTGTGAAACCATCTCCAAAAATAGAAGAAAAGAGATATCAACACTTTAGAAATAAGCAACTTCGAGGGGGAAACCTCCAATACATTACATTAATGAACAATTCTTTGATGATACAAATTACAAAACCTCCTTTCTATATATAGGAGTCCATGGGGCCACAATGTAATCCTAGTGGGCCACAATGTAATCCTAGCCGACCTAACAATAATAATTTAAGGGCACAATAATAACAATATGGGGGTTACAGGGGTACAATAATAAAAACAAGGGGATTACACTAACAACAATAAGGGACTATACTAGTAATATAGGGACCTAACAATTTCTCACATATATCTCAATTATTCAAAAAAATCCATGGATTTTATCACATATCTCTCAATTATTTAGTATGAATTCCTGGAACACCATTACACTAGTCAAGAAAATGTACAAGGTTACTAAGTGATGGGTTTCTTAGGAATTTACCAAGGCATGTAAAATATTGCCCATCTAAAATAGAAGATTTAATAATGGACACATAGGGGATATAATAGAATTCATAACCAATTATTTTATTTGTATTGTTACATCATTGGCTTGAGAGGAAAACAAGCCTCCCAAGTGAGAAATTTATTCAAACAAGTGAAAAACATTCTTATGGGACTAGAAAAAGATACTAGAATAATAATAAAAAATGAGAATACATTTCAATATTAATAAAAATTAATTGTGAAGTTGATACATTAAAAAATAATAATATTCACTCATCGAATTCCTAATTTTTTTGGCTCTTTGGTTGTCATTGTGAGTGTATTCAGCTTCAACAATTTCACCATCATCCATATTTTCACAAAAATTCATGTATCATAACTATGTATATGTGAAAAAGAATATGATATTCAATAGCCATCCTAATTGTTGGCGAAGAAACGGGTCTCGCAGGCAAGACCCAGGTTCAGAGATTGGGGCCAACAAGGGAATCCGCTATAGTCTAGAACCACGCCGGCATTTTCACCCTACTCCGGAGAGTAGAGAGTCTCACCCGAGGCGTGCCACGACCACATGCAGAAGGGGAATAGATCGATAGTGGTGGAAGGATCCTCAACTCATGATTAATATGGAATTGATTGCATAAACATCATCATATACGCAAGAACATTCATAATATTGAACAGATACTAAGCAAATAAAATTTTAAGGCATCATAGACATCATGCATGCATGTAACTCATATAATAAGATAGCAACCTGCAAGTATATTGATAACTTCAACCAGATACATCGTTACATTGCTTCCACAGGAAGAGCTTACAATTATGTTGCAGACGTCTCATAAGATAGAAAGATAGATAAGAGAAGCCTAGGAACTATAGAGATATCATGCTCAGAATAGGTTCCCTATGAAACATCCACTCAATCCTCTTCAGCCGCTCTGCATTCGTCTCCCTTCTTTCGGCCGGGTGACGGCTATTTATTCACCCGCCATTGCAACTGCTAGTTCCTCTTGCGTTCTTCTTCGGCTGCTTCTGGCTTCTCTCTTGTTGTATATGAGTTCTGCTCTCTGTCTTCTGCTGTATCTTCTCTTCATCTGTACTAAATTTATGACCTAATCACTATTCCAGTATTTGGGAACTACCCACCATGCAGAAAACATGAAACAACTCATAAGTTAAAGCTTAATCAGAATATTTGTAAGAGGGTGACCAAATTGAAGGCTATTACAACTCCATCAATGCAACCACCTCCATTACTTTCCCCAAATACCACCATTTATTTGGTTCTTATAGGATGGCCCCCTAGTGAAAACAAAAAATTGGTCAAGGAGACCCATAAGAGAAAAATGACCTTAAAATATCATTTAGATTCAATCCTTCATCATATAACCCTTAGTGCGCCTACATATCTTCACATGTTTTCACCAAAAAATAACTCGAATCAATACTCAACATAGACACTTAATTGATCCTCTCAAACAACATGCACATTAGCATGCCAAGAATATACAATACTCCAATTCATTTATGACTAATTGACTCCTTATTGCAAGTCCTCCCATGGTGGCCTACCATAAGAGGCTTACCCTAAACACTTTCTACTTCGGCAAGATCTATGCGACTACAGTCCATAGAACCTCCATTGGGATTTCTATATCCACACTTCTAGGCTTTCTTCGTCCAATTATTTATTCATGTATACCTTCAGCGAATAGTGTTGTGCTTTTAATGTCCATCTAACTTTTTTTATGCCATGGGATATTGTTGAGTTGAATTTTTTTGATCAAGCTCGTTTTTGTTGCATTCACATGAGAGGGGCTCATTTTTTACTATAGTACGTGTTGTTGAAGAATGTAACTAGTGTCGGTCTTCAAAATTGTACTTGAGCCATAATAAAATGTATTTATCAAAATAAAGAAAAATAAAGTTTATCATTAAATAAATTGACTTATAAAAGCATGGGTTCCATGCTTGGGTCGATTGTTTTTTGGTCAAAGTATCCATTGAATACTTCTAGGGTGTATGTCAAGTGTCATTGTCCAGGTCACAATGTAATTAAGCCTTCTTGGGAATTATTTGTCAAGAAAGAAAAATATTTTATTGTAAATTAGGTCAATTAGGCCTCCTCTATAAAGTCGGCCTCAAGGGAAGAATTTAATCACATAGAAGGACTATATATAAGCAACAACTCGACTCATTTGGGAGAGATCACTCAACAAGTTTGAATTATATTAACTTCATGCAGTAAAGTGTACGAATTCTAAGGAAGAAGAAGGAAAGGGCTAGTGAAGGAGAAGAAGGCCATTATCTTGCTAAGGAATTCAAAATTCTCTCTCTTGTCTCACACATGTGAACGAACTGAAGTTTTAGGAGAGTTGAAATTGCAGTCTTGAAGCTGGGCTGAAATTCGAATGCAGTAGGGTCAAAAATATGTCCTTGGTGCAGTATTGATGCAATATTGAAGCAAGGTTGATGTAGTGTCGTTGCAATTGATATTTGAAGCTTGGAAGAACGGTTTAATGTTTTCCTTGGTGGAGGAGTAATATATGTTGGTTAATTTCTTGGTTGTCTTACTGTCATATGAATCTACTGAAGGAAGATTTCTTACTGGTTTTTCCCCTATATTGAGGTTTTTCCCTGGCTATGCACCTACATCTGGTGTCCTTTATTTTCTTTTTTTGTTTTTGTTAATTACTTGATGGACTAAGATAAAATAAGAACATAATAAATATAATAATAACTCAAATAAATCACAAGTAATCATGAACAAGAGAAAATATTTTTTCCATTCTGATTTTCCAACATGGTATCAAATTTAAGGTGAAGAAGGAAGAAAAAGGAAGCTTGAAGATCTATTGAAGGGAAAAATAAGATTAAAGAAATATCACTAAAGGAAACATATAAGGGGATAATCCTACTGTCATTAAGAACTATTTCTAACTCAATGAAGGGAGAAAACAAATTAGAAGGAGTGTCCAACTATAGGGCATGGAAAAAGAGGATAGATCTCATCCTCAAGAAGAATAAAATTTGAATCTAGTTTGATAAAAATTCAAGAAGCCTACATATGAATCAAGTTAATTAAAAAAAAAAAATTTTATAGAAACTGAAATATTTTCCATGAACCTAATAGTGGATGGAGTAAAGGACAACTTCATTCCATATATATCCAACATAGGTTCTGCTCAAGAAATGTATGAGGTGTTATCCAAATTATTCACAATCAAGAACATTGGTCGAATTTCAAGCCTCAAGAATTAATTAAGAACTATGAAGACGAAAAAAGATGATATGGTGGCATCCTTCTTTATAAGGATATCTAGAATCAGAGATGAACTCCAGGCAATAGAGGAAATTGTACCAAAAAAGAAGCTCGTGATTACTGCCCTTCTAGGACTACCAACATCTTCGAGTCCCTTTGAATCAGGAATAAATAGTTGGAAGGATACTCCAACATTCGAACAAATGTGGAATACATTTAGTCAAGAAAAATCTAGAATATCATTAGTAAATAATAGGAAGGATAATGAAGAGGAGAACATCTCAAATTCCTATTCCACTCATCACAAGAATAAGGGAACCTTCAATAAGTACAAAGGACCAAAGAATAAGGTTAACCTATCAAATATAGAATGTTACAATTGTCAGAATATGGGTCACTACAAACTTCATTGTCCACAGATTCCAAGGAATAAGAAGATAGATAGGGATCAAGCAAATATTGTCGATGAAGCTCCACTAAAGAAGAACAAGATGGAAGAATCTGAAGTCAATTACTTATTTTCTAGGGACTCTTAGGGACTTTGTCCCTTACATATCCTTCTATTCTAATTTTTTATTTTTTTTCCTTTATGTTTTGATTTCTTGAACTTGTAGGTGTAACATGTCTTATTAGAACACATTTTATTTATAGGTTTCCCTCAAGATTGGATTGAGAGGGAGCCCTCATCAATTTACTAAAAGATAATTATTTTTTTTCTTTGTTACATCTTTTCATGTTTCGTTTCCTCACATCCAGACTTGTTTGAATTATATGCTAATAACCTTTTATATTTTCCGTATTAGGAAAGCTTGCTGAATACTCAAGGGTTGTGGAGGAGACTTCAAAGGATAGACTTGAAGCATGGAATAAGTTCTGCTTTTCAAGAATTGATGTCATACAAGTTTTTTTTAAGGAACAATTCAAGGTATGTCTTAAACTATAAGCTTTGTATAAAGTTCTCTTCATGCAAAAGGTAAAGTCAATCTTTCTTTTAAATTTTTCTTTACATTACTAACATCATTAACATCATTTTTAAGGTGATTAATCATTAAATTGAATCTACCCTAATTATATTATTATTCTTGTGGGACCCTAAAATGGTTCACCGTAAAACCCTAAACTAAGGGTATGTCAATATTAATTATGAAACCCTAGTCTACTTAGGGTTATTGATGAAATCTAGAATTCCTATCATTTTGATGTTTTGGTATTGTTATAATGGAAACCTTAGTCCTTTAGGGTTTGATGTGTTATGTATTGAATCCTTATATCTTTAGGGTTTTATGAATTATTTTTTATGATAAAAACCCTTATAATATCTATAGTAATATCCTAGAAATGAATCCCTATATGCATGTTCATTTTTCTGGTCGAAACACTAGCCTAGTCAAAATTGTTGTATGCCTAACTTTAATGTATTGATATTTGGGTCTTGAGTTTACCTAGTAGATATTTTTGTATTATGATTGTGCATGATTATGAAATCCTATATATGTATATGTTTTAACCTAATTTTTTATTCTCATTGATCTAGGTGGATATTGGTGGCCAACCGCCTATTCCACCTAGTAAGTTTCATCAGTTTTCTTATTTACTATTTTTAGCAGTTTTTGAGTCTTGAACTTCTAGAACCATTTTGAGGCCCTAAATGGTGTAGTCCTTGGATATATCTTTCCAACGAGGCATTATACGCACCAAACAGAGATACTATGACCAAGTTACGACCCTAGGAAGTTGGCTACCCAACTAACCCAACGAGACCCGTAAACTATTGGTGTTACATCTCATCGGGTTATGGTTTTGGTTGTTTAAGGTTTTCTCTTATTGTTCAATAATAAAAATGACCTCGAGCCTCATTGTAACACAGTTCAGAGGCATGTAGTTGTCACATCTCTTCTCATAGATAAGCTACCATCGCCCTAGATAGTTTATGTCCATTATGTCTGTAAGCATATTTTAGTCATTTGATATTAATGAAATGAAGTTTTATTTCTACTACATATCTTTTTTTATGTTTATTTCTGTATTTTATTTCGTTCCTCCATAAATCCATATTCAAGTTACATCTCCATGAGGGTTTGAAACATATTTCAATTCCAATGTTTTGAAGTAATCTTCAGTAAATTTAATGAAAGTACCACGGTATCCATAGATCATATTATACAGTGAAAAATATCACATTTTAAATTATTTTTATTATCTCAAATGGGTTTTTACGGAATTTGATTTTGTTTCCCGATTTGAGAGATGATCAATTGAAGTTACACGTGTCTGGAACATTGCATCGTCGTGTGTCCTATGATTTTGTGGAATCATTTTCTCACCCCATAGGTAATCAAATTTCAAGTTCCTTATATCACTGGAAATATCTATTCAATACCTAAAATGGGTCTTTGATGAAATTTGATTTCATCACCTATAGCAGACGTTATCAGCAAAGTTGCAGCAAGAGGTCCATTTCAACCAAGATACGGATCAGTCGTATCAGAGCGGTATCCTCTTTCTTGATATTTCTTTGCATGTCCTCAACGAGGTCAGGGTATAACGAGTTAGGGCTCGATCTGGTTGAACCTTTGAAAGATCAGCCTCACAAACCCAAACGGCCTCCCATGGCTAAAGAAAAGAAAGACGAGAGAGCAAGAGATCCTATCAAAATATTTATTGAGGAGGCCCTCGAGAAAAAAAGGAACGCAATGATGGATAACTCTGCCTAGATCCTTCAACGACTTCCCACCGGGTAGTGAAACTGCATCCAGCAGCCACTCTGGAGATGCCACTACTTTCAAGGTACAAGTCAACTTTGACATTCCTATGTTTGAAGGAAAAATAGATGCAGACGTTGTAGATAGATGGTTTAATTTGTTGGAAGGGTATTTTTCGATCCATGATTTCTTTGACCAAGAAAATATTACTTTTGCACTCCTCAAAGTTGCCCCCCGTGTCAAAGACTAGTGGGAAACCTACTATGAGAAAAAGGATGAGAGGGAACCCTCTTTTTTCTCGACCACACCCACTTGGAATTTGTTCTAAGATGGCATGAAGGAACAATATTACCCCATGGGGAGCTATGAGGACAAGTAAATCAAATGGACCGCGCTGCGACAACAAAGGGATGAAGATGTGCACAAGCTGACGAATTTGTTCCATACCCTATGCATAAATTTGGGTATTAAATATTTAGAGAGAAATTTGGTGCTCAAGTACTGTGGTTGTTTTCACATATACATTCAGGAGGAAATGGAGTTCCTCGACATTATCTCGCTTGGCACGGTATATCGATATACCACAAAGATCGACTAGAAATTTAAGCAAAAGAAGTGAAACTTTGGATCCATGAATCTAAAGCCAGGGAAAGGTGCCCCCGAACTACAGACAGGGAAAATCCAAAGTGGGGCGACTTAGAACAACACTGCAAATACAAAGAATGACACAAGGAGGTAGTATTAATTTCATAATAGCTCCACTCAGAACACAAGCGAGAGTCAGACCAAACAGACGATGGTGGCCAAACTAAAGGCATCCAAATCAAATGCATGTTTTGATTCTAAGTCAAAATCGAACAAGGGAAATGAGAAAGGGAAAAAAGTCATTGATGTAGATCCCAATGCCACTGTTTCCACCACCAAGATCCAGAGGGAGGATCCCGAGGATCTAGAGGAGGGGGAGCACCTCTTCCATTCGCAGATGTGGGTGAAGGGCTCTCCACCGCAATTCCTTGTCGATAGCAGAATCCAAAAGAACCTCATTTCAGCAGAGGTCATGAAGCGGCTCGGCCTACCGACCATAGCACACCTGCAATCATATACCATCGGGTGGCTTCACCAAGGAAGATATATTTGCGTTAGCCAGCAGTGTTGCCTTTCGTACAACATCAAGCCCTTCACGGATGAGGTACTATGTGATGTTGCTCTTCTTGGAGTGTCTGGTGTATTATTGGGCCAACCATACATGTGGAAGTGACATTTTATGTATGATTCCAGACCTCGTTCTGTTATTATTACTTTGAGAAATAAGTTTTACATGATACCGGAGGTAGTACCGCCTCCCGCCATATCTTTAATTACTACAAAGAAACACAGTAAAATTATTTCCCAAACCAAGAAATTTATTTTCATTACAATTCGCCCACAAGGAAAGAAGAATATTATGGCCACAACCTCCAAACAGGGCTCCCCTACACAGAAATAACAAATGTACAAAGTTGTTGAGGAATACAAGGACATTTTCTCCTCACCCACAGAGGTTCCTCTACACTGTCAGGTCAAGCACTCCATTGATATGACCCCAGGAACGTCGTTTCATTATGTTTCCATACCTCATGCGACCACACAAACAGAATCCACACGTGTGTTGTCTGACGTATGCCAGCAGGTCCACAACATCTTAGATAAATCCAATTCCAAGTACAAGCAGTGCCGAGATCAACATTGAGTGTCACAAAAGTTATAGGTGGGTGACACATTTTGGTTACATTTGTAGAAGGATCACCTCTCTGGACTCCACCACAAGCTATTCCCACTTCAAAGCAGGCCAACTCCTTCACCAGTGTAGGAATTTACAAGGTAAATTCCTTAGATCAAACACCAAAGGTCACTGCTTACAAACAGATCACAAATTAGTACACCAGTATATCACGTGGTTAAAACCCTCGAAGAGGGAAACAATCCACGACCTGAGCCAACGTGGCCACTTCAAGAAATTTATTAATATAAAAAGAAAAGTTACATATGTTTCTCTCATAAACGGGTTACCGGACAAATGACCCTCCATGCTCTTTAAATAGAGATCATGGACCAATCTGGTGTTAAGCCATGGATAAAGTGTCGTTAATATCGAGGAGAGAGTGAACCGTCAGATTATAAGTTACAAATGTACATATTAAAGAAACAAACTTTACCTAACTCTACACTATACCGAGTTATACTTAACTATTTCCTATGTGTCAGAATATCCTAAGAACCAGGGAAAGTGGTTCACCAGGGACCAGGTTCAACAGAAATTTCCCTACCTCATGGAGCCTCTACACGCAATGGGGACCATTTCTTCCTAAGGGGAGAGGAATGATCCAGGTAGATATTCATTAGGGGAATTTTTAGGTTTAAAATGGGCCTCCTAAGGCAATTATAAAATAATAGTGGAAATAATAAAATAAGATTTAATTACATCATCAAATTTTAGAGGGAAAAAAGAAAAAACTACTTTTTCAACTTGTATTTTCAACTTATCTCCCAAATGTTTTACTCAAATTTAGAGCGAGAGTATTCATTGGATGCAAAATTTAATTCATCATCCAAGGGTTACCCATGTTTCATACTTTCAATGGATCATTCTACATGAAAAATGAGAAATACATGAAAAAGGTGATTCCAATCACATTTTTTCATGTATTTCTCATTTTTCGTGTAGCGGGGTCCATCAAAAGTATGCAACAGGTACTCCTTAGATGAGGAATTAAATTTTGCATCCAATGAGTACTCTTGCTCAAAATTTAAGTAAAAAATTTGGGAGATAAATTGAAAATACGAGTTGAAAAAGTAGTTTTATTATTTTATTATCTTTTAATATTTTTAACTTTTTACTTAGAAAATGGTGAATAATCCCCCATGGTTGACATCATCATCTTGAATACTATTGGTTCTTATAAAGTTTATTTTGGTTGTAAATTTTTCTTGGGAGGCCCATTTTAGACCTCAAAATTCTCCTAATGGGTGGCCACCTGCCTATTCCACCTAGTAAATTTCATCAATTTTCCTATTTACTATTTTTATTATTTTTTCAGGTCCTGAAATCCTGGAGCTTTTGAGGCCATAGACAGTGTATTCCTTAGATATATATTTCCAACAAGGTATCATACGTACCAAATAGAGATACTCTGACCAAGTTACAACCCCGGAAAGTTGGCTACCCAACTAACCCCAACGGGGCCCATAAACTCTTGGTGTTACATCTCCTTTGGTTAGGGTTTTGGTTGTTTAGGGTTTTCTCTTATTTTTCAATAAAAAAAAGGCCCTTGAGCCTCATTGTAACACAGTTTAGAGACATGTAGCCACCACATCTCTTCTCAGAGATAAGTTACCATCGCCCTAGCTAGTTTATGTTCATTATGTCTGTAAGAATATTTCAGTCATTTTATACTAATGAAATGATGCTTGATTTCTGCTACATCTCTATGTTTAGGTTTATTTTTGTATTTTATTTCTTTCCAGCATAAATCTAGATTCAGGTTACGACTCCATGAGGGTTTTAAACATATTTCAATTCCAATTTTTTGCACTAATATTCAATAAACTTAATGAAAGTTCCACAGTCTCCAAATATCATATTATATAGTGCAAAATATCTCATTTGAAATTATTTTTAATTATATCAATGGGTTTTTTACGAAATTTTATTTCATTTCCCGGTTTGGTAGATATGAGAAATTGAAGTTACACCTATCTGGAACATTGCGTCATCGCGTGTCATATGAGTTTGTGGAATCATTTTATCACCCCACGGGTCATAAAATTTCAAGTTTCTTATATCACTAGAAATATCTATTCAATACCTCAAATGGGTCTTTGACGAAATTTGATTTCATCACCTATAACAGAAGTTCTCAACAAAGTTGCAGCAAGAGGTCCATTTCAACCAAGATCTAGATCACTCATATTTTATAAACTCTAGGGTTTGTAACAAAGCCCTAGTATAATTTTGATATTATAGGATATGATGATATTTTTTCTAATATGATCTAGGGTTTGCAACAAACCTTAGTAAATTCTAACATATAAATTTTGAAATTTTTTATAGAATTGTTATTTGATGGAATCTAGGGCTTGTAATGCATCATAGCAGAATATGTCATATATCTCTGAAAATAATATTGAGGCCCTAAATATAGTTAAATTGATATCTTGATTGAGTTTCTTTACATTTTAATAATGTGGTCTAGGATTTAGGGAAATAACCCTAGAAAAAAGTATGTGTCTCTTACTTATTATGAACCTAACTAGGTTTAGGTATTTGATGTCTAAAGTCTAATTATTGCATTAATTTGATTTTTATATAGTTAACTTCATGCTTCTATAGATGTATTTGGTTGTAATTACTATTAAATTTTTGCAAGTATGCAATATTCAAGATAATGTTTGTATAAGAATGATGAAGAAAGTTATAAGGATGATCATGAATATGTTGAAAAGTCAACAAGAAATGTGTGTCTAATTTAATTTTCCCTTAATTAAATTGGACAATAAATTGTAATCTTATCTCATAATCACTTGTAATAGTTAACTGAGTGTGATAGACTCAGTTAACTCATGAAATTCGATTTGAGGGTGGTTGGTGAGGCATGCAGAGTGATTCTATTAGTTATGGAGTTCGAATTGCAGTTAGTGCATTAGTTTAATGCATGAGAAATCATTTAACTCAATTTATTGAGTTAAATTCAATTGAACTAGTTGTAGTTGTTTGTTGCACTAGTGAGAGATAAAGTGAATTAAATCAAATTTAATTCACATGCAGTGATCTGCCATGAAACTGATGATTTACTATTAATAGTTGCATGCATGTCAGTTCCAATGGAGACCCAGTTGAGACAAAGGTTAAAGGGATGTTAACTATCAGTTGTATCATTAGTAGGTCGCTTGCATGCAGTAAGACAACCATTGAATTTCCCATGAGCGTTGTGCAGTTTTGGAAGGCTAAATTTCCTAAAGAATAGGGATTTCATTCCACATGAATTGTGCAAGCAAGGCAGGCTTATTAGAGGCAGGAAATTGGCTAAGTGTTGGTCAATTTTGTCTGGGTCAGTGTGAGATAGTTGTGAGAGTGCACGAGACACTTGAGAGAAGATTACATTGTAATTATTTCATGATTCCATGGTGAATATACAATAGAAGATAGAGCGGTTTTTAGCAGTAAGCTTTCCCCAAGAAAATATATGTGTTGTGGTTTGATTTGCTTATTTCTTTACTTGTTGTGATTGGTGATCATGTTTTTTTCCCCCAATTGATTTGTAGAAGGATTCAGTATCTTGCTTTATTACATTGCTTGATTAGATTGAATCCATTGATATACATATGTTTGTATAATTTCTACATGGTATCGAAGCACAAGAAATCAGTATAGCATGATTCGAATTTGCAGAAGTATTCTTTGGTGCGACAGTGGATCAAGATGGATTTAAATGGCTTGATATTGGAGTATGCACTCGAGGGCAGTTCCAATTATATTACGTGGAAATACAAGATGGAGGAAGTTCTGGAGGACAATGGGTTGAAATAATTCATTGATAATGGCATTCCCAAACTCGCTACAGTAGATGACACAAATCTTGATGCTTGGCAAAAGAAGGTTGCAAAGATAAGGAGGATCTTATTGGAGGGAATATGAGAGCACATTGTCTCAACTCTCCATGGAAAATAAAATCCATATGCAATTTGGAAGGCTTTGACATATCTGTTTTAGAACAACAATGATCATATAAAAATTGGCACTAAAGGACAAGCTCAGGAAAATCAAAATGGAGAAAGGCGACACTATTCTGAAATATTTAACCAAGTTTTTCCAATGTCGAGATGAGCTTGGGAGCGTCGTAATTATTGTCACGGATGATGACTTGGTGAGCCTAGCTCTTCTAGGTCTTCCCAATAGTTGGCATAGTTATCATGACTCTATCAATGGGAGGGAGAAGCTGCCAGATTGGGAACAACTTTGGTTGGATTTGGTGCAAGAAGAATTCAGGTAGAATACCAGGGATGGATCTTCATCTAAGACAGATGATGAGGAAAATTGTGCCTTGGTTGGTAAGGTGAAGAAGGGGAAAGGAAAGAAATCCTATTCCAAATCTGAGTCTAGCAAATAAGGCAAGAAGCACGACATGTCCAGAGTGAATCGTTTTCACTGCCACGAGCATGGACATTATGCCACTAATTTTCCACAAAAGAAGAAGACCAAGAAGGCTTCAGGATCTGTATTTGGTGAGGCTTTAGCCTCGCAATTTGAGTTGGACTTCTCGCTCATCGCATGCATGGTGTCAATTGCGATGGGATCAATATGGTAGTAGGATATTGGTGCATCTTTCCACATGATGGGAGACATATAACTTTTCAGTAGCCTGGAGGATAAGGACCTCCAGATGCATATCGAAATGGGTGATGATAGGCGGTATAGTGCTAATGGGATTGGTACAGTTACCTTCCAGAGACAATCAAGTAAACCCTTCTTATTAAAATATGTAATGCAAGTACCAGGCTTGAAAAAGAATTTAGTTTCAATCACAATGTTGGAGGATAGAGGTTATGATGTGTTTTTTAGTGAAGGGAAAGCCTTCCTTTGACACAAAGCCACAGGACAAGCCAAGAAGATTAGGCTTTGTGTGAAGAATCTCTATAAACTTGATGTAGATGGTTACGCAGCATTGATTGGAAAGGAATACAAAGTGGTGAGCGGGGATGAGGGTGAGTTATGGCACAAGAGATTGGGCCATCTACACCACGGAGCCTTGAAGGTCATGCAGCAGATTTCTACGAGTCTTCCCAAGGGTACTCTTGTGCAGATAGACACGTGCAAGGGATGTACCATGGAGAAGTATGTAAAGGCCACTTTTCACAAGAAGTAGAACCGAGAAGTGGAAATCCTTGAGAGAGTTCACTCAAATGTGTGTGGACCATTCTCTACAGCTTTGACAGCAAAGCATAGGTATTATGTGATCTTTGTTGATGATTTTTCTAGAAAGTGTTGTATCTACTTCATGCAGAAGAAAGATCAGATGTTCTCAAAAAATTTTGAGTTCAAAGCACTAGTGAGAAAGACACAGGGAAGCATGTGAAGGCTCTTAGGAGCGAAAATGGTGGTGAGCACATCTCCAATGAATTCAAAAACTTTTGTAGCAAAGAATGAATTCAGAGAGAGTTGATTGTGCCTCATAACCCACAATAAAATGGAGTAGCAGAAAGTAAGAACAGAACAATTGTGGGTGCAGCACGAGTGATGTTGCATGATCAGGACTACCATTTCATCTGTGGGTGGAGGCATGCAACACAGCGATATTTATGCAAAACCATGGTCCTCATTGAATACTTGGCATGAGTATACTAGAGGAGGATTTTTCTAGTAAGAAACCTGATGTTTCATATTTTAAAATTTTTGGCTGTGACCAAATATTACAGGAAGAAGCTTGAACCAACAACTGAGATTAGGATATTTGTGGGGTACACCGATACTCCCCACAACTATTGGGTTTATTTTACAAACAACAGGATGACTGTTGTGATATGGGATATAAAATTTGATGAGGAGAAAGCCATGTGATTGTCCCTTGAGAGGGAGTTGGATTTTCATGCAAATGAGGAACTCTTGGTTCCAAAGAATGAACCTCAAGATGTGGAGCAGCCACATGCGAAGGATCATGGAGTGGAAGAAAACACTCATGCAGAGCCATCCACCAGAAATGGTAGAAGGTGCACCATGGAAGTTGATAAATTGAGACTTGATGCGGCAAAGCATGTAGGAGCATAACTGCACA
This sequence comes from Pinus albicaulis, assembly GCA_034641835.2. Lineage (NCBI taxonomy): Eukaryota > Viridiplantae > Streptophyta > Pinopsida > Pinales > Pinaceae > Pinus > Pinus albicaulis. The sequence goes on along the minus strand of CM076577.1, from coordinate 549,781,215 downwards.
AACAGATACATTCTTCAAATAGGTTTATTGGATACATGGCTCTTATGAGCAAGTGTATTGTTACATAACCATCTTCCTTTGAGGAAGTAGTGCAAAAACCAATTTGGTTTGACGTGATGGTTGAGGACTATGACTCCGTAGCCAAGAAAAGTGCATGGGAAGTTGTCCCAAGACCAGTCGGAAAATCAATGGTTGGATCAAGATGGATCTATAAGGTGAAGCAGGATGCATACGGGAGTGTGGAGAATAGCAAGGCTATATTTGTAGCCCGGGGATTCTCACAAGTTGAAGGGATCGACTATGAGGAGACTTTCACACTGGTTGCGAGATACTCATCAATTAGACCTATCATGCACTCTCAGCATAGATGAGGTGGTAGATACATCAGATGGATGTGAAAACTGCATTTCTCAATGGAGTTATTGAGGAAGAAGTGTACATAGAGTAGCGAGAAGGTTTTGAGATCTTTGAAAATGAGTCGCATGTGTGCCGACTCAAGAGATAATTGTATGGACTGAAGCAAGCACCTTGTGCTTGTTACACTAGAATTGACAGTTATTTAATCGGGTTGGGCTTCACCAAAATTGAAGCGAATGCGAACCTGTACCAAATTGTGGTTGATGGTAAGCTCTTGATTATCATACTTTATGTTGATGATCTAATTTTGATAGGTGATGAGCAGCTGGTAACTTCTTGCAAAGAGGATCTTGCAAGAGAGTTCGAAATGAATGACATGGGACTCTTTCACTATTTACTTGGTTTGGAAATATGGCAGCAGGATGGTGAGCTATTTGTTTCTCAAGGCAAGTATGTCAAAGAGATTATGAGTAAGTTTCACATTGAGATATGCAAACCCATGGAGACTCCTCTTTCAGGAAAATGGAGGAAAGAGGATGCTACTTCAGGAGAAGTAGTGGACGATATTGTTTACAGGAAGCTAGTGGGTTCACTAATGTACTTGGTGAACACCAAACCAGACATTTTCTACATAGTTAACCAACTGAGTCAAGCTATGGTTAAGTCGACCAAGATCTTTTGGAAGGTGGGGAAGCATGTCTTAAGACATATCAGGGGCGCTACAAAGTATGGATTATGGTACAAATGGACATAGGGATTATGGTACAGATGAAACAATGCAAACTGGGCAGGTAGTCGATCAGAAAAAAAGAGCACATCAGGAGGAATCTTCAGCATAAGATTGACAAAATTTTCTTGGTAAAGAAGAAAGCAGCGATCTGTGGCTCTTAGTTCAATCGAGGCAGAGTACATGGCAGCAAGTCAAGCTGCATGTGAGGCCATCTGGATGAGGAATATTCTGGCTAGTTTGTTTGGTTCTTAGATGGATCTTACAGTCATACAATGTGATAACTAGAGTTGCATTAAACTTTCGATTAGTCTGGTATTCCACGATAGCTCCAAGAACATAGACATATGATACCACCATCTCTGAGATTGTGTTCAGAGGCACATTATATTACTTTTGTACATTCCCATGGAAGATCAGGATGCAGATATTCTCACGAAGGTGCTCGCCAGGAGAAAATTCGAATACCATAGAGGCGGGATTGGGGAGGCAGATAATCCCTTTCTTCTTGGGAGGGAGTGTTGAAAAATCAACAAGAAATGTGTGTCTAATTTAATTTTCCCTTAATTAAATTGGACAATAAATTGTAATCTTATCTCATAATCACTTGTAATAGTTAACTAAGTGTGATAGACTTAGTTAGCTCATGAAATTTGAGTTGAGGGTGGTTGGTGAGGTATGCAGAGTGATTTTATTAGTTATGGAGTTCGAATTGCAGTTAGTGCATTAGTTTAATGCATGAGAAATCAATTAACTCAATTTATTGAGTTAAAGTCTGTTGAACTAGTTGTAACTGTTTGTTGCACTAGTGAGAGATCAAGTGAATTAAATCAGATCTAATTCACATGCAGTGATCTACCACGAAACTGATGATTTACTATTAATAGCCACATGCATGTCAATTCCAGTGGAGACCCATTTGATACAAAGGTTAAATGGATGTTAAATATAATTTGTATCATAAGTAGGTTGCCTACATGTAGTAAGAAAACCATTGGATTGCCCATGAGCATTGCGCAGTTTTAGAAGGCTGAGTTTTCTAAAGAATAGGGATTGCATTCCACATGAATTGTGCAAGCAAGGTAGGATGATTAGAGGCAGGAAATTGGTTAAGTGTTGGTCGATTATGTCCGAGTCAGTGTGAGACAGTTGTAAGATTGCAGGAGACTCTTGTGAGAAGAGTGCATTGTAATTTTTTCATGATTCCATGGTGAATATACAATAGAAGATAGATGGATCTTGAGCAGTAATCTTTCCCCTGGAAAATATCTGTGTTGTGGTTTGATTTTCTTCCTTCTTTACTTGTTGTGATTGGTGATTGTGTTTATTTTCCACAATTTATTTGTAGAAGGATGCAGTATCTTGCTTTAGTACATTGCTTAATCGAATTGAATCCATTGATATACATATGTTTGTATAATTTCTATAGAATATGACCTTGATGAAGTCATGAAAGTTTGATTATTCTCTGATTTTATAGAAGAAGAAATTAGTTGATCTCCCTAAGCTAAGAGGGAGCCTGGATAGATGAAAGGGTGTATCTCCCCAATTGAGAGGGAGGGCACATTATGGCAGTGAATAATTTTAATTAAACAAAATAATTGTAGATGAATGTTCATGAAAAAAGACCTGAGAAGTACTGAGAATGTATTTAGTGTCGCTGAAGAAATGAAATAAGAAGAAGAAATCTTTCGGTAAAATTGTATATGGATAACTTGATGATACAAACAACATATGAATGAATGAGGACCACGAATTATTTTTTTACCTGTATATTTGAAATTTTATTATTTTTTGGGGTTGTTTTTGTCTACAAAATCTAACAACAGGATTCAATCTGATTTTATAATGTACTAAAACAAGATATTGAATCCCTCCTACAATTTGCGGAAACAAAATCGCACAATCATATATAATCAAGAGAAAGAAATTATCAATCACACAACACAACATGTATCCAAGGAAAGAAACTTCTCTAAACCCCTCTATCTCTATATTGCATATGTTCAAGATCATGAAACAATACAATGTTATTCCTCACACTGAGAAACTTTTGCACTCTGCAAACTATCTCAATCCTACTCGAAACTCGCTTGCAATTTAAGCAAATTCAATCCAAGTATTTAACATTTTTCTTGTCTCTGCCTAGCTTGCCTTCCTTACGTATTCTTGGGATAATTGAGCCCCTATTAATGAGGAAAATCCCAAATAATGATTTCACAATCCTTCAAGGCATTCCTGATGACCTCATGCATGAACTGTACAATTTTCTAATAGTACAATCGATAGATCTCTTCCCTTTAACCTCAGTCTCAACTGGGGCTTCCTTAGAACAGACATTAAACAGCTATTTATATTGAATTATCAATTAAATGATTGATCACTACTTATGAATTAACTCAGATTTAAATAATATTTAATTCATCTCTCAGTTAGAACTAGTTAAATTTATTTTAACTCAATTAATTGAGTTAACTAATTGCAACTCACAAATAACTATATATGTGCCCCCTAAAAATATAAAATCTCTTTGCATGCCTCCTCTTTGACCTCTAACTCAAATTCACTAAGCTAAATAAGTTTTCTTGGTTCAGTTAACTAATACAAGTTGTCATGAAATGAAATTACAATTTTTCTTTCAATTTAATCAAGGGAAAATTAAATCAAAAGCCTCATATCGTAGCCATTTCTGGGTGCCATTTTTTGGATTTCGTTTCTGGGCACCAATTTCATTGTTTCTTGTTGAAAATTTCAACACTCCATCTAAACAAGAAATTAATTCAATCTATCTTGATATGGTACCTTTGGAATGTTATGCATGCAACACTTCTCTAGTGTTATTTTCTCTTGCAACTCTTGAAACTGAATAGCCTCCAAAAAAAAATTGAATCAGTATAATGCATTTGTCATCAGAGTCTTTGACTGCTACTGGTAAATGCATTATCTATTGAAACCTTTGAGTTGTTTCTAAATCTGCATCTGTTCCCTTTGCACTGCTGCCAACTCTGATTTGTGCTCTGGTATTTGACATCTGCCACTCTAATTTTTTCCTTCCTGACTTCTGGCTGCATCAATCCTACTGATACTTCTTGCTACTATGTACTGTGGGGTCCTTGTAGCTAGGCTCGATCCATGAGACAATCCATCTCAATGGATCTTGCCCAAATTTCTTCTCTTGGGATTATTTCTGCACATAGACCCGCCTCTCACCTGGAGGTATGGCTTAATGTGCTCCCTCTGCCCATCTGGATCAAAATTTCCCCCTCTTAGAGGTCTCTGCTTGCATGGACGCTTCCACTCAGTCTCCTCTATGCTTCCCCAATTGTGGCTACTCCACAACCTTCTAAAACTGTTTCTAAGGCTACATGTTGAGAGGCTCCCTCTCAACCACCAAGTCACTAACCTCCACTTTTCTCCTCAAATATTTTCATGCATCTTCAACCTCGAGAGCATACAGGTTCTTGACTCTTACACTAATATGTTTCACTCGTTCTATGGCGATGTGTCTAACGAACACATTTCCTTTTATAAATATCACATCATAACCACGGTCTTCCAATACCACTACAGAAACAAGATCCTTCTTTAGTCCTGGAACATACAAAACATGTGTCAGTATGAGAGGGGAGCCAGACTCCCTCTAAAAGGTAATTGTACCTATGTTGGTCGCACTATACCTCCCATCATCTCCAAACTATATTCTGTTGGAGGTCCTTCTCCTCCAAGTCACTGAAGAGATCCTTATTCCCCATCATATGGAATGAGGCACCACTGTCTAGATACAACATGCATCTTATTATATTGTTGTTCATGCATGCAATGAGAGTAAAATCAACTGCAAGCTCCTTCTTGCTAGCCTTATTCTATGGACAATTCGAGGCATAATGCATGTGCTTATGACAGTGAAAACACTTGATCTTGGACAAGTCTCTCTTGCCCTCTTTGCCTTGGGACTTCTTTCCCTTGTATTTCTTGCCTTTTCTGACCAATGAAAAATATTCTCCTTTTTCTTTATCGGAGGTCCCGTCTCTAGTGCTTCGCCTTATCTCTTCTATTATCAAGTCGGACCAAAAACGCTCCCAGTTTGGTAGCTTATCCCTCCCATTCACAGAGTCTTGGTAACTATTCCAGCTCTTAGGAAGGAATATAAGAGCTAGGCTCACCAAATCATCCTAGGCTATTGTCACACCAACACTTCCAATCTCATATCGACATTGAGTGAACTTCGTTTAGTATGTTGGTATCGTCTCGCCCTCCTCCATCTTGATCTTTCTGAGCTTGTCTTTCAACACCAACTTCATATGGTCATTGTTATTATGAAACAAATCTGTCAATGCCTTCCACAGAGCATATGGAGTTGCCTTCCCATGGATACTCGAGACAATATGATCTCGAACTCCCTGTAACAATATCCTTATTGCCTTTGCTACTTTCTTGTTCCGCGCATCAAGAAGTTGAGCATCTGCTACTGCAGGTTAGGGAATATCATTTATATGAATTCCTTCAGTCCATTTTCCTCGAACACTTTCTCCATCCTGTACTTACATGTTATGTAATTTTAATTTCCCTCAAGGGCATATTCGAGTCTCAATCCATTGAAAGACATCTTCATCTGTTGCTAGATCCTAAAGAATAAATCTGCAAATTTGAACATGTTCAAAACAAACTCAATTTATTCTCTTCTATTGTGATTCCTGGTGCTCTAATACCATGTATAAAATATAACAATGAGATTCAATCTGATTTTATAATGTACTAAAACAACCTATTGAATCCTTCCTACAATTTTTGGAAACAAAACACGATTGCACAATCACATATAAGCAAGAGAAATAAATTATCAATCACAAAACATAAGATGTATATAGGTAAATCAACTGTTCAAAACCCCTCTATCTCTATATTTCATATGGTCAATATCATGAAACAATACAATGATATTCCTCACACTGAGAAACCTCTGCACTCTCCTTACTGTCTCACTCCGATCTAGCTCAAAATTGGCTTGCAATCTAAGCAAAATCTGTCAATTACTTAACCTTTTGCTTGCCTCTACCTAGCATGCCTCCCTTATGTATTCTTTTCTAATTGAGCCCCTATTAATTAGGAAAATCCAAAATAATGATTGTGCAATCCTTCAAGGCCTTCCCGATTACCTCATGCATGACATGTACAAATTTATAATAGTACAACTGATAGATCTCTTCCCTTTAACCTCAGTCTCAACAGGGCCTTCCTTAGAACTAAAATGCAACAGCTATTTATAGTGAATTATCAGCTAGTTGATTGATCACTAATCATGAATTAATTAAGATTTAATTCACTGGACCTATTACTAGCTCATCTCTTAATTAGAACTAATTAAACTTATTTTAACTCAATTAATTGATTTAACTAATTACAACTCACAAATAACTATATCTGGAACCCCTTAAAATAGAAAATCGCTTAGCTTGCCTCCTCTTTTACCTCTAACTTGAATTTCCTAAGCTAACTAAGTCTTCCTGACTCAGTTAACTAATAGAAGTTGTCATGAAATGAAATTACAATTTTCTTTCAATTTAATTAAGGGAAATTAAATCAAAAAGCCTCATATGGTAGCCATTTCTGGGTGCCATTATCTGGATTTCATTTCTGGGTGCCAATTTCACTTTTTCTTGTTTCAAATTTCAACAGTTTGAATATTTAAATATATCCATAAATAAGGACGAACACTTGGGAAACATGCTTGGACAAATGGATATATTTATTTTATTAGGGAGATTTGAAGCATCTAACGATGGATGCTGGGAGGACATCTGATTGACCTATGTGTGTTTGATGCCTAGATCCTGAAGAGGGAGGGTTGAATTGGTCTTGGAGCTTTGACCTTGGATATGCACCTAGATCCCTGGGTTGATGGTTAGTTAGTAAGCCTGATGGTACCTAGACTAGCCAAAAGGTTTAGTCCATCTTAGTCCCACCCGAATAAATTACCCTGGTCAGGAATCTAGTTCCTGGCACTGAGAGTGTTGAACACTTAGTAGTTAATTTTGATAAATTCCATGTACCTCTATAGATATAGGTAATTATGAATACCACCATATTTAAGAGGGAGTGTTAAAGAATGTAACTAGTGTCGGTGTTCATAATTGTACTTGATTCATAATAAAATTTATTTATCAAAAGAAAGAAAAATAAAATTTATTATTAAATAAATTGACTTATTAAAGCATGGGTTTCATGCTTGGGTCAATTGCTTTTAGGTCAAACTCTCCATTGAAGACTTCTAGGGTTTATTTCAAGTGTCCTTGTCCATGTCCCAATGTAAAGAACCCTTCTTGGGAATTATTTGTTAAGAAAGAAAATTATTTAATTGTAAATTAGGTTAATTAGGCCTCCTCCATCGAAAATCGGCCTCAAGGTAGATCAAGTCGGTCTCAAGGGAAGAATTCAATCACCTAGAAGGACTATATATAAGCATAAACTTGACTCATTTGGGAGAGATCATTCAACAAGTTTGAATTGCAGTAACTAGATGTAGTAAAGCGTATGAATTCCAAGGAAGAAGAAGGAAAGGGATAACGAAGGAGAATAAGGCAATTATCTTGCTAAGTAAGTATAAATTCTCTTTATTTTCTCACACATGTAAAGTAACTAAAGTTGCAGGAGGGCTGAAATTGCATTCGTGAAGCTAGGCTAAAATTCTGATGCAGTAGGGTCAAAAATTTGTCCTTGATGCAGTATTGAAGTAGGGTTGATGCAATATCATTTCAGTTGATATTTGAAGCTTGGAAGAATAATTTAAGGGCTTACTTGCTGGAGGATGAATGTTTTTTGGTTAATTTCTTGGTTGTCTCATTGTCATATGAATCTACTGAAGTAATATTTCTTGACCAGGTTTTCCCCTATATAGGGATTTTCCCCTGATTGTGCACCTACATCTGGTGTCCTTGATCTTCGTGTTTTTATTTTGGTAATTTCTTGATGAGCTAAGATAAAAGAACAACATAAGAAAGATAATAATAACTCAAAGAAATCACAAGTAATTTTCAACAAGAGAAAAAAATTTGTCTTTCTGGTTTTCCAACACTTTACTCATTATCCTCAAACTATCTTTCTCTCGTAGAACAAGGCTTCTCATGCGGCCATGTCTATCCACCCAACTACACAGCATTCAATGTTGAGGTATAATTAAATGTTGTTTATCCATGTGGATATGCATTGGCTTCTCATACACCATGCATTGATAAACAACAACTTCAAGTAGGTTGGGTGTTCAATTCTCAGGTAATGAAGGTTTATCTTCCAACTCTCACAATTATACTATGATCAGTTCTTCATGTGCAGGTCATGACCTTATGAACTAATACTTCTCATTCCATGCTTCCATGTTGTGTAACAAAATATAATTAACAATTTTTCTACCTCTCACCATGACATGCACAATGACGGTATCATATCATCTACTATTGAAGTTGAATGGCACGATCTCATTTTTTCCAACCTACAATAGTGACTCCAGTGATCCTTCACAAACTCACAAGCCCCTCACTTAGTTTTGACACGCCATGAGGCATCATTTATTTATCACAAGGTTTCACGTATTCAAAGATAGGCATTTCACATTGAACTTTCATGATGGTTACTTGATAGGTTGAAGAAGTGATATGAGGCACCCACACAAAATACCCAACAAATCACTCCCATTTACACAACATACCCAATCACATTTTCCCCCTCGAGCAAGGAATTCAATGCCTCAATGACCCAAAGTCGTAAGCCTATTATTCAACAAATAAACCCCCAATAAGGTTTTAAATATTTGTATGTGGCCTATGAATTTGTCTGTCAAATCACTTGTACTAGGCATAAGGGGAATTCAACAAGAATTTTGAGATTTAAAATGACCTTCTTAAGGAAAATATTAGAATAATAATAAATTAATAAAATAAGAGATAATTTTTGAAAGGAAAAAAAAAAAAAAAATATATATATATATATATATATATATATATATTGTTGAGATTCAACAAGATGATGAGCTTAGTGAAAATTAAGCCCCTTCAATAAGTGGGGCCCGCAGGCTATTTTTAGGTGTATGTCTATTTTTAGACATGGTGAGCATATTCTATAAGTTGCAGGATGCTATTTTTAGATGGTTGATCAAGTTGGAAAAATAGATGAAATTCTATTTTTAGAAGATTGGACGAAGTCTATTTATAGATCGCTAATATAAAAATAGATGCATGTCGATTATTATTAGCCCTTAATAATAATCTAACAATAAATATCAACTTATTCTCTTAGAGAACTTTATTTCAGTGAACAGATTTGGAAAATTAGTGGGCTGAAGGAAGTACGCAATTCCTAGGGTGGTTGGTGACTCATGCATGGAGGACTCAGTTAGAACTGAAGTGGCAGAGTTGTGACAAATTTGGAAGAGTAGTTATCGGAGTTGTTATTTAGTTTAACTCAGTTAAGTAAGTTAAACCCAGTTGTGCTAGTTGTATCTAGTTCTAACTGAAGATACACTAGTGAGAGTTTAGTGAATTAATTAGTTAATTAATTAACAACTAATAACTCACTTGAAACTCAACAAATACAGCAGTTAACTACTTGCATGTCAGTTCCAGTGGAGACCCAGTGGAGACATAGGTGAAAGGGTGAGATGGACTATCTATTGTGACTATAGTGATGCATTCAATGCATCTAACACACATTGGAGATGAAAATGATGACTGCGCAGTCAAGGCAAGGCCAGTTCAAATTCATTCAGGGGTCTTCTTCAGCAGGGATTGTGCAGTGGAGGCAGGCTATCAAGAGGCAAGAAATTGGTGCATAGGTATGCCAATTTCTGCATCACAGTGTGTCGCAATTCTATATTGTACTAAGAGCTTGATGTACTAAGCTTTGTATGAGATTTTTACATGATTCCATTTATATACATAATATATAATAGTTGGGGTTTTTAGCTTTAAGCTTTCCTGTTAAACAATTGTGTTTATGTGCGATTTATTTTCTTCATGTGTTTGCAATTGGTGATTTAATTTCCGCAAAGAATTAAGTGCAAGGATTCTGTATTTAACATAAGATTAATTTGTTAGATCTGGATAATCTATTAATACTATCATTATTAATAAATTTCTACATGGTATCAGAGCAGTTTTAATCACTGGAGATTGCAATAGTGAAGCAATGATGAGTTTTGTGTTGGTGGACAATTCGAATTTGCTGCAGGAATTTCTTGGTGCGACAGTTGAGTATTCATTGAAATGGCTTTCAATGGGTTGTGGTTGGAGTATTCCATTGAGGGTAGCTTGAACTACATAGCCTGGAAGGACAGGATGGAGGCGGTGCTTTAAGATAATGGACTGAAGGAGTTCATCGATAGTGATGTTCCTAAGCCTACTTCTAGCGATGTTGCATTACTTGACGCATGGAAAAAGAAGGTAGTGAAGACAAGAAGAATTCTATTGGAAGGTGTGAAAGACCATATTGTGTCAAGCCTCACAGGAAATCCACTCCATTTTCAATTTGGAAGGCTTTGGCATATCTTTTCCAAAGCAGCAACGATTAAAGGAAATTGTCGCTAAAAGATAAGCTCAGAAAAATAAAAATGGAGAAGGGCGACAGTATTCCAAAATATCTCACGAAGTTTGTCCAATATAGGGATGAGCTGGGGAGTGTGGGAATTACAGTTGTGGATGATGACTTGGTGAGCTTGGCTCTCCTTGGGCTTCTAAATAGTTGGCACAAATATGAAGACTCTGTCAATATACGGGAGAAATTGTCGGATTGGGAGCAACTTTGGTCGGATCTTGTGTAGGAGGAGATAAGGCAGAATACCAGGGATGGCTCTTCATCGAAGAATGATGATGAAGAGAATTGCACTTTGGCTGCCAAATCAAGCAAAGGGAATGGGAAGAATTCCCATCCAAAATCTGAGGCTAAAGGCAAGAAGTTGGATTTGTCCAAGGTGAAGTGTTTTCACTATCACGAACATGGGCATATCGCCACTAACTGCCCACAGAAAAAGAAGAACAAGAAGGTTGTTGGAGCTGCAACGGTTGAGGCCTTAGCCTCGCAATTTGAACTTGATTTATCTTTGATCGTATCCTTGGTTTCTAGCGCAATGATATCGTTGTGGTATCTTGATAGTGGTGCTTCCTTCCATATGACGGGAGACAAGGAGTTGTTTAGTGACTTGGAGGAGAAGGATCTCCAAATGCATATAGAGATGGGCGACGATGGTAGATACAATGCGACCAGCATTGGAACCATTGCCTTTGAGAGGGATTCAGGTACACCATTTCTATTGAAATATTTTATGCATGTTCCAGGTCTAAAGAAGAACTTGGTATCGGTCACAATGTTGGAGGACAAAGCTTATGATGTTGTTTTCAGCGAGGGAAAATCTTTCCTGCGACATAAAACAACAGGTAAAACAAAGAGGATAGGGATTTGAGTTAATAATCTCTACAAGATGGAGGTAGATGGCTGCGCTAAAATGATGGGCAAAGAATAAGAAGTGGTGAGCCATGAAGTACTCGTCAAATATAGAATTTGATATTTTTTAAAGAAAATGAAATAAAATTATTTTTCGTTATTGTATTTTTGTTGGGGCCGTGAAGCAAAAAAAGGAGAAAAGGAATGAATTTCTGAAATTTTTCCTAATTATTTAGAAACCGCACAAAGGATGATGGACATCGCACACAACCTGCCATGTAGATGCCCAAAAAATTGTGCAGATGTGTGACGGAGGTCGAGAAGACCGTGCCATAACTGAAATAACCTTTGGGAAACAATGTATCCTATAGTTGTGTAGGTTAGTTATTTATGGCAAGTGGTGGTGATTTGGCCTGGAGTGGTACAACAATTAGTTTTGATTTGACACATACGAGGACATCTCATCAGGTTGAGCTAGCTAGGTGAGTTGGCCTAAGATTCTCGGGAAGACGATTTTGAATACAAAATTTATATGAGTTGTTTTTGATGTTAGAGGGTTCTTATTTGGATGTTTTTCCAGTGCCGATCGAATACACTTCTACTTAATTTTTTTATTTAATAATTTGGAGCGATGGTTGTTTTTTTCTTCGGTTATTCAATGATAGTTCTACTCATATTTGTTTTTTTTGTCCTATTGTTAAAATTCAATATGGCTTTTGTAATGGTGTTGGCCATATAATGTAATACAATGGATGATAGTATGATTTCCCGCATTCAGGTGTATGGATCCTTTGGATAACTTGTATTATTGATGTTTAATATGAATATGAAATATCCAGAGGTTTTGTTCCAACTTCATGATTTTATCTCTTGTATTTTGTATCAATGAATGAGTTCCAGAGTCTTTGTCGGGTTCTGGAAAATGTTTTGTGTCGATAGTTTATGTAATGTAAATAACTATGTCACTATATAAATTAATAAAATTTGTTTCCTTTGTTCTCCATCATAGTTGGTTTTACAATCACACAACGAATACATGTCTGGTTAACTAATGTATGTGTCACTACATGTCGTAGTTTCTAGGATTGTTCCAATGTATGTTGTAAACGTGTTTGAGTTTATTTTGGCTTAATGGATATATTTTCTACACATGGTGAGTGCACTAGTTATGGGTGGTTTATTTTGAACCAAAGGTGTCCCTATTTCCTCTTTCTCCTTGCGTAAGCACTAGTTATGGGTGGGTTGTTTTCAACCAAAGTTGTCCATATTTCCTCTTTCTCCTGCATAACCTTCAAAGGTTTTGAAAACCCATCAATATACCTCAAGTGATACCTCACCTACTCGTAGGTGTTGAAAATGTCAGTAGCTGATGGGGAAATGTTGGCTCATATTGAACCCTAGGTCACCCCTGCGCACCAAAAAATGGTTTTGTTGTTGAGACTTGAAGGTCTATGTTAGATAGGGGATGTGGAGGTCAACCAAAGAAGAATTATAATAGTGGTTGGACTATAGATAGCATGATTTCACAATAAAACAATGTAGGAATTTGCATATCAGCCCTGAAGAATGGTTGCAAATGTACATTTTTTCTAAGTTCCATGAGATTTTTATTGTCGAGTTCCCTATCATCATGTGGGAGTGGTTGAGGCATCAGGTAAAGCGACAAGGATGTTGGAACCTTCTAGAACCATACGTCTAGACATCAAAGCTACTACAAAGGGTGAAATCAGTAAGTAACCTCGTATATTAAGTTATTGGTTTTTTGTTAGCTAGCATGTTAGAAGGCCACATTGTTGAATTTGAAGTAGATTCCACTCAGTCCTTCAACGCATCCAAACAAGACTTTTTTGGGAGCCACGGGGACAGTATTTGATAATATGACCAACTTGGATTAAAATTTTGTTGTGCAACAAGGGATTAATATCACTAGATTCTGACACCATGAGTGGCTAAACCTTTGTGTGATGTAGGGAACTAGAGAATTGATATGAGGATGGCCTAAACTAGAGAAGGGACAAGGGATGCAAAGAGTGGTTGAGAAACAAAGTAGTATGTATTAGAGGAGATGGAGGTTTGGGGGAAATATATGAAAGGATTTTTAGGAAGAGACCACTGATAGGAGATGTGATTGATTCAATGTTAGAACAATGTCTGTAGAGGGGGTAGAGATCCCCAAAGAGGCGAAGGGGTGTTAGTTGTACATTTGGTGCAGAAGAAGTGGAGGAATAAAAGTCATTTCCATGAGGGGGTTAGGCGAGTAGCACACATGGCACTTTGTGCAGTGGGACGAGGTATGTTTGTAGTCCGAATAGAGGGAAGAGAACTACGATGGAGCATCTTCCCAATAGAAGACCCAAAAAGAGGTATGTTGCAAAAGATAAGAGTGTGTAGACTAGAGAGGATGCAGGTTGCAGACAACATCATGAAGGAGAGGGAGAAGAGAGTAGTGCAGAGGAGGAGTTCCTGCATTAGGAGTGGACTGATGTGCCATAGAGATGGCCCTCCACCCAAGAAAAAGGAGAGAGCTATTGTGACAAAAGAGATAGTGGGGAAGTACATCTTCTAAGTATCCATGGAGAAGTGATATTGGACTAAGGAGATTATATCAAAGCGGGAGACCTGTTGCATCCTGTTTTCCAAGATATGGCCATCCTCTGGATCGAACCTATGACACAATGCACACCTTCAAAATCTGAGATAAATTCATCATTTTTTTTATATTTTCTCAATAAACAAAGTCATCTAAGCATAAACAGGTAGATATTTAAATTGAAAGTATAGAAGAGGAAGAAGAGATGGAAGGATAAGGACAAAGCATAGTTGGGAGAAGTAATAGATGCGACTCTAATTTAAATATGGAATTTGAAAAACATGCAGGAAGGTATAGAGCGATAGACAATGACTAGTGTGGATTCTTCACTAATATTTCCATTCTTCCATGGGAACAGGATAGAGGATCCCCAGCAGCATTGGTTCATCTACAAGGTTTTCTAGGAAATTAACCGAATTCCAAATGAGTGAAAAAATATAACCCAGCTAGAAACAACTTTTCAGGACTGTGTGTTGGTGTGGTATATGAAGTACAAGGCTAGAGAACTCCCAAGACAATTCAGGGCATTAATGGATATCAACCATGCACAATTGAAGGATTTTTAGAAGCTGAAGTTTGAATCATAGTGCATAACAAATATCAAGTAAATCAAGCAGAACATTAGTGAGTCTGTTTGGGACTTCAACCAGCAATTTAACGTGTTGATGGATAGACTAAATTTGCAAATCCATAATGTTGTGTTCATAGAAAGGTTGTTACCACATATCAAGATTCCATTAACTCAACGAAAGGTTACTTCCCACCTAGAGGCGTTGGATATATTCATGTGATTAAAGGACACCTACTGGTGGAGACAATGACACAGGCATAGCCCAGGTGCAGTCACAGTTGGCTTCCCTAACACTGTAGTTAAAGGACCTAGAAAAGGGAAAAGAAAAGTGTGAGGAGGTGTGGTGTACTACATGTAGGAGAGAAGGTCACCTCCGAAATGAATTCCAAATAGTGACGGATTATGTGGCTACAGAAGCAGTTAATCCCTTATCCCAAGGAAGAGGGTTATGGTGCGAGGTCTATAGAGTGTGGGGGCACTCACCAAACAACTACTCCATGATGCAGAAATATCAAATTTTGGCATGGACCCCCTTTTTTCTATTTTTGCAAGTCTATTGGGAATGGCATTCATTCATGTCACACACTATAGTTGATTTGTGAGAGGACCTCCAATTCCTACTGCATATAGGAGATAGAGGGAGGTGAGGGTGGCATGTAGTAGTATCAAGCCAGATATTACCCTACACCAGCCCGAGGAGAAGGTGTAACAGCCTTGGTAAAAATTCCATGCAATAAAGTTAAAATAATAACCATGGTTGATGGGACACTTATTCCAAGTTGAATATTGGAAAAATCATCCTAGTGCGGGTGTTCACATGGTTATTATGGCTAAGGAAATTGGCAAAGGATATGGCTAAGGCATTAAAGAGGAAAAGAGTATTTTTGGTACATTTATTTATGAAAATAATGGAAATTCGGTGAAAAAGGAGGTAAAAGGTCACATGTTGCATGAGAGGAGAAATGAAGGAAAATAATGGAAAATGAAGAAAATAGAGGCTTCATTGATAAAAAGGCTTCTGAGGATGAGTTGGTACCTTTGGTCAGTGCATTTTTTGAGCTCTCTCATTATTCTCTCTCTCTCTCTCTCTCTCTCTCTCTCTCTCTCTCTCTCTCTCT
Organism: Pinus albicaulis; assembly: GCA_034641835.2. NCBI lineage: Eukaryota > Viridiplantae > Streptophyta > Pinopsida > Pinales > Pinaceae > Pinus > Pinus albicaulis. Next base: position 549,765,424 of record CM076577.1, on the reverse strand, counting down.
CTCTCATACTCTTGGATACTTCTTGGAGCACTCTTGGAGAGTGTGGTAACTTGGTGATTTGGAGCAAGAAGGAAAATTAAGAGAATAAAAGTGCAAGCGGACATCAGGGTCAGTAGCTACAGCGGGATTTTATTGCACGTACCGAGTTGCATGTATGTTTTCCTCACTAGTTTTCGCATGCATATTGTATGCATGTGGATTTTCATAGCCTTTTCATTTCCTGGATAGCCATGGTGTTGTGGGTTTATTTCCATTGATTTTTTTTGTTGTTTCTCATGATTCCTTTAGTTGTGGGTTGAGTTATTAGTTCCTGGAAGCCTTGTTTGGAAAAACGCTCTAGAATCCCAGTGAACAGTTGTGGGTTGAGTTACTATTCCTGGAAGCCTTGGTTGGAAAAACTCTCTGGAAGCGCTAGGTGGGTTGAGTTACTAGTCTTGGAAGGGGTGGTTGGACAAAAGCTTTGGAAGCCTTCTAACAATTCGGGTTGAGTTACTAGTCCTGGAATCCCTAGTTGGAACAAACACTCTGGAGCCCTGGCCTAGTTTCGATAGATACCAATCTGTGATGGTTGTGATGTCTGACCGTGAGGTGGATTCACTGGTTGAGGTTTTAGGTGGTTTGGCCTCTATAATCCCTGGAATTATTGTGATTGATCTGTTTGATGAGATCCCACATTCATGCCTATAATATGGAATGGGGGTGATTGGTTGAATTGAGACTTGGCTTAACCAATCTATGGTCGGGTGGAACATGGAAGTCCCATCTTCAGTTGGTTTCTAAATTTATTAATGAAGATTTCATTCCTCTGGTATTCAGTATGCAAATGCATTATCTTATATATGGATTTTATTGTTGTTATATCCATTATATTTTTGTTGTTATTGTGTTGGTTATTGGTGTGTATTCGATCAATGGTGATGTATGGCTCTATCCATGTTTTTAGAATACACAATGTATTAATGGTCAAATAAAATTTATTGTAGCTTATGATGTAGGGGAGAAATGCTTCTTAGCGATTCTCAGATAAGTAAGAGACCTCTATGTTTAAATATGTTGTTTACACTTGTAGATGCAATGTTTATGACATGTTTAACAAAAAATTTGTCATGTCTAGGAGGGGTCCAGATGAGTTCCTGATGATGTGATTGTTTATGTACCTTTTCTTTAATTTTATTATCATCCCCTAAAGTTTCATGAAGTTCTGGGCAGTGACCTGGGCTTTGGGACTGAAAAGGTGGCGCAAATCCCAAAGTTGTAGGCACAGAACTATATATTTGGGGCCCTGACCACATGCTTGTTGTGTTTTTCCTGCAACTATAGGATCCCAGCTGCTACCTTGCCTTGGCATGCCTGTGAATAAGGCTCAAAATGGTCAAAAATTCAGCGTCCCTCAGGGATCAGGGGCCTGGAAGGTTGGGTTAACTTATGGGGATGTTTTTGATGTTGTGTAAGGTGTGTTTGTCATGTTTTCGTCGGTTCCACTTCCTCGAGGTCATCTAAGAGGTTGAATCTCATATTAGTGTCCTCTTGTCAGATATTTACCTTGTTTGTCCGGTTACTTGGGTAGATGTTAGAAGAGGGCGTTACAGAGTGGTATCAGAGCACGGTTCATCCCTTGGACTGGATGGGTGGTATGTTGGTCATGTTTTTATTGATTTCTTATGTGTTTATCATACCTATGGTGTATGCGTTGGGCATATGTGTTGTGATGGTCATGGTGGTGGTGGTGCCGCCATGGGAGGACTGGTGGTGTTGTTGTCAACATATGGTCATGTGTGTATGATTGAATATGTATTGTTCATGTTTGTGTATTGTGCATGCACATTAGCTTACATATTGTTACATGTTCTATATGCATTGCTTGTGTAGGCTAGGTCACATAAGGGTTATGCTTATGTAGTGTTCGTGTATGCTTTCTTGTGTGATGTTATATGTTGAACATGCATTGGTCATTCACGCATGGTTACATGTCTTCTATGTTTGTGTATGATTCATGCTTGTGATGGTGTGGGGTCAAGTTGCATTGATATGGTTATGCATTAGGTCGTGTTGTGTATTTGGTATGGTTATGCCTCTATGGTTGGACTCCAACTAAAATTATTTTATGAGTTATACCATGTATACCATGTGTTATGAGTTTATATATTATTATGATTATGTATATTCATGTATTTCATTGATTGGTTGATCTTGCAAGATGTATCTCCCAAAATTACACTAAGGTACGTTGGTTTATTTATTATTTGTTTTATCTAACATATTGTACATTACAGGGAGAAATCAAAGATGAATAGCATAATAGTAGATTACAAATATTCTCCCTATGAGTCATATGAGCAGCATGGTGTTGGACATTCATTTGATTTGGCAGATACACTAAGAAGTTTAAAGGAAGAAATAAGGAGTTGCAAGGCATACAATGATATATTTATACAGGTGCGGGAAAAGCAAGCAGAGGTTAATGCAGCCATCCTTCAAAGTTTGTCAGAGATGCAAGTAACAAGGAGAATTTTTCCCCACCTAATAATTTCAATAAATCTGGTAGAGGACAGGGATTTCGATCTGAGGAGAAGAATAAGGATGAGGGTTGGAAGCCTATACAGTGTTGGACTTATGAGAAATATCATCGTAGGAGATATTGTCCACAACATCAGGGTGGTAGGCCACAGGTCTACAATATGCAGGAGGTACAGATAGTGGGAGATTTTCGCCATATCATTCCTTAGATTTATGCATCTATGACAACATGCAGGCATATCATCGAGCTTCTATCATTCATATGGATGGTAGGCTTTGTGATCAAGTTGTTTCTATTTTGATTGACCCTAGATCTAACTATAGTTAAATTAATCCTAACCTGGTGGATAAGTGTGGTTTGAGTAAGGAAATGCATGTAGAATCTTGGTTAGTGAAGTTGGCCACAGGTACGAAGAAAAGAGTTCACCATTAGGTAAGATCTTGTACATTCGAGTTAAATGGTATGCATACAGCAATGCACTTGAACATATTTCCTTTAGAATCATACAATATGCTATTGGGTGTGTATTCTATATCTTCATAGTACCAAGGTATACTGCTATGACAAAGCTATTGAGTCCTTGGATGACAATGGGGAACCAAGAGTCTTGCAAGGAAAGAAGAAATCCACATCAGTTAGGATGGTGACAGCCATGTAGGCCAAGCATAGACGTAGGAAAGGGTGTGTACTATTTGTAGTTCATATCTCTAGTGACAAAGGTAAGGAATTTGAGGATGCAGATGTGTTGAACAAGTATCTAGTTTTATAGCAGTTTCAGGATGTGTTTCTAGCATATATTTTAGAGTTTCCACGACATAGGGACGTATACTTTTCTATTGAGTTGATACCACGGGTAGCTCTAGCATCAAAGGCACCTTACAGGATGAGCACACTAGATTTTGTATAATTAAAGTTGTAGCTGAAAGAGATGCTTAAAAAAGGGTATGTGATCAGGAAATCATGTCCATAGTTCAAAAATGCTCAAAAATGAAAGTGCTCAAAAATATTTGCAACCTGAACGATCGGAAAGGTCTTGTCGCTGTGATTCTGACGGCATGAACAGTTCGAAAAATAGAGGTCATATGTAGAAGTTATGAAGGTTTGAAAAGCCCAGTAAAGTCCAAAAAAAAATGGACCTTTGACTCAGTTTGACTTATGAAAATTTTTATAAAAATATATATTTTTAAAAATCAATTTTTCATATAGTTTCATGGGTCAATCATTGGGCACCACGTGGCCTGCCCGGAGGCTGCCACGTGGCCCCAGGCCGAAGAGAAGTTGGCATATCAAAAATTTTGTGAGTCTACGGGATTCAAACCCATGACCCAAGCTCCGCGTGCAAAGAGGCCCGACCGACCCACCTACGACCAAGACCTTAACCTCTATAGTTTGGCATTTGTATTTGTTGTTTAAAATTGTAACCGGTGGAAAATTAAAGGGCTAGCCATGACCCCATACAACCATCAGCACATGATTAGCACCTAGACCGTGGCCTTAAAGGCCTTAACCGACGGTTGTGACCAGACAGTTGGATAACTGTTACATGTGGCCACGTTAAAACAGTTATTGCGGTGGTCAAGTTCGTGGTCAGTGTCGGCAGTTCCGGCAGTCACATGTGACCGCCCACATCCTTAACATTTATTGCCACCCTCAAACAACCCAACGTATTTGGAGAGTGTTCCACCATTTTCAAGGAATCCATAAATGTGGCATAGTTAACTAGATTTCCTCCAGTTTTGGAGGAGGTTTTCAAGGGACACTGGGCAAATTAGCGTTTTGGCCATAACTCCTTGGATTTTTGACCAATTTTGATCCATGGATAGTCAATTTTGGGTATTATCGACATTTTGAACACATTGGCATAGGTTTCAGAGCCATACGAGGTCATATTGTGCAGGTTTAGCTTCGGGAAAGATCAAGGAGCCTGTTGTAGAGGTAAATCCCCTCTGCGAACAGAGGCGATCCCTACTAGCCCAGATCGGCTCTAGCAACAATCGTATCACGCTAAGGTGCAAGTTCCTAATTGAAATAGACCAAATCACGAAGAAGGCCTACCTCAAGTCCAACGTTTTCATTTGTAGAGAATATGATGCTTCCGTTTCCTTGCTCTAGCAGATCACAATCCCCTCGCTTGCCGCGATCGAACACCTACACACACAAGAAACACGACAAACACAAGCGTAAAACCGATATATGAAATTATGTATCAGTCAGATAATACACAACTCATGATCATAATGAACAATACGAGTGGAACCATAACCAATAGTCGCTTATCATTAATTCATACAAAGGAAAATACAACCTGAATCTGACGCTGAACCTTCCTTCGGCAGGTCGTCAGCGGAATACGTCTCGGTAAAGCTTGTCGGAAATGGGAACAAGCTTCTCTCTTCGATCTTCATTCTCCTTGCTCTTGATTTGGCACTATGAGGGCTATCAAAGCTCTTGCAGCATTCTTTAGGCTATGAAGGCTCTTGGATATTAGCTTGCAAAGGAAACTGGCAAGCTTATATAGATGGTGGAAGGGGAGTTGGGATCCCTACAATCATAGGATTGGCCCTATCCTCAAGGAAGCTTCCACGAGAGTGGAAAACTACTTCCTCTACATGGAGAACCGGAGCCAAACGTCCCAACTCGATTTAGAGTCCAGTTCAAGAGTTTGTTGGATTCAATCTTCCGATTTTTATTTTTTTAAAACATTCCTTATTAAGCTTGGCGTGGGTACAACACTGAGATAGTGCGCCAGTTTGCGCGCCCTCTTTGGATTATTTCCCCCATTGGCGCGGGTATGACACTGAGCAGTTGTGCCAAGGATAAAAAGGATATTTTTAGGGTTTTTCATAAGGAGTTGTCTTCATAGGAATGAAAGTCCATGTCTAGGGGAATGTCATGAAAGTGTTTTTAGATCATGTCACTACTCACAGGTCATGAAATAAGCCCTCCAATGTGTGGGACGGGGAATTGCAGGGACGGTGACAAATTTCTGTGTAACAGATGCCCCCTAAAGCATGAGGCCCGAAAGAGAGAGAGGGGTGAAATGCTTTACGAGAACGTGTCCAACCGAAAACACTGTTGTCGGAAAACCTGCGTAGAGAAGTACAATTGATATGTCAAATACATGATATATGTGGTATGGGCACAGCCATCCATAACAGAGTATACAATAATCCAGATCCAAGGTATGGACACAGCCATCCAGTGAGGATCGATAAATAGACTCGGGTATGGTCGCAGCCATCCAATGAATGATTCATGTAACTAATCATAATAATCCACAAAATCACAGCCTGGATTCCAAACAGACAAAATCCAGGGTCTTGCGCTCCATCTTGACCCAAAAAAAGTACAATTTCAAGCATACGAGTAAGTGAGCTGAAGTCGAACATGCGAGAACATCGGCTGATTACCAGCCAATGATGAAAGCTGTTAACAAACACGAGAGGTACCACCAATAACGACAATGGCCCTCAAGGTACTATAGATACAATCTACGGCATGTGAATCAGTGAGTTGGCGTCAAACACCCGTAGAATCACTCGATCGAAGGCCAATGATGAAAACCTCACGTCAAACGCGAAGAACCTGCCATTGAGGCATGCAGGCTCCAAGTTACCAGAAGGGAGTCCTTAGATTAGCTTCCTGGATAATGAACTGAAGTCGACAGGAAGTGACCTTGATCGAAGGTGGGCCATAGTGTTTCCCACATCATCGACACGAGACAGAGAAAAATAATGTCTTTTTGAATCAAGATCAGATGAGAATCAAAGGAAGGTTGAAACTTGCAAAGGTCAACTTTCTCTTGAACATATGGCGGCACGACGGTGAGTTTGGCAGTATTTTACATCAAAAGATCAGAGGTCATGATGACGAGGCAAAGAGCAGATGAGAGGTCAAAATGGATCACCCAAACCCATGGATGCAAGTGGAAAAACGAGATGAGATGTCCCCAACCCGACACGAATGCAGACAAGTGCCATGTTCAAGAGCGACATACTGCCGACACAACAATGATGCTGGTTCCATTTTTCCCCACCATTTCTGGCGAGTACCCCAATTATTTTTTAAAACAAGCTTGAAGGGGATAGCATATGCTTGTAATATAAATCTGTCCTTCGGACAAATCCATCCTAGTACATTTAACGAGCCCTAGGAAGGAGAAACTCGAATATCGTCATTATGACTGGATCCGATGTCGTCAGGGTTTAACGAGTCTGACAAAGGAAGAACTCGGCATATTTTCATGTTTAGAGAGTTTTAAAATACAACAGAAAAGTAAACTCCAATGGTACCTTTTCGTAAATAGTTCCTCAAACCCGAAAAGGTAGAAAACTATGTCTGAGAAAACCTTCTAGTCGCAATAGGCTAGGGTATTCCTTTTTCGTAAATAATCTATCCCAGCCCGAAAAAGGGGTAAATGTATACTGGGTAGATGTCATTTTGTGTCCACTTTAACGAGAACGAAACGACAAGGGACACGGCGATCTTTTCATGTTTAGAGAGTCAGAAAAGAGCTAAAAGATGACTCTAAGATGACTTTTTCATGTTTATACCAAGTCCGAAAAAGTATAAAACACAACTCGTTTCACTGTCCAAGTCGTGTAAAAACCTGTTGCTACACATAAACGCAAGTGTAAAATCCATTTTTCGACAAAATATATTAAAATATTGAGAAAAATGAAATTTAAAACCTAATTTTTGACTTAAAAAGTTATAAATAGGCTTCAAATGGTAAAAAAAAATTAATTTTACTTTTTACCTCACTTGGAGAGCAACAGTGGTCTGTTTGTGTGCAAACTTGCGGCGGTGATTGTGACTGATCCGGGTCACCATTCAGATCCTCGTCTGTTACAGGTAAAAGATGCTCCCCTAAGCTCCATTTTAATCCACTTTTTATGAGTTTTCATTGTGCATTACACCTCTGGAGGAGACCTTTTGAAATTTTAGGGCTCCGCCCATTGGCGCTTGTATTGGGCACGGACCCATGCCAATGGACTTTTACTCACAAACTGGTCGCGCCAACTGGCGCATTGTCTCAGTGTTGTACCCACGCCAGGCTTAATAAGGAGTTTTTTTTTAAAATAAATGGTGGAAGATTGACTCCAACAAACTCTTGAACTGGACTCTAAATCGAGTTGGGACGTTTGGCTCCGGTTCTCCATGTAGAGGAAGTAGTTTTCCACCTCTCATGGAAGCTTCCTTGAGGATAGGGCCAATCCCATGATTGTAGGGATCCCAACTCACCTTCCACCATCTATATAAGCTTGCCATTTTCCTTTGCAAGCTAATCTCCAAGAGCCTTCATAGCCTAAAGAATGCTGCAAGAGCTTTGATAGCCCTCATAGTGCCAAATCAAGAGCAAGGAGATTGACGATCAAAGAGAGAGGCTTGTCCCCATTTCTGACAAGCTTTACCAAGACATATTCCACTGACGACCTGCCGAAGGAAGGTTCACCGTCAGAGCCAGGTTGTATTTTCCTTTGTATGAATTAATGATAAGCGACTATTGGTTATGGTTCCACTCGTATTGTTCATTATGATCATGAGTTGTGTCTTCTCTGACTGATACATAATTGCATATATCGGTTTTATGCTTGTTTTTGTCATTTTTATTGTGTGTGCAGGTGTTCAATCGCGGCAAGCGAGGGGATTGTGATCTGCCAGAGCAAGGAAACGGGAGCGTCATCTTCTCTACAAATGACAGCGTTGGACTTGAGGTAGGCCTTCTTCGCGATTTGGTCTATTGCAATTAGGAACTTGCACCTTAGCGTGATATGATTGTTGCTAGACCCGATCTGGGCTAGTAGGGATCGCCTCTGTCTGCAGAGGGGACTTACCTCTACAACAAATTAGCGACTCCATTGGGGAGGCGGAGTAGGAGCCTGAGATGCAAAATTCTCTAGACAATCAGGCATTGCCCCCAGGCTGGGCATGAAGGAGGAACGATGATTTCCATCGCTCCAAGGCAACTCCCCAAGAGACATTGTTTCAACAATGGCTTCGTCAGAAGGGAAAATCTCTTTAAGAGGATCAGCCGAGTCAGCCTCGTTGAGCTAGGGGGATTTAGAATAGATATCTAAAGCCATGCTTGAGGGAGCATGTTGAGAAGGAGGAGGATCGGATGCGGCGACGATTTCACAGTAATTAATCTCTACAAGAGTTAAGGGCATCAATTCTCCAAAATCAGCCACCTGTTCAGGCAAAGGGATGATCCATGGGTCGTCAGACCTAGAGGTCATATTAACTTGAACAGTGTGCGATGGTGGTGCGGGAAAAATACCCGTGAGGATGGGGTCCTTGAAGAGACCGAGTCCTACACTGTCAGGGGGATTGGGGATCTGATCCACGTAAGGAACGTTGTTCTCAGAGATGGAGGTGAAGAAAGACAATTGATCCATAGTAACGATCTTGCCCTCATGAGGGAACTTCAAAAGCCGAAAGAGGGTGGATGGCATGCATAACACGGTGTGAGTCCAACTGCGGCTGAGAAGCAGATTGCAGTTAAGTTTGGCGTCAACCACTTCTACTTCTACATTGACTATCTTCCCTTGTAACGTAATCGGTAAACTCTCGAGAACACCTAGGGGTTTGGATTCCCGACCATCGAATGCTTCTAAGGCATTGGGAGGTGATGAAAGAGCCGGAGAGCCGATGGCTTTCCAGCAGGCAGATGACATGACATAGGTGGAAGCACCTTCATCCACAATGGCCCTATGGATGTTAAGATCGTTGATCCCGACTTGAATAAAAAAAGCGATTTGATGTGGAATTCGGGGGGTAAAATTTTCTAGGTCGAAGGTGAGAATACTAGAATCAGTGGGATCGATTCCACCGATCGCAGACAACAGAGCTTTCTGTTGTGAAGGGAAACTTTGAAGGACTTCCAATGCGGGCATAGCAGAAGGCGCCTATGCCAAATCCTCAACAATACTGTAGTGTTGAGCAGCACGGGCATTTGGATTGTAGGAAGACCTTCGCAGAACACCTTTAGAAGGTGGCCTCACAACAGGTTCAGCTGTAGGCTTCTCAATTTCCAAAGGACTGAAGACAGGTGGAGGAGGTGGGCCATCCACAACTTCCTTTCCAGCTGCCTGACGCGATCCAGCATAATCCTTTGAATGCGTAGCGATTTAGATAGGTGTAGCACCATTCATCATAAAGACCTGGGACCCAAATGGTGCAGATGGTGAAGGTTGTTCAACCATCTGGGTCTGCTGAGACGGGAACGGTTCTTTAAGAACTGTCGAAGTCCCTTTGGAGCCTTTGAGAAGTTGACTAATTTCATATCGTCGGGGACAATCCTTGGTATAATGATCTCTTTCACAAATAAGGCAGGGGTACTTCGGTTTACGTTGAGAACCGTCCTCAGTACGAGGTTTGGGAGACTCTAGTTTTGGGGCGTCGGGTTTGGATTTTCCTTTGCCCTTCTCTTTCCTTTCGAGGCTTTTTCCGTAGGATTAGCCTGAACGGCGTTGACCTCCGCAGTCTTGCCAGAATCTGGAGGGGCGTGAAGAGCAGAATTATTGGAAGAATTGGACTTCTGCTTCCCATTCGAAGATTTTCGAGAATTTTGAGACACAGAACCAATAACACCATCCACCGCTGGGGTAGGTGGAGCTTTAGAGGTTCCCGGGCGTGGAGCATCAGTCAAAATATCATACAGCGTACCGGACTGAGAGTATACCAGATCAAGATACTGGGCACGTGCGATGGTCTGTTCTTTAGTCACACATGCCCCCATAGCAATATATTGCGTTATTTTGTTAACGAAGAATGTGGTGAACCAATGAGTTAGTAGTTGATTAGGTATATCAAACTTGATCAGCCTACGACGACGTCGCCACTCATGAATATGATCGGAGATGTGGGTGGCTTTATCCTGCTTCAAGGAAGTCAAAAGATGCGTCCCGGCTTCATAGCGAACTGGAAACTGAAAGTGGGTCAGAAAATCCATGGCTAAAGTATTGAAATCCTGAAAGATGCCATGGGGTAGTTCAATATACCACTTAGTGGCAGCACCGGTAAGAGTGCGCTGGAAGAGACGTAGACGAATTGAATCATTGACCCAAGAATTAGACGAACTCCACAAATGGTATGTCATTACATGAGCTTGGGGGTCTTCACCAGCTTTACCTTCAAATTTAGGGCAGTCACCGGGTACCTTGGTTGGAACCGAAGGCCAATAAGGATTATGAAGAATCGGATCATTGGTTAATTTAGAAACGTCCGATAACTCCAAGGTAGCCAAGAACGGCAATTGCAGATTGAACGGCATGCCAGGCCCTCAATAAGGACCCGTACCTGTACTCCACGCTGGATGAGTGTATCCTTACCCCCATGGGTTCTGTCCCGAAGGATTCTGACCATAGGGGGTATAGGGCATATAACCAGTCTGATTCGGTTGCTGGTAATCAGTGTACGAGGGTTGATAACCAGAGTATGGACCCTGATTATATGTCGGTCCCGTTTGAGTAGTTTGTGGATTAGGCTGCTGAGTATAGGTGTAGCTGGGTTGTTGAGTGTAATAATGGGAACCTTGGGGCGGATTATAAGTCGGTCGTGATTGACCGTGAGGGTAGTAACCGCCTTGAGGTTGAGCGGGCTGTTGATAAGTGGGTCTAGCAACAATCGTATCACGCTAAGGCGCAAGTTCCTAATTGCAATAGACCAAATCGCGAAGAAGGCCTACCTCAAGTCCAATGATGTCATTTGTAGAGAAGATGACGCTCCCATTTCCTTGCTCTAGCAGATCACAATCCCCTCGCTTGCCGCGATCGAACACCTGCACACACAAGAAACACGACAAACACAAGCGTAAAACCGATATATGCAATTATGTATCAGTCAAAGAAGACACAACTCATGATCATAATGAACAATACGAGTGGAACCATAACCAATAGTCGCTTATCATTAATTCATACAAATGAAAATACAACCTGGCTCTAACGCTGAACCTTCCTTCGGCGAGTCGTCAGCGGAATACGTCTTGGTAAAGCTTATCGGAAATGGGGACAAGCCTCTCCCTTCGATCGTCAATCTCCTTGCTATTGATTTGGCACTATGAGGGCTATCAAAGCTCTTGCAGCATTCTTTAGGCTATGAAGGCTCTTGGAGATTAGCTTGCAAAGGAAAATGGCAAGCTTATATAGATGGTGGAAGGGGAGTTGGGATCCCTACAATCATGGGATTGGCCCTATTCTCAAGGAAGCTTTCATGAGAGGTGGAAAACTACTTCCTCTACATGGAGAACCGGAGTCAAACATCCCAACTCGATTTAGAGTCCAGTTCAAGATTTTTTTGGATTCAATCTTCCGCCATTTATTTTTTTTAAACACTCCTTATTAAGCCTAGCGTGGGTAAAACACTGAGACAGTGCGCCAGTTTGCGCGCCCTCTTTGGAGGATTTCCCCCATTGGCGCGGGTATGACACTGAGCAGTCGCACCAAGGATAAAAAGGTTATTTTTAGGGTTTTTCACAAGGAGTTGTTTTCAGAGGAATGAAATTCCATGTCTATGGGAATGTCATGAAAGTGTTTTCAGATCATGTCACTGCTCACAGGTCACGAAATAAGCCCTCCAATGTGTGGGACGGGGAATTGCAGGGACGGTGACAAATTGCTGTGTAACAGAGCCACTAGGGCCACTAGGGTTTTTTTAGTGTATTGAGCATCCATTCAATGTTTTCTGCAAATGAATAGTCATTCCTGACTAATTCAAGAATTTTGAAGTTTTTTTACAGAGAGAATAGCCATTTGAGACTTATTTTCACATGTACTTACCATTTTTGAGCAATAAGATATGAGGGGCATGCCATTGGGAGTTGGACCAGCAGATGTAGCCTAGGAGGGATGAACTGCTTCATCAAATTTGTTGAGTACTGTTACATGTGATTTTTAATTTCTCTGTTATTTACTGTTGTACAGTGTTTTATAAGAAATTTACATGCTTTAACCTCACACAGAAATTTGTTTAACTAATTTAAAACCATTTTTTTCACCTGCAAACTTCAAAGAACCTTATGCACACATTTTAATTACTGTTTGGATACTTAGCATAGCAAAACTAATACATTCCATTCAGATCAAGTTGGTATCGAGTTAGATTTTTACTCTCTTTATTGTTATTGTGAAAATTTTGTTTAACTATTTTCAAGGGTTTTCATACTTACTAGGCTAAAGCTTAAGAGATGAGAAGGTCAACTGGCGAAGACTTTAATCAATCCTCATCCAAGGTGGGAAAGATTGTCTTTATCTCCACCTTCAATTTTACCTCAAAGAGAAGCAGAAGAAGCCATAAGCATGTCTTCAAGGGAAGGAGAAATCCATGAAGAAGTTGATCCCAAAAAGGAAGAAAGGGTGTTTAGAAAAGCATTCCTTGACTTGACAGAAATGGTGAGTCCTTTATCAAGAAAGGAATGAAAGAATAGAAAGAGAAGGATCCAAACTTCACAAGAAAGGACAAGGATTGTCAGGAGGCAATAATGATGAGGATAAATCCAAGAAGGGTAATGGAGGAAATGGAGACAGTGGAAAGTTGCCATCATCACCCTCATCTTCATCTTCATCTTCGCTAACCTCTACATCATCTTCATAAATAATTCTCATAAAGTCAAGAACACGGGTAAAATTCCTTTTCTTAAACTTGATGTTCAATTTCAATTGCCAATGTTTGATGGTGAAGTTAATGCAGAAAAGCTAGATAATTGGATTAGGAAATTAGAGGTCTATTTGATAATTCAAAATTTTCATGATGATGAAACCAAAATCCAACTAGCTTCATTGAGAACGGAAGGTGCAGCTCTTGTTTGGTGGGAAGCCAAGACAAAGCGGGATATTAAAAAATATGGTAAGATTATCTTATCATGGTCTGATTTCATTTCTGCAATAAAACAACATTTTTATCCATTATCTCACATGCAGAAAGCCATAATGGAATGAAAAAATTTTAAACAATTGAAAGGACAAAATGTTCAAGTTTATACCCAAGAATTTAGAAGAAGAGCTCTTTTACTAGGAGTAGATTTGCATAGCCAAGACACTTTACTCAAGTATATAGGAGGTTTTCATACTTACCTAAGACATACCATTCTCATGTTTAACCCTACAAGCTTAGATGAGCTTTGTGTTCAAGCCACACATTTAGAGGCAAGGGGAAAACAGAACTTAGATGGGAATGAGGAAAGTGAGTTTAAAGGCAAATGGAAGAAAAAGAGAAATGCAAATTCTAGAAAAGGGAAGGGAAATTTTTTCTACAAAAACTGTTCTAAAACAAGACATGATGAGGACCACTGTTGTAAAATTCATCTAGAGATGAAACCAGAAAGTTTTAAAGCCAAAGATAAAGCCAAGGAGAAAGGCAAGACAATTGCAATAGCTAAACAAGACCTAGGGTCAGAATTAGGAGATGAAACAAAAATCATAGCTATGGCACTAAAGAACTTGAAGGGGAAAGAGAATGAAACTAAACCTAGTTCTAGTATTTCTAACTATCACATAGAAGCTCCAAGTGAAGAGAATAGAATTGAACTGTTTCATGAGAGGGTCATTTCCAAACATACCAAGGTTGACACACTATTTGACAGTGGGTCACAAGCGAATCTCATTTCGAAAGACTTATTCAAGAAACTAAATCTTGAGACCATTCCACATCCGAAACCATATCCTCTTGGTTGGATTTCTAAGGATGCAAATTTATAGGTTTCAAAGAAGTTCATGTTGTGCTTTGCAATAACAACAAATTTTATTGACACGGTTGAATTAGATGTTGTTCCGCTTGATATTACAGGTGTGGTGTTGGGAAATCCTTACTTGTATGATAGGAAAGCTATCTTCCATCGCCATGAGAACAAGTATCATTTATTTAAGGATGGCAAGGAGTACATTGTGAGAGCACATTGGAAAAAACTACTCTTCTTTAGTGACAGCCGGACATATGAAGAGGCTCGTCAATGCAAGTCAAAACTTGACATTGATGATGATTAAACAAAGGGAAGTTGTACATAATATTTTTAATATAAATGTTGATGTAAATAATGATTTTTTTCAGTCTAAAAGTATGTTGTCTTTGAAATAAGATGACAACCAGTTGCAGCAATCGTCTTTGGTGTCGATCGGTGCAGAAAATAAAGTGTTAGTGCAAGAAGGTGAAAAGTTCCAAGAGAGGGCAGAGCAACATAGCAAAGAAGGCACAAATTTCAGCAATGATCATTTCTGGTTTCAGAAAGGCATGGTACAATGGCAAGGAAACTTGGTCAGGAATTGACACAAGTACAAGGCTAATTCAGCGAAAAAACGCCATAAGGACAAGATGCAAGGTGAAAGTAATTTTTAGTTTCCGTTGATTATAGACCAAAGTAGAAACAATATGTTTACTGCAAATTTAAGTTTTTGTTCTGCAATTTTCAAAAGTGTGCAGCATGACAATGTCAAAGTCAGCAACAGTTGGTCAATGGAATCAAGGAAAAATTTGTCATTTCAAGAAAAGCTCCAATTAATGAAATCAGGGAAATTTCAGTGGATTAAGATTGGAAGAGTGGGGACACAGTCTCCTCATCTTCAATTTCAATAGTCCAGAGATATTTTAGGGTCCAAAATCTTCCCAGTGGAGAGGTGTGATTAGGAGATCATGTCCATAGTTCAAAAATGCTCAAAAATAAAAAATGCTCAAAAATGTTTGCACCCTGAATGACCGGAAATTTCTCGTCGTTGTGATTCTGGCACCAGGAATGGTTCAAAAAACAAAGGCCATATGCAGAAGTTATGAAGGTTTTAAAATCCCAGTAAACTCCAAAAAAAATGGACCTTTGACTCAGCTTGACTTACGAAAAAATTTATAAACAAATATATGTTTAAAAATTGATTTTTCATATAGTTTCATGGGCCAATCATTGGGCACCACGTGGATTTCCCAAAGGCTGCCACGTGGCCCCAGAGCGAAGAGAAGTTGGCATATCAAAATTTTTGTGAGTCTACGAGATTCAAACCCATGACCCGGAGGCCCGATCGACCCGCCTACGACCAAGATCTTAACCTCTACTGTTTGGCGTTTGTATTTGTTGTTTAAAATTATAACCGACAGAAAATTTAAGGGCTAGCCCCGACCCCGTACAATCGTCAGCACGTGACCAGTGCCCAGACCGTGGCCTTAAAGGCCTTAACCAACGGTTGTGACTAGACGGTTGGATAATTGTTACATGTGGCCACGTTAAAACAATTATTGCGGTGGTCAAGTTCGTGGTCAGTGTCGGAAGTTCCGGCAGTCACATGTGACTGCCTACATCCTTAACATTTATTTCCACCCTAAAACAGCCTGACGTATTTGGAGATTGTTCCACCATTTTTTGGAATCCACCAATTTTTCACAATTAACTGGAGTTCCTCCAGTTTTGGAGGAGGTTTTCAAGGGACACTGGGAAAATTATTGTTTTGGCTATAACTCCTTGGATTTTCGACCAATTTTGATGCATGGATAGTCAATTTTGGTATTCTTGACATTTTGAACACATTGGCATAGGTTTCAGAGCCATAAGAGGTCATCTTGTGCAGGTTTAGCTTCGGGAAAGATCAAGGAGCCACTAGGGCCACTAGGGTGTTTTCAGTGTATTGAGCATCCATTCATTATTTTCTGCAAATGAATAGTCATTCTTGACTAATTCAAGCATTCTGAAGTTGTTTTACGTAGATCACATCCATTTGAGGCTCATTTTCACATGTACTTACCATTTTTTAGCAATAATATATGAGGGACATGCCATTAGGAGCTGGACCAGCAGATGTAGCCCAGGAGGGGTGAATTATTTCATCAAATTTGTTGAGTACTGTTGAGGAGGTAAATCCCCTCTGCGGACAGAGGCGATCCCTACTAGCCCAGCAGGGGTCTAGCAACAAACAAACAATGCTATGACGCAAGCTCCTAATTACGAATGAAAGACTTGGGATAGAAGCCTACCTGGATTCCAACGCTATGATCTGAAGAAGAAGTGTCCCCGTCCTTCAGCCCTGGCAGATCGCAATCCTTCCACGATCTCCGCGGATGAACACCTGCACATAGAAGAAACGAACAGATACAAGCATAGGAACCAGCATACGTAACTAAACATCGGTCAGAAAAGACATTACTCGCATTAACATGATGGAAAACGGAGTGGAACCATAATCATAGTCATCTATTAAACAATAAACGAATAGAGGTTACAACCAAGTTCTGACGTCGCAGCCTCCTTCGAACGGGTCTCCGGTCGTCCACGTCTCGCAAAGCTCGCCAAGGAAAGGGAAAACCTCTCCAGAGTCTCGTAACAATGGTCTCCTCACTTGAGTTGGCCTTAAGGGAAAGAAGGGATTCTTTACGGCACAAAGGCACTTGGGAATAGGGAGATGCAAAGCTTCAGCACTTCAAGACTAGCTTGCCATGGATTTGAGCAGGCTTTTATAGATGGGGAAGGAGGGAGTTGGGATCCCTATTATTATGGAATTGGCCCTATCAACAAGGAAGGTTCCATGGGAGGTGGCAAAACCACTTCCCTTCCATAGAACTCCCGCAACCAAACCTCCCAACTCAAGATAGGCAATGGTTGTGAGTTTGTTTGAACTCAACTTCCGCCATCCATATTTAAAAAACAGTCCCTAAAATGGGTGGCGCGATTGCTGCTCTATGACAGAGCGCCAAGTGGCGCGACCTCTTTACAGGATTTCACTGATTGGCGCGAGCACTGAACTGTCTACCCGCGCCAATGCAAAAAGAGCTGTTTTTCATGAGTTTTGCAAGGAGATGTCTCAAGGGGAAATGAAGCTCATACTCAGAGGGATGCATTGATGATGTTTTCAAGGCATGATAGTGTTCACAGGTCACATAATGGGTCCTCCATTGTGCGGGACGGGGAATGGTAGGGACGGTGACAAATTACTGTGTAACGGATGCCCCCTAAAGCATGAGGCCTGAGAGAGAGAGGGGTGAAATGCTTTACGAGAACATGTCCAACTGAAGGCCCGCCGTCAGAAAACCTGCGCAGAAAGATACAACTGATATCTCAAGTACATGATGTATATATATGGTATGGACGCAGCCATCCGAACAGAGTATGCTATAATCCGGATCCGGGGTATGGGCGCAGCCATCCAACTAAGATCAAACAAATAGACTCAGGTATGGTCGCAGCCATCCAATCAGTGAGTCATGTACATAATGATAATAATCCACAATCGCAGCCTGGATTACAACAGACACAATCTAGGGTCTTGCGCTCCATCTCGACCCAACAAAATACAAGTTCAAGCATGTGAATATGTGAGCTGAAGTCGAACATGCAAGAACATCGTCTGATTACCAGCCAATGATGAAAGCTGTTAGCCGACGCGAGAGAAACCACCAATAATGACAATGGTCCCCAAGGTACTACAGGTACAATCTACGGCATGCGAATAAATGAACTGACGTCGAACACCCGCAGAATCACTCGATCGGAGGCCAATGATGTAAACCTCTCGTCGAATGCGACGAACCTTCCATTGAGGCATGCAGGCTCCAAGGTACCATCAGGAGTCTCTAGACCAACTTCCTGGATAATAGGTTGAAGTCGACGAGAGTGACCTTGATCGAAGGTGGGCCATAATGATTCCCACATCATCGACACGAGAACAGAGAGGAACATAATTTTTTGTTGCGAATGGGGTCATGAGGAAAGCAGAGGAAGGTTGATACTTACAGGAGGCCAGCTTCTCTTGAACACATAAGCGACACTGAATAGAGTGTCATGTTTACACCAACGGATCGGTTAACTATGGCGGCAGGCGGTGAACGATGAGAGGTCAAAGGTGCAACCCATGGAGGCAAAGTGAAGCTGACGAGATGAGATGTCCCCAACCCGACAGAATGCAAACAAGTGTGCCATGTTCCAGAAGCGACATCTTTCTTCGACGACAACGACGATCGGTTCTTTTCCCCCACCATTTAAAGCGGTACCCCAATTATTTTTTTTTTTATAACAGCTTGAAGGAGAGTTGGCATGTGCTTGTGATGTAAAAGTTATTCCCGCTCGGGCGGTGATTATACCCTCTAAACGGGTCTAGGAAGGAGAAACTCGAGGAGGAAACGTCATTTTTCGACGGAATCGATATCGTGGGTTTAACGAGTCTGGCAGAAAACTGGCGTCTTTTCATGTTTAGAGAGTTTGAAAAATGATAGGAAAAACTCACAGTCCCTTTTGACCGTGGTTCCCCCAGGATCCGAAAAGGGTAGAAAACTATATCCGGAAAAACCTCCCTGATCGCGATAGACTAGGGTGTTCCTTTTAAGTAAACAATCCATACGACCCGAAAAAGGGTTAAACTTATCTTTGGGTGAATATCGTTCATTGTCCATTTTACTTGAGATCGGCAGGCAAGGGCCTCGTGGCGATCTTTTCATATTTGGGGAGAAAAGAGGCTGAAGAGTGACTCCTGCGGAGAACGAGTGGTATAAAAGGGTAGCTGATTGGGTAATGATGGTTTCTTAAAACAAGTAAAGGTTGAGAGGCTGGCTAACAAGACCACTCATCGCAGCGGTTCCTCAGGAACAGGTAAAACAACCAAGTGAAGGCATATGATCGGCCAAGAAGATAGTGATGATGGAGTGAGAAAACCAAGGTTCATCTGGAAAAAACAGGTTGATAAGATGACAATCACAAGAGGTAAAATGGGCAAGGTTTCATTTTTACACAAGCTTGAAATCAGGAAACTGTGCTTGAATTTGGTTTCATTTTTACACAAGCTTGAAACAAAGATAAACTATGCTTGAAACCGGTTTCATTTTTACACAAGCTTGAAACGGAAACAAACTATGCTTGAAAAAATAAGCATGCCCCCAGCATGGTGACTCAAATCGAGGTACATGCCCCCCAAGCTTCAATCCATATGAGAGTCAGATGGAGTGAAGGTTCAAGTTACGAGATCTAAGAAAAATACTCGACTGGGACTTTACGAGATCTCAACAAAGACTCGAATTGAACAGGAACGTGTTTCATTATTTTAACGAGGTTGACACATTCAAAGAACTATCCTCAGACACCTTGTTTCATGGTTTAAGGAGCTTGACACAAGACAAGGAACTCTGCTCCGACAACCTTGTTTCATTTTTTTAAGGAGCTTGACACAAGACAAGGAACTCTGCTCCGGCAACCTTGTTTCATTTTTAAGGAGCTTGACACAAGAAAACGAACACTGCTCTGACCAGCTTGTTTCATTTTTTAAGGAATTTGACACAAGAAAAAAAACACTGCTCCGACTGGCTTGTTGCATTTTTAAGGAGCTTGACACAAGACAAGGAACTACTAACTCGAGCATCCTTGTTTGCAATGAACAAGAAGTCATGGCTTCCAAGAGTTCCGCTCCTGATGGAAGGAAAACATCCTAGAAGTCGGGACCCAATGCCCCCAGCACACTATGCATGACGACATTATCACTGAGTACAGGCACGGGGTAGGTAGCCACATAGTTGACCTGCGGTGGGGCAGATACAACGGGTGGATAAAAACCAGGAAGGGATGATGGCGGGCCAGCTGCCACATCAGGACCAAAGAATGAAAGCTGATCAATGGTCACGATCCTTCCTTCATGTGGAAAACAGACCACACGAAAAAGGGAGGAGACAAGTGCTCCCATGGCATAGGTGTAATCGCGCCCCAAAAGCAGATTGAAATCCAAGGGGCCTGGAACAACCATCACATCCATATGGACGGTTTTACCTCCCAAAGTAACAGGTAACCTCGGAAGGATCCCCAACGGTTGACTGGTTCTTCTATTGAATGTCAACAGATTCTGCGTAACAGGTGCAAGCGGCGGCGAACCGAAAGCTTGCCAGGTAGTTGAAGACAGAATACTAACAGAGGCACCTTCGTCTATAATGGTGCTGGGTACAACCAGACCAAGAGCCTGTACCGTGATCTCGAAAGGCACATAAGACGGAAGGCGAAATCCTGCCAATCGATTCCAGTCAAAGGAAGCGACCAAACTACTCGGAGGGGCTACCATTGATATGCGAAGGTCTTCCCCTGATGTTTCTATTTGATTTAGATTTTTTTCATACAGCTGCGGAAACTTGTCACTTTCCGCAGCTGCTGCAACTTTCCGCAGCTATTTTGTGGAACTATATGCTACAGGTGTCTACAAAGGAAACGAGCCACATGGGCAGGCTAGGAATGACAAGGACATGGTTCGTGTCCTATCGGTTCAAGTAAATTCGTCAAAGAAAGCCGCGGTCAAAGCCATCCACGTGGAAGTCAACTATGGAGTTCTATGTCGGCTGGACTCTGTTTCGTGGCATATAAACATCCATACGGCCGTTTCTAAGCTTGCGGAGGTTAATTGACATATGTGCAAAGTTCTGGAGTTGAATTCAAGCACCCACCTTCCATAGATCCGTTTTCCAACATGGCCATATTCCTATATCCGTGGCCTTAGTGGTCTACGTGCTGGCTGCTATCATAAACTTCAGGAGACAGTTACAGTTTATTGCTTTATATAAAGCGTTTGCATACGCACGTAGAGTTAGTTGTTGAGTTGTTAGTTGATAGTTGATGTGCGTACTCTGTTATGTTAGCTCTGTAGTGATTACGCTGCCTTGAGCCGTAATACTACCAGTCTGTAATGAACTGCTTTTTAATGTGAGAAAACTCTGTTTTATAACTTAATTCGTGTTTGAGGATCGTACCAGAGCTGTGTAGAGGGCCCCTGCTCAGCCGAGGTTCTGTGTATTAATGTATATATATTTCATTTCATTTCTTTAAAAAGTCATGGTATCATAATCCATTACATGTTCATATTTCATAGTTGTTTCATTTCTGTTCATACATTTCTATAATTTCCATTGCATTCTTGTTTTTCATGTTTTTATGATTGTTAAATCACTGATCAGTTTTCTTGTGCAGGTTTTAGGTAGACAGCCCGGGCATTTTCATAGTATTTTGGCTAATGATATGAGACTAACATTATTCTACTGCTAGTTTCCTTTTCATAGCATTTGTTTAACCTCAGTCTTGCTTTGTACATTTCAGTTTTGTTTATCTGATTTAGTAGTTAAATTTAAATATATTAAGCTGCTCATAGTGTCTTCAGTTACCTCTGAAAGCCACAGCTGGACTGATGGTGAGGGGCTGCATTATGAAATGTGTAGTTTAGTATTAGTTTCTTTTCTGCAAAATTAGATATATTAGGCTGCTCATAGAGTCTTCAGTTACCTCCGAAAGCCACAGCTGGACTGATGGTGAGGGGCTGCATTATGAAATGTGTAGTTTAGTATTAGTTTCTTTTCTGCAAACTTAGATATATTAAATCATGTATGACATCTTCAGTTGCCTCCGAAAGCCACAGCTGGACTGATGGCGAGGGATTGAATCATGTGTGTATGGTTTAGTATTAGTTTACTTTCTGCGACTTAAATATCAGTTACACAAGTTGTTTATGATTACTTCCGCAAGTCATAGCTGGTCTAATGATGAAGGGTCAGAAAATGAATTGATGTAATCTGATTTAGATTTATTTCATTGCAATTTTGAATTTCCATAAGCGTAGTTTCTTTTGTGTTTAGCTGGCAGCAAGAATAGTTTGGTTTTCATGATCACTAGTTTCTTGTTTTGATTCATTAGATTAGCAGCACCTTTTCATTTCAGCAGTACACTTTTACTTTCTTTCAAGTCTTGTCATTGTAATTTCAATTTGCTTTTAAAGTTTCAAGATTGGTAAATCATTATAGGGGAAATCACTTCCTTGAACAAATATAACCAAGCTTGCTTTTCACTTTAGAATTTCCATTTCACCTTAGAAAGACCAAAAACGAAAAAAAAAGTTAATAAAGAGGTTATCTTGCACATATAGTGCGCCGCACTTCATCAGCTTACGATTCCCGGATTGACAATTTAAATGCAGCAATTTAGGAAAACTTGATAACTTCTTGAAGTATGCTCTCCTCTTGCACCTAGTGTGATCTGGAGGATCAGAAAAGAGAGTTATTGGTTTAGTAATTTCTTAAGTATGCTCTCTTCTTGCACCTAGCGTGATCTGGAAGATCAGAAAGATAATTATTAGCCCAACTTTTTTTTAAAAATAAAAATAAAAATGACATGCATAGAGCAAGAGATTCTAGGGGAAGGTTTATAGCTAAAGCCAAGAGTTCGATTTTCACAACTCCATCTTCTTCAAGGCATAGACCAGATTCACCATCTACCCCTAGCCTTAAGATTTTTGGAAGTCAAGGAACAACTGAATTAGAGGATTCTCCTATACCACCTACTAAAACCCACTTAGAAAACAAAGAAACTTTCTCTCATCCTTCCTTGGTAGAAGAACTAGAGGACTATAAGGACTCTGAAGAAACTATCATGGCAGAGGAAGTAATAAATAGAGGTGGAGGTAGAAGAGGAGGAGATAATGAAGATAACAATGGTGAAGGAAATAACGGTAGAAATAGGGACAATCTGCTTGGATTCCCTATAGTTGATGAGGAAACTCATGCAACAATGAAAAATATCTCACCATCTGTTCTCCCTAACTTTTATGGATTACGAAGTGAGGATCCCGAAACATTTCTGTTTGAGTTTGAAGTAGTGTGCCGAACTTATGACTATATGGAAGATTCTCAAAAACTCAAACTATTTCCTTCAACTTTGAAGGGATCTGCTTTGAAATGGTTCATGGGATTAGCCACTCAATCTATCAGGACTTGGAATGATATGAAACAAACATTCTTGGATAGATACTTGGATTATTGTATGCCCACCAATCACAAGGATGAGGTATTCAAAATGATGCAAAAAGAAGATGAAAATTTGGAAGACTTAATTGAAAGATTTCAATACAACTTGAAAAGAGCAAAGATGAGCAACTTAGATAATGAAACCCTGAAAGCCCTCCTATTAAAAGCCATTAGAGATGAATGGATAGACATTTTAAACATGATGGGGAAAGGAGACATTTCTCAACTCCCATTTCATGATATAACAGAACTATGTATCCAATTCTCAAGGGGAAGATCTAAAACTGGAAAAGGGCCTATGGATTCTTCTCTTATTAGGGCTAACAAATCTGCAACTGGATCAGTAAGTAGGGCAGAGATTGGTAATATGCTTGATGAGTTTAAAACTGATATCTTAGGGAGTCTTAGTGAACAACTAGATACCCTTAAAATCCAAAACAAGCAGAAAGCAGAAACAGATGCTTTAGCCATCTTTTGTCCGAAATGTAGAAAGAAACATGCTTTAAGTGAATGTCCCTTGGATGCAAAAGTTGTAGAAACATGTATGATTTGCTCAGAAAATCATGAAATCAAGGATTGTCCTTCAATCCCTGGACTCAAAGCTGTTTTTCAAGAAGATCCAAATTCAATAGAATCTCTCTGTTTTTTCGCAAGGAGACCTTGGTAGGGACAACAATCTCAAGGGTTTAACAACCCTATGAATCTTCAAACCCCACCAAATTGGACTCCTTAGCAACAACCTTGGCCCCAACATCAAAACTCATATCAGCCATGGGTACAAGGAATGCAAAATCCTTATGGGAGATTTGCTCAATTTTATCAATATCCTCCATCTTTTCAAAACCAACAAGGTCCACAATTTCCAAGCCAAAATCCACAACAACTTTCATTGCCATTTCCACAACATCAACCTTCTCAACAAAATACAAATCCTCAACTCATGCTCCCATACCAACAGAAGACAAATCAACTTCCAGCTCAGCCATTGCCAAATCCTAACAATAAGAATCCTCAAACTACCTATATGGTAGAAGGACAACAATTTCCTACCTATATGATTGTTCCTCTCAACGATGTACAACTCAGATCTGGTAGAGTTTTAGAAAAACCTTCTATAGACATTCAAGAGCAAGATACCTCCGAGGAGGACTCTCTTCAAGTCAATAAGGGTTCTGAGGAAGAATCTCTTCAAAATTCAAAAATTCAAAAAGAAAAAGAAAAGCTAACATCCACAACTCCTATAGTTGAGCAACCTGTATCTTCATCTACACTTCCTTTTCCGGAAAGACTACAAATTGATAAGGGGGTGGAAAAACAAATCTTGTTGCCTAACTATGACTTTCTAGATGAATTGAAGAATGTTTGTATCAAGATTCCATTGCTACAAGCCATTCGAGAAATTCCTATTCTAGCAAAAACCATAAAGGAGTTGAGTTTCAAAAGACCAGGAAGAAAGCTAAAGGACACAAGAAGAATCTACCCGGTAGGAAAGATTGCAGACATTATGATGGGAAAAATTACCATGCAGAAGTATGTAGATCCAGGAAGTCCAATTGTCAAGACACATATAAATGGGATAGAAATTCCAAACACATTGATTGACTTAGGGGCTGCTATCAACATTATGAGTAGACAGACTATGGAACAGTTAAAACTTCCTAACCTTCTTTTACACCTACTTTATTGCAACTTGCAGATCGATCGGTTATTAAACCAGATGGTGTATTAGAAGATATTTCAGTCTCCTTAGATTCTTGGGAATATCCAGTAGACTTTATGATTTTGACTCCCAAAAGTAATCTAGGAGGACATCCAATAATCTTAGGAAGACCTTGGCTGGCCACAGCTGATGCTTTTATTAGTTGTAGATCCGGAGACATGTACATTTCTAATGGTAATTCGACAAAGAAATTCAATTTGTATCCTCCTGCAAGAGCAATTACAGAAATAGGAGACAATGAATGGGTCGATGATGAGAACACTATACAAACTGTCTTTACCATTTCTGAGATTAGTGAGGATAGTCAAATTCTGAACACATTAGAAAATTTTGAGATAACTTCAGAATATGACCCCACACAATTTCAGTTGGAATCTGACATAGAATATTTATCATCAAGACAAATGTCTCTCTACTCTATGGAAGAGTTTGGTAATTCTTCTTTTGAGATTTTTCCAGAAAAGACATTGAATATTAATAAACATCTGGAGAAGTCACAACAAGAAGAATTAACCAGAATCTTGCAAAAACATTCTACTTCATTTGCATGGGAGTATACTGACATGAAGGGTATTGATCCTAAGACTTGCATCCATCATATCTATATTGAGGAAAACAGTAGACCAATCAGACAACCTCAAAGAAGGATGAATCCAAATCTTAGGGAGATAGTGAAAGAAGAGCTCCAAAAACTTCTCAATGTAAACTTCATTAATCCAATTTCAGATAGCCGATGGGTTTCTCCTTTGGTTATAGTACCTAAAAAGAATGGTAAATGGAGAGTATGCATTGATTACAGGGAGTTGAACAAAGCAACTTTGAAGGATCACTTTCCTTTTCCTTTTATTGATCAAGTATTAGATACATTAGCAGGTAAAAAGTACTTTTCATTTTTGGATGGTTTTAGTGGCTATAATCAAATTCAGGTAGCACCTGAAGATCAAGATAAGACCACATTTACTTGTCCATGGGGAACTTTTGCCTACCGAGTGCTTCCTTTTTGGTTATGTAATGCACCAGCAACATTCCAAAGAGCAGTACTAGGAATTTTTTCTGATCTAATCCATGATTGTGTAGAGGTTTATATGGATGATTTTACAGTTTATGGTAATTCATTTGAAGAGGCATTAGAAAATTTGGAAAAAGTTCTCATAAGATGTAAAGAAACAAACCTTTCATTAAGCCATGAAAAATGCTTTATGATGTTTATTGAAGGGATTGTTTTAGGACATCATATTTCAGGAGATGGAATTAAGGTTGATAGATCAAAAGTTGAAGTCATCTCCAAGTTGCCTATTCCAAATTGTCAAAGAGATGTTAGAAGTTTTCTAGGATTTATTGGTTACTATAGAAGATTTATAGAAAACTTCACTAAAATAGCATCTCCACTCTTCAAATTGCTTACAAAAGACTGTGAATTTAAATGGGATCCCGATTGTCAATCAGCCTTTGAAACTTTGAAAACAAGAATATCTGAAGCACCTATCTTGAGAGGACCAAATTGGAAACTCCCTTTCCATATTTCTACGGATGCTTCAGATACAGCTCTAGGAGCCGTGTTGGGTCAAAAAGATTTAGTTCCTTATGCCATTTATTATACCAGTAAAAATTTGACTCCCACAGAGTTGAATTATACTGTGACTGAAAAAGAGTTTTTAGCTGTTGTTCATGCAATTAATAAGTTTAGACATTACACAACAGGCTATGAAACTTTTATTCATACTGACCATTCTGCAATTAGATATTTAATGAACAAACCTGTTACTAATGGCAGAGTGACAAGATGGCTTTTACTTTTGCAAGAATTCAATATTACTGTGTTAGATAGACCAGGAAAACAGAATACAGTAGCTGATTTCTTGTCTAGAATTCAAAATACTAAAGAAGATTCTCCTGTAGAAGATAAGTTTCCTGATGAATATTTGTTTGCAGTAACTATTAAGACCCCTTGGTATGCAGATATTGCTAACTATTTGGTTACAGGGAAACTACCTTCACATTTATTCCAAGAGAAAAACGAAAGATTATTCAGGAGAGTTCAAGATATTCATGGATTTCTAACGAATTGTTTAAAACAGGGCCAGATCTTGTGATCAGAAGATGTGTCAGGGAAGATGAAATGCCTGATATTCTTAAGGCATGTCATGATGAACCATGCGGCGGACACTTTGCTGACAAAAGGACGGCCTATAAAATCCTTTCCTTGGGATATTATTGGCCTTCTCTCTTCAAAGATGCAAAACAATATGTCAAAAGGTGTGATAGCTGCCAAAGAGTAGGGAAACCTACCCTTTCAAATGAAATGCCACCGCAAACACAGGTACTCATTGAACCCTTTGAAAAATGGGCTTTAGATTTCATTGGACCGATTAATCCACCATCGAAGCAAAAGAAGTATATATTGGTTTGCACTGATTATGTTACTAAATGGGTAGAAGCTAAAGCATTAGTATCCGCTACTGAAAATTCAGTTGTTCATTTTCTTTATGAGGATATTTTTACTCGCTTTGGTGTTCCAAGAGAAATTGTGACAGATCAGGGGAGCCATTTCACATCAAATTTGGTGGAGAAGTTGATGGAAGAATACAAAATCAAGCACAGAAGATCTACTCCTTACCATCCACAAGCAAATGGTCAAGTGGAGTCCACAAACAAAGTTCTTGAAAGTATCATCACCAAAACTGTTCATCTACATAGAAGAGATTAGGCAGAAAGGCTTCCAGAAGCCTTGTGGGCCTACAGAACTACATGGAGGAATACAACAGGACATTCTCCCTATGAACTTGTTTATGGGAAAGAAGTCTTGCTTCCCATTGAGTTCCAAGTCAAGACCTTCAAGATAGCAGTTCAGTTGGGAATGGACTTATCAGAAGCCCAAAAGCATAGAATGGAGCAATTGAATGAGCTAGATGAGATCAGACAAGAAGCAATTCTAAGAACCGATCTAGTTCAATATCAAAGAACTAAGTGGCATGACAAATATATCAAAGAGAAGAAGTTTCAAGAAGGAGATTGGGCATTGTTATTTGACTCCAAGTTTAAAGATTTTCAAGGGAAATTTCAGACTCATTGGCTTGGGCCATATGAGATTGACAAGATCTTAAACAATGGAGCTGTAAGAATCAAGACCATTGATGAGTTTCAAACTCCTCTTATAGTGAATGGCCATAGATTGAAAGTTTATCATAAGCCACTCTCTAAAGAGGATTTCGTCAAGTTGTTTCAAGAAAGTTCTGCAATCAGGATGGTAGAGAAGAATCCTTCTTCTCTACCAAGCTAGCTTTTGTTTTTCAAGTTATAAAAAAAAAAAAAAAAAAAGAAGAAGAAGAAAAAAAAATGGTATAAGCCTGAAAACCAATCATTGATTGGCAGTCTTATACAGAAAATATGGAGTGAAAATCAGGGACACCTGACACTCTATATTTTCCAAAAAAAATCTGTTTTTTATTTCATTTCATCTCACCACCCACTCCATTTCATTCCACTTCATTTCATTTCATTTCACTTCATTACACTTCATTCCACTTCATTTCATCCATTCCATCAATAAAAATCTTTTTATGACAATTTCCACCTGGTCATTTGTCATTTGTTCATTTCTATTTCAGCCAAGTGATAGCTGTGTCAGTTTCCGCAGCTGACATCTGTTTCCGCAGCTGACTCCAGTTTCCGCAGCCAGAAGCAGACTCCGCAGCTACTACTACTCTGTTTTCAAAAAGAATGTACAGTTAGTTGTTATTTTCATAAATTATGAAATAAAATGCAGGAGAGGATCAATGGAACATTCAAGACACTAATGAAGATCAATCAGCTGAAGACCAAGGGCAAAAGCAAGGATTCCAAAGGTATGAATAAAGTTTATTTCAAATAGTATCGAAAAACACATTTTTATGTAATTTTAAACTATGAGCTCTACCCATAACGCGCAATGATTATCTTGACAATCCCGTAACCTTCCACGATCTCTATGTTATCCTCTTGCATTTATTCACAAACAGTTTCATTATTGAAATTCCGACTCTCACTCATGTTCAAATATCCCACCGTAGATAATGATACGTATTTGAGTTGACAAAGGACTCTTACAAGCCGCATAACTTCATAATCATTGATTGAAACGTGTTTATATTTATTACACAGCCACCAAAATTCAAAATGCGGCCGAATGCATTATGCTTTGTTAACCTCTTTGTCGTGTCTCTGTCGTGTTTACAAAACCTCACTCTACTCATTCTCATTCCCTGTTTCACTCCATTCCGTTCCTTTTGCTCACTCTCATTCCCGTATATCCACCCACAGTCTTATTCCATTCTGTGTATGGTGCTCATTTCCGTTTTGTGATAACATCCCCACAGCATTGTGCTCGATTCTGTGTATTCCATTGTTCTATTTCCACTTAAACCCTCACAGAGGCAAGCCTGTGAAGCACAGAGGAGTAAAATGGGAAAATTATTAAGGGCAGAGCCGGAAGGACCGAAGTTTATAGAGGGATTTCCACAAGCAAAAGAGATGTTGAGAAAAGCTAAATGGCTGCGTTTTATTCAGAAATTCAGGGGTTACCACAGAGAAGTTACCAAAGCGTTTGCAAGATCATTTGATGGCTCAGAAGCAGAAGTGGGAGACCTCAAGTTTTTGGTTAATGAAGCATCAATAGCAGCAGCCACAGAGCTTCTTCAGGAAGGAGAACGTTGGTTCAAAAACAAAAGTATCAGTGATGAGGCATGGAGAACAATCCTCCGAAATCAAGGTATGGATATCATTGTTTTCAAAAGAGGAATCCCTGTGCATGCAATAAAAGATGAATGGGCCACTTTATTACTCATTGTTCAGAAATTTATCACATGTGAAGGCCGCTTTGGCTCTATGTACATGTATCATACTAGGCTATTGATGAATTTTCTTGAAAACCAAACTCTCAATCTTCCTTATTTCCTATTCAATAGCTTGAAGAAATTGGCTGTGACTGTGCAAAAACACCTAGGAGATGTAGAGCCTCATTTATATCACCATGGGCTTATAAAAATTCTGATTGAAAAGGAGCTAAAGGAAAGAGAAGATACATGGGAACAATTCCTAGTTAGAAACTTCTTTGAAGAACCTCAGGAAATTCCTGAAGGTAATCCAATTAGAAGGAGTAGAAGAAAGAAAATGAATGATGAAACCCAAGTTGCTCCTACACAGGAAATTCCCGCAGCTAGCACAGCAAAAAGAAGTAGAAGGAAAAGAACAATAGATGAAATCCAAGATACTTCTACTACTACTATGAAGAAAACTGATAGGGAAGAGAGATTGGTAAAAAGGAAGAAGAAAGAAATTAAAGCTAAGAAGCCAACAATACCAAAAGGAAAAGAAATTATTGAGGCTGTCCATAAAACTTCTTCTTCTGAAGAAGAAGATCACCAAGTTCTATCTGAAAGATTAATTTTTCTTCAAAAACAGTCATCTCTATCCAAGAAGGCAAAAACAGGAAAACAAGAACAAAAGGGTAGTATACCACAGCATGTGAGGAGAAGCAACAGGCTTAAGGGAAAACTGAGAAAAACACAAATTAAAGGTCCTCATTTCATCGATTTGGGTGAGGAGACATCTGAACAGTCTCCAACTGACCATAGTCCATTTCAGTCAGTTAGTGAACCTGACTCCTTTCACTCCCAATCAGACAATGAGCGTACTCCATCTTATTCTCAGCAAAATATTGATGAAAGTTCTCCTCGGCCATATTTTGAACATAATTCTCCCTTGCAACACTTTGGGGACAGCCCAATGAAAAAGACACCGGAAGTAGACCCCAAACAGCAGGAGGTGTATGACTATATAGAATCCTTGGAGAAGGCAGCCACAGGCCCAAGTACCTCTTCTATTCAGCCTCATACATTGCAGGATGATTTGGTTCAGTCATTAAAATAGGAAATTTTTGAGCTTGAGCTTTTGAATCGGCATATCAAAAATGAAAATGAAACACTCAAAGAGCAAGGCAAACTGGACAAGATTATCCATGACAATACTATGTTACATTTGGGTATTTGGCAAAAGAAAAATAAGAAGCTAAAAAGGAAATGCTAAAAATTGAGCAGAGCACTTGTGAATATCAAATTCAGGTGCCTCATGAAGAAACCCAGAATGATGGCAGTACCAAAGAAGAAGAGAAGGGGGTTAGATGTGTTGGCTGAAGTATCAAGGCACATGAATTGAACAGAGAGTTTCAAAATTTTGGTTGCATGAGGACATGCAACACCTTCACAGTGGGGGTATGTTGAGTCCCGAATTTGTCTCTTTTCCATACACTTTTCCATATCTCTTTCACTCACCTAAACCTCCAAAATTGTCAATATCATGTGCAAAAGGGTATCTAACATGGTTTTTAATTATGTTTGTGTGTTTTCTATTTGATTTAGATTTTGTTCATACAACTGCGGAAACTTGCCACTTTCCGCAGCTGCTGCAACTTTCCGCAGCTATTTTGTGGAAATCTATGCTACAGGTGTCTACGAAGGAAACGAGCCACATGGGCAGGCTAGGAATGACGAGGACATGGTTCGTGTCCTATTGGTTCAAGAAAATTCGTCAAAGAAAGCTGCGGTCAAAGCCATCCATGTGGAAGTCAACTGTGGAGTTCTATGTCGGCTGGACTCTGTTTCGTGGCATAGAAACATCCATACGGCCGTTTCTAAGCTTGCGGAGGTTAATTGACATCTGTGCAAAGTTCTGGAGTTGAATTCAAGCGCCCACCTTCCATAGATCCGTTTTCCAACATGGCCATATTCCTATATTCGTGGCCTTAGTGGTCTACGTGTTGGCTGCTATCATAAACTTCAGGAGACAGTTACATTTTATTGCTTTATAAAGAGCGTTTGCATACGCACGTAGAGTTAGTTGTTGAATTGTTAATTGATAGTTGTTGTGCGTACTCTGTTATGTTAGCTTTGTAGTGATTACGCTGCCTTGAGCCGTAATACTACCAGTCTGTAATGAACTTCTTTTTAATGTGAGAAAACTCTGTTTTATAACTTAATTCGTGTTTGAGGATCATACCAGAGCTGTGTAGAGGGCCCCTGCTCAGCCGAGGTTCTATGTATTAATGTATATATATTTCATTTCATTTCTTTAAAAAGTCATTGTATCATAATCCATTACATGTTCATATTTCATAGTTGTTTCATTTCTGTTCATACATTTCTATAATTTCCATGGCATTCTTGTCTTTCATGTTTTTATGATTGTTAAATCACTGATCAGTTTTCTTGTGCAGGTTTTAGGTAGACAGCCCGGGCATTTTCATAGTATTTTGGCTAATGATATGAGACTAACATTATTCTGCTGCTAGTTTCATTTTCATAGCATTTGTTTAACTTCAGTCTTGCTTTGTACATTTCAGTTTTATTTATCTGATTCAGTAGTTAAATTTAAATATATTAAGCTGCTCATAGTGTCTTCAATTGCCTCCGAAAGCCACAGCTGGACTAATGGTGAGGGACTGCATGATGAAATGTGTAGTTTAGTATTAGTTTCTTTTCTGCAAAATTAGATATATTAAGCTGCTCATAGCGTCTTCAGTTACCTCCGAAAGCCACAGCTGGACTGATGGTGAGGGGCTGCATTATGAAATGTGTAGTTTAGTATTAGTTTTTTTTCTGCAAACTTAGATATATTAAATCATGTATGACATCTTCAGTTGCCTCCGAAAGCCACAGCTGGACTGATGGCGAGGGATTGAATCATGTGTGTATGGTTTAGTATTAGTTTACTTTCTGCAAATTAAATATCAGTTACACAAGTTGTTTATGATTACTTCCGCAAGTCATAGCCGGTCTAATGATGAAGGGTCAGAAAATGAATTGATGTAATCTGATTTAGATTTATTTCATTGCAATTTTGAATTTCCATAAGCGTAGTTTCTTTTGTGTTCAGTTGGCAGCAAGAATAGTTTAGTTTTCATGATCACTAGTTTCTTGTTTTGATTCATTAGATTAGCAGTACCTTTTCATTTCAGCAGTACACTTTTACTTTCTTTCAAGTCTTGTCATTGTAATTTCAATTTGCTTTTAAAGTTTCAAGATTGGTAAATCATTATAGGGGAAATCACTTCCTTGAACAAATATAACCAAGCTTGCTTTTCACTTTAGAATTTCCATTTCACTTTAGAAAGACCAAAAACGACAAAAAGTTAG